>OY728167.1:40608213-40950713 GCA_963277665.1 Viscum album | reverse complement strand
TTTAGTGTTTTTGTAGTATTTTTTAGGGTTTGTGTAGTGTTGTAAGAGTTTATGCAGCATTTTTAGTGTTTATGTAGCATTTTTAGGGTTTAGTTAGTTGTTTTAGATTTTATGTATCATTTTTAGGGGTTATGTAACGTTTTTAGGGTTTATGTAGTGTTTTTGGGGATTAGGTTTTATGTAGAATTTTTTAGGGTTTATGTTGCATTTTTTTGGTTTATGTTGCATTTTTAGGGGTGATGTAGCGTTTATGTTGCATTTTTTTTGGTTTATGTAACGTTTATAGGGTTCAAGAAGTGTTTTCAGGTTTTATATTGTGTTTTTAGGCTTTATCTAGCGATTTTTTATGTTTATGTTGCATTTTTTTGGGTTTATGTTGTGTTTTTTATGGTTTATGTAACAGTTCTGGGGTTTATGTAGTGTTTTTTGGGTTTATGAAGTGTTTTTGGGGTTTATGTTGCATTTTTTGATTTATGTTGCATTTTTTGGTTTTTGTTGCATTTTTTGGGTTTATCTAACGTTTTTAGGGTTTGTGTATCTATTTGAAGCCATTTTAGGGTTTTAATGGTTGTTTATGGTTTGTAGTGTTTTTAGGGTTTCTATGGGTTGTTAACAGGTGTTTTTGGTTTTTATGGTATCTAAAGGCTTTTTGATGGTTTTTTTGGGGGGGTGTGTTATGGGTTTATTTGTTTTTTTGGGATTGATAGGGGTGGTTAGGGTTTTTCTGTGTTTAAGGGTTTGATTGGGTATTGTAGCTGTTTTTAGAGTTTATATAATGTGTTTTAGCATTTTTTTTTTGGGGTTCTTTAGGGTTTTTTAGTGTTCTTTAGAGTTTAATATGCCTCTTTAAGGTTTATTAAGGTTTTTAGGGTTTAAAAGTGTTCTTTAGGATTTGTTACAGTTTATTAGCATTTTTTATTTTATATTAGGGTTTTATTGGGTTTTTTTAGGCATTAATATCTTTTTATAGGGTTTATCAACTGTTTATAGGGTTATTTAGGATTTATTAGGGTTTATTAGCATTTATTTTATTTATTAGGATTTAGTAACGTGCATTTGGGTCTATTACGATTTATTAGGGTTTATTATATTTGTTAGAGTATATTAGGGTTTAATAGGGCTTTATTATTGTTTGTTTTAGTTTGTTATGATTTATTTGGAATTTTTAGGATTTTTTACGACTTATTTAGGGTTATTAGGGTTTTTTTACGATTTATTTTGGGGTTTTTAGGGGGTTTTACGGTTTATTAGTGGGTTGTATGTTTTTGTAGGCTATTATTTGGAGATTTTTGTAGCGTTTTATCAGGTTTGTTCGGGTTTTTAGTGATAATTAGGGTTTATTATGTTTTAATAGTGTTTTTTATTGTATATTAGGGGTTTTAGGGCTTTTGTAGAATTTATTAGGGTCTAATAGAAATTGTTAGGGTTTATTACATGTTATTACAATTTATTAGTGTTTATTAGGGGTTTAGGGTTTAATAGTGGTTTTAATGAGTTATTAGGGTTTATTAGTGGTTCTTAGGGGTTATTAGTGGTTGTTAGGGTTTGTTAGGGTTATTAGGGTTTTGTTATAGTTTGTTTGAGTTGTTTGGGGGTTTATGCGTTTTTTTGGGTTTTATGGTGTGTTTGGATTTTTTATGCTTTGTTAGGGTTTTTAGTGTTTTTTGGGGTTTTGTGGGATTTTATGGGTTTTGAAGCATTTTTCGGGTTTTTGTAGCAATTGATAGGGTTTATGTAGCGTTGTTATTGGATTTAGTGGTTCGTTAGGGTTCTTTAGGTTTAATAGGTTTTTTTAGGATTCTTTAGGGTGTATTAGGGTTTCTTTTGAGGTTTTTAGGGTTTTCTAGGAGGTTTTTAGTGTATTTAAGGGTTTCATAGATTTTGTTATGGTTTGTTTACACATTTTTATGCTTTTTAGTTTTGTTAGAATTTTTAGTGGTTTTTAGGGTTTTAGGGTGTTTTAAGGGTTTTTGAGGTTTTTTAGTGTTTTTAGGTTTGTTTTCAGGTTTTTTCGGTTTTTTCGGTTTTTTTTGGGTTTTAGGGTTTTCTATGAATTTTTAGGAATTTTTAGTAATTTTTAGTTTTTTTAGTGTTTTTTAGGGTTTTTAGGGGTATTTTGGGGTTTTATGGTTTTTTATGGTTTTGTCAGGTTTTACCAGGTTTGTTAGGGTTTTTTGTGAATATTAGCATTTTGAATTGTTTAATAGAGTTTTTGTTTGTATACTTGGGTTTATGTATTTTATAGGTTTTATTTGGGTCTAATAGGGTTTTTAGGGTTTATTACGATTTATTAGTGTTGGTTAGGGTTTAGTAGTGGGCTTTAGGGTTTATTGGTGTTTATTATGGTTATTTATTGGTTGTTAGGGTTTTTTAGGATTTATTAGTTCTTATTAGAGTGATTTAGTGTGTCTACGGGTTTGTTAGGGTTTCTATGAGAGTGTTATGGTTTCTAATGGTGGGTTAGGGTTTTTATGGGCAGGTTAGGGTTTCTAAGGGTGTGCTATGGTTTCTAAGGTTGAGTTAGGGTTTCTATGGGTGTGTTGGGGTTTCTAAGGGTGTTCTAGGGTTTCTAAGGGTGTGTTAGGGTTTCTAAGGGTGTGTTAGTGTTTCTTAGGTTTGCTTAGTGTTTTGTTAGGGTTTTTTGGGTTTTTTGGGTTATGTTAGGGTTTCATATTGTTACTTAGGATGTTTTAGGGTTTCTTCGTGTTTTTTGTGTTTATTGGGGTTTCTTAGTGCTTCTTGGGGTTTGTTATGGCGTGTACGGATCGCTCTCAAATTTTTATTAAAATGGTCCTAACTTCTGATATGTGTGTCTGTTCGGCCTCCGAGACCGGTTTTTATCGTATTTTGTTCCATGAGATTTAGTTTGACAATTCATGGAGTGAAAATGGACACCCGAAGAAGAAGTTATTCCTTTTTAAATGACTCTGTGATTTGTTAGGTTTTTCGAGACCCCATTTCTAGCATTTTTGTCCTGCCTTCTGTTTTTTCAAACAACTATAACTTATTATTATTGTTATTATTATTGTTATTATCATCCTCTAATCCACATGCACATGCACATGAATGTGCGTTATTAGTATATTTTTATTACCATGGACATACACATGCAATGCACACACATTATTTTATTATCACATGTGTTGTTATTGTTATTGTTATTTTTATTATTATGATTGTTGTGGTTGTTGTTGTTGTTGTTATTGTTATTTTAATCACAGGAAAATGAACATGCGAATGCACATACACCCACATTCAATGCAAGGTGATGCGTGTATAGAGTCCATGGATCCAAGGCTATGGATGGACTCTTCATTTGATTTTTAGCGTGTTGATTTCACTGCTTTTGGTTTTGGATCTCCTGCTTCTGATTCACTCTCGCGTGGTGGTTTGATGGTTGATTTTGTGTATGTGGTTTATTTCTTTTTTCTATCCGCTTCAGATGGGGACGATGACGATCTGTTTTTGGAAGTCGGCATGAGTGATGTTGAGAACTCATTCCACTATGATGGTGATAATGGACGCCGGTGAAGCTCGTCGGTGATTCGGTTTGCAGATTCTCCAGTTGTCTCGGGTGTGTTTCGAGGCTGACCATGGTTTGAGGCATTGCAGGAATCGAGGGATCCCATGCTTCGAGGCCGCCTTTTGGGTTCATGGCTCGAGGTGGTGAGTAGTTGATTTTTGAATGTTGAATTTTTAATTTGGAAGTAGGATGATGTGGCTGTTTGGTCTGTGTGCAGTTTGGATTTATGTATTTGGGTACCAGATACGCTTAAACCGGCTTTTAGAAAATAAAAAAATGGTTTTCCTACTACTATTGTTACTATTACTATCATCATATGCAAATGTAGATGCATGTGCATTATTATTTATTATTTATCACCATGCACATGCATAGGCATTACACTTGTATTATTCTTTTCTTACTATTATTATTATCACAATTATTATTATTATTATTATTATTATTATCATTATCGTTATTATTATCATTATCACATGCAAATGCACATGCATGTGCGTTGTTGTTTATTATTTATTTCCATGCACGCCCATGCATTATTATTATTATTATTACAATTAGTATTATTAATATTATCATCAAATGTAAATGCACATGTACAAGAATGTGTGTTATTATTTATTAATATTTATTTATTATATACTACTATGCATGTTCATAATAAATGCACTTGCGTTATTGTATTATTTTTTGTTGTTGTTGTTGTTGTTTGTATCATCATATACAAATGCACATGAACATGCGTTGTTATTTGTTATTTATTACAATGCACGTGCATGCGTTATTATCATTATCATTACATGTAAATGCACATGCATGTGCGTTATTATATATTATTTATTATAATGCACATGAAAATGCAATGCACTTGCGTTATTCAATTATCACATGTGTTATTATTATTAATTCTCATGCACGTGCACACGCAATGCACGTGAAATATTCTATTATCAGATGTGTTATTATTTATTATTTATTATCATTCACATGAAAATGCACATTCATGTGGACATGATTATTATTTATTGTTTATTACCATGCACATGCACTTGGATGTGCGTTATTATTTATTATTTATTATAATTTACATGCACGTTCATATACACATCTAATTCACATGTGTTATTATTTATTATTTATTATCATTCACATGCAAATACGCAGGCACATGCACATGCACGTGTGTTATGATTTATTATTTAAACCATGAACATGCATATGCACATGCACATGCGTTATTACTATTATTATTATTATAGG
This sequence comes from Viscum album, assembly GCA_963277665.1. Lineage (NCBI taxonomy): Eukaryota > Viridiplantae > Streptophyta > Magnoliopsida > Santalales > Viscaceae > Viscum > Viscum album. The sequence continues at coordinate 40,945,930 of OY728167.1, read as the reverse complement.
TATTTTTAGGGTTTACTAGCATTATTTAGGTTTTTTAGGTATTGTTAACATTTATTATGGTTTGTTAGGGTTTTAGGGGTTTTTAATCGTATATTAGCATTTTTTAGGGTTTTGTGGGGGTTATTAGGATTTTATTAGGGTTTTTTATGGTGTGTTAAGGTTTTTAGGGTTTATTAGGTATTCTAATTGTTTTATTAGGATTGAGTTGGGTTTATTAGGGTATATCATTGTATATTATGGTATATTTGGGTATGTTTATTATTTATTAGGGTTTATTATAACTCATTAGGGTTTATTAATTTTCAAGAGGGTATATTAGGGGTTTTTAGGGTTTAGTAGTGTTTATTAGAGTTTATTAGGGCTTTTAAGCTTTGTTAGGTTTTATTAGAATTTATTAGGGGTTTTAGGGCATTTTAAGGGTATATTTGCATTTTTAGTGTTTAGTGGGGTTTATTATGGTTTATTATGGTTTTTATAGTGTGTTAAGGTTTATTAGGGCTGAGTATGTATTTTTATAATTTTATTAGGGTTGAGTAGGTAACCTTATGGTTTTATTAGGGTTTATTAGGGTTGAGTTGTGTTTATTATGGTTTTTAGGGATTTTAAGGGTTTTCCAGGGATTGTTAGTGTTTTTATTAGGGTATATGAGTATTTTTTAGTTTTTGTTAATATATATGACGGGTTGTTATGACTTTTTAGGTTTTATTAGTGTGTTTTCTGTGTTTTTGAGAATTTTTTATGGTTTATTAGTTTTTATTAGAATTTATTATTGTTTATTAGGGGTTTTAGGGCTTTTTAATGGGTTGTTTGTGTTTTTTTGTTTATTGGGGTTTGGTTGGGTTTTATTTGGTTTTATTATGGTGTGTCAAGGTTTATTAGGGTTGAGAAGGTATTTTTATGGTTTTATTATAGTTTTATTATGGTTTATTAGTTTTTATTAAGGTTTATTATGGATTTTTAGGGTTTATTAGGGTTTGCTAGGGGGTTTTTTGGTTGTTTGTTTTATTAGGTTATATTAGTGTTTCTTAAGTCTTTTTAGATAATATAGCTTTATTTATTGTTTGTGAACATTTTTTTTATGTTTGTGAGCGTTTTTAGGGTTTCTTAGGTTATATTAGAGTTTATTATGGTTTATTATTGTTTTTTGGGATTTTTATGGTATATGAGCATTTTTTGTCTTTATTATATTATATTAGTGTTTTTAGGTCTTTTTCGGTAATATAGCGTGTTTTTATTGTTTGTGATCATTTTTTTGTTTGTGATCATTTTTAGGGTTTATTAGGTTATATTAGAGTTTATCAGGGTTTCTAGGGATTTTTAAGGTATACAAGCGTTTGTTTTCGTTATTAGGGTTTTGTAGGGTTTTATTAAGGGTCATTATGGTGTGTTATGGTTTGTTAGGGTGAGTAGGGTTTATTTGGATTTATTTATTGTTTATTATGGATTTTTGGGGTTTGTTTGGGGTTTATTATGGTTATTAGTTTTTATTAGTGTCTATTAGGGTTGGTTAGGGTTGTTTAGGTTTTCTTAACGTGTTTTTAGGTTTTATTTGGTTTTATTATCTTGTATTAGGTTTTCTTAGGTATTTTTGGGGTTTTATTTGGGTTGAGTTGCGTCTCTTTGGATTTTTAGGGATTATAAGAAATTTTTAGGGATTATTAGTGTTTATTAAGTGTTAATTAGGGTTTGATGTAATATATTATGTTATATTAGTGTTTAATATTTTTGAGGGTTTTGATGCGATCTTAGGGTTTTGTAGTATTTTTTATGCTTTGTGTTGAATTGTTTGAGTTTATTTAGAATTTTGGTGTTTATTTAGCGCTTTTAGGGTTTAGATAGTGGTTTTAGGTTTTATGTAGCATTTTTATGGTTTATGTAACGTTTTTAGGGTTTATGTAGTGTGTTTAAGGTTTAGGTTTTATGTAGCATTTATTAGGGTTTATGTTGCGTTTTCTGGGTTTGTGTAGCGTTTATAAGGGTGATGTAGCGTTTATGTGAAATTTTTTAGGGATTATGTAATTTTTTTAGGGTTCATGTACTGTTTTTAGGGTTTATTTTGTGTTTTTAGTTTTCATGTAGCGTTTTTTATGTTTATGTTGCGTTGTTTAGGGTTTAGGTTATGGCTCTAGTGTTTATGTAGTGCTTTTTGGGTTTTTGTAGAAATTTTTGGGTTTATGTTACGTTTTTTGAGTTTATGTGGCCTTTTTAGGGTTTATGTTGCATTTTAAGGGTTTATGTAATGTTTTTTGGGTTTATGTATCTATTTGTTGACTTCTCAGGGTTTTAATGGTTGTTTATGGTTTGTAGTGGTTTTTAAGGTTTTAAGGGTTGTTAACAGGTGTTTATGATTTTTATTGTATTTGATGGGTTTTCAATGGTTTTTTGGGGGATTTTAAGGGTTTATTTGTTTTTTTGGGATTGATAAGGGTTGTTAGGGTTTTTAGAGTGGTGTAGGGTCTGTTTGGGTATTGTAGCAGTTTTTAGGGTTTATTTAAAGTGTTTTAGCATTTTTTGGATTCTTCAGGGTTTTTAGTGTTCTTTAGAGTTTATTATGGATCTTTAGGGTTTGTTAGGGTTATTTAGGGTTTATTAGTGTTCTTTAGGATTTGTTAAGGTTTATTATCATTTTTTATTGTATATTAGGGTTTTATTGAAATTTTGTAGGCATTAATAGCTTTTTCTAGGGTTTATCAACCTTTTTTAGGGTTATTTAGAATTTATTAGTGTTTCTTAGTGTTTATTTTATTTATTAGGGTTTATTAACGTGTATTTGAGTTTATTACGATTTATTAGGGTTTATTATGACTTTTTAGGGTTTATTGTGGTTTATTAGTGTTTTGATAGGGTTTATTTCGGTTTGTTAGGATTTATTTGGTGTGGTTAATATTTTTTACAATTTATTTGTGGTTGTTAGGGTTTGTTACGATTTATTTTGGGGTTGTTTGGGGTTGTTTGTGTATATTAGAGGGTTGTAGGGTTTTGTAGGCTATTATTTGGCGGGTTTTGTAGTGTTTTGTCGGGTTTGTTAGGGTGTTTTTGTGATTACTAGGATTTATTATGGTTCAACAGTGTTTTTATGGTATATTAGGGGTTTTAGGGATTTTGTAGCATTTATTAGAGTCTAATAGGGTTTATTACATGTTAGTATGATTTATTAGGGTTTATTAGGGTTTAGGGTTAAATAGTGGGCTTCATGTGTTATTTGGGTTTATTAGTGGTTCTTAGGGGTTAATAGTAATTATTATTATTTTTGTTGTTGTTGTTGTTGTTATTGTTTGTATCATCAAATACAAATGCACATACATGTGCCTTATTATTTATAATTTATTACCATGCATGTGCATGCGTCAATATCATTATCATTACATGTAAATGCACAAAAACTTGCATTATTATATATTATTTATTACCATGCACATGAAAATAAAATACACTTGCGTTATTATATTATCACACGTGTCATTATTATTTATTCTCATTCATGTGCACATGCAATGCACATGCATTATTCTATTATCACATTTGAAATTATTTATTATTTATTATCATTTACATGCAAATGCACATTCATGTGGAATTGGTTATTATTTATTGTTTATTACCATGCACATGCACATGCCCATGCACATGCACATGCACATGCACAAGCACATGCACATGCACATGCACAGGCACATTCACAAGCATATGCCCATGCCCATGCACATGCACATGGACTTGGATGTGCGTTATTATTTATTATTTATTATCATTTACATGCACATGCACATACACATGCAATTCACATGCGTCATTATTTATAATTTATTATTTATTATCAATCACATGCTAATGCGCATGCATTTTCCCATGCATGTGCGTTATGATTTATTATTTAAACCATGCACATGCATATGCACATGCACGTGTGTTATTACTATTATAATTATTAGAGGTACATTAAGGGTTTACTAGCATTTTTTATAATTTTTAGGTGTTATTACCATTTATTATGGTTTGTTAGGGTTTTAGGGTTTATTAATGGTATGTTAGAATTTTTAGGGTTTGGTGGGGGTTATTAAGATTTTATTAGGGTTTATTATGGGGTGTTAATGTTTATTAGGGCTTATTAGGTATTTTTAGGGTTTTATTAGGATTAAGTTGGGTTCATAAGGGTATATTATGGTATATTATGGTTTATTTGGGTATGTTTAGGATTCATTAGGGTTTATTTTGGTTTATTAATTTTTAAGTGGGTATATTAGGGTTTTTTAGTGTTTAGTAGTGTTTATTAGGGTTTATTAGCTCTTATAAGCTTTGTTAGGTTTTATTAGCATTTATTAGGGGTTTTAGGGCTTTTTTATGTTATATTTGTGTTTTTAGGGATTAGTGGGGTTTATAATGGTTTATTATGGTGTGTTAAGGTCTATTATGGTTGAGTAGGTATTTTTAGGGTTTTATTAGGGTTGAGTCTGTATCTTTAAGGTTTTACGAGGTTTTATTAGGGTTTATTATGGTTTATTAGGGTTTGATAGAGATTTTTAGGGTTTACTTGGGGTTTTTTGGTGTTTTTTAGGGTATATGAGTGCTTTTTTGTTTTTTTTAATATATATGAGGGATTGTTATGAAATTTTAGGTTTTATTAGCTTGTTTTTAGTGTTTTTGATCATTTTTAATGGTTTATTAGATTTTATTTGAATTTATTACGGTTTATTAGGGGTTTTATGGCTTTTTAATGGTTTGTTTTCATTTTTTTTGTTTGTTGGGGTTTAGTTGGGTTTTATTAGGTTTTGTTATGGTGTGTTATGTTTTGTTAGTGTTGGAGAAGGTATTTTTAGGGTTTTATTAGGGTTTTATTAGGGTTGAATCGTTTTTATTAGGATTTCTTAGGGATTTTGAGGGTTTATTAGGGTTTATTAGGGGTTTATTAGTTTTTTTTGTTTTATTAGGTTATATTAGTGTTTCTTACGTCTTTTTAGATAATATAGCATGTTTTTATTGTTTTTGAGCATTTTTTTGTTTCTGTGCGTTGTAGGTCTTCATTGGTTATATTACAGTTTATTATTGTTTATTAGGGTTTCAAGGGATTTTAAGGTATATTAGCGTTTTTTGTCATTATTAGGTTATATTAGTGTTTTTAGGTATATTTAGGTAATATAGCACATTTTTATTTTTTTTGATCATTTATTTATTGTTTTGAGTGTTTTAAGGGTTTATTAGGTTATATTAGAGTTTATTAGGGTTTCTAGGGATTTTTTAAAGTATTCTGGCATTTGTTTTCGTTATTAGGGTTTCGTAGGGTTTTATTAGGGGTCATTATGGTTTGTTAGGGTTTTTTAGGGGTGAGTAGGGTTTATTTGGATTTATTTATGGTTTATTAGGGATTTTATGGTTTGTTTGGTGTTTATTATGGTTTATTAGTGTTTATTAGTGTCTATTAGGTTGGTTAGGGTTGTTTAGGATTTCTTAATGTGTTTTTCAGGTTTATTAGGTTTTATTATCATTTATTAGGGTTTATTAAGTATTTTTGGGGTTTTATTAGGGTTTAGTAGAGTTTCTTAGGATTTTAGGGATTATAAGGTGTTTTTAGAGATTATTAGAGTTTATTAGGGTTTAATTTTTTATTTAATGGTATATTAGGGTTTAATATTTTTGAGGGTTTTAAATCAACTTTAGGGTTTTTGTAGAATTTTTAGGGTTTGTGTAGGGTTATTAGTGTTTATGTAGCATTTTTAGTGTTTATATATCCTTTATAGGGTTTAGTTAGTGGTTTTAGATTTTATGTATCATTTTTAGGGTTTAGGTAATGCTTTTTTGGGTTTATGTAGCGTGTTTAGGGTTTAAGTTTTATGTAGCATTTTTATGGTTTATGTTGCTTTTTCCGGGTTTATGTAGAATTTTTTAGGGGTGATGTAGCGTTTATGTTGCATTTTTTAGTGTTTATGTAACGTTTTTAGGGTTCATGGAGTGTTTTTAGTGTTTAAATTATGTTTTTAGGTTTTATGTATATTTTTTATGTCTATGTTGCGTTTTTTAGGGATTATGTATTGTTTTTAGGGTTTATGTTGCACATCTAGGGTTTATTTATTGCTTTTAGGGTTTATGTAGTATTTTTTGGGTTTTTGTTGTGTTTTTTTGTTTATGTTGCATTTTTATGGTTTTTATTGCATTTTTTAGTGTTTATGTAATGTTTTTTGGGTTTATGAATCTATTTGAAGCCTTTTTTTAGAGTTTTAATGGGTTTTTATGGTTTGTAGTGCTTTTTAGTGTTTTTAAGGCTTGTTAACAGGTGTTTAAAGTTCTTATGGTATTTGATGGCTTTTTAATAGTTTTTTGGGAGTTTTTAGGTGTTTATTTGTTTTTTTTTGTGATTGATAGGGGCTGTAAGGGTGTTTTAGTGTGTTTTAGGGTTTGTTTGGGTATTGTAGTAGTTTTTAGGGTTTATATAATGTGTTTTAACATTTTTTGGGTTCTTTAGGGTTTTTTAGTGTTTTTTAGAGTTTAATGTGGTTCTTTGGGATTTATTGGGGTTTTTAGGGTTTATTAGTGTTTTTTAGGATTTGTTACAGTTTATTAGCACTTTTTATTGTATATTATGGTTTTATTGGGATTTTGTAGGCATTAATTACTTTTTCTAGGGTTTATAAACCTTTTTAGGGTTATTTAGGGTTTATTAGGGTTTATTAGGTTTTATTTTATTTTTTAGGGATTAGAAACGTGTATTTGGCTTTATTATGTTTTATTAGAATTTATTATGCTTTGTTAGGGTTTATTGCGGTTTATTAGGGGTTTATTATGGTTTTTTTCAGTTTGTTACAATTTATTTGGCATTTTTAGGATTTTTAGGATTTATTTGGGGTTGTTAGGGTTTGTTATGATTTATTTTGGGGTTATTAGGGTTTTGTAGGGCTTATTAGTGGGTTGTAGGGTTTTTTAGGCTATTATTTGGGGGTTTTTGTAGCGTTTTGTCGTGTTTGTTATTGTTTTTAGTGATTATTAGGGTTTATTATGGTTTAATAGTTTTTTTATTGTATCTTAAGGGTTTTAGAGATTTTGTAGAGTTTATTAGTTTCTAATAGAGTTTGTTAGGGTTTATTAGAGGTTATTATGTTTTATAAGTGTTTATTAGGGTTTTAGAATTTAATAGTGGGTTTTAGGGGTTATTAGTTTTTCATAGTGGTTCTTAGGGGTTATTAGTGGTTGTTAGGGTTTGTTAGATTTTGTTAGGGTTTTTAGCGTTTGTTACAATTTGTTGGAGTTGTTTGGGGTTTTATGCATTTTTTGGGGTTTTATTGGCATGTTTGGATTTTTTTATTCTTTATTAGGGTTATTTTAGCGTTTTTGGGGTTTTTTTGAGTTTTTTGGGTTTGGAAGCCTTTTTAGGCTTTTTGTAGCAATTGATAGGTTTTATGTAGCATTGATAGTGGCTTTAGTAAGGATACCACTATTTCTTAACATTCATACAAGTATAACTTCTAATCTGGATGTTCGTTAGGCCTATACAATATATCATATCTAAGATTGATTCATTTTCTTCGATTGGACTGGCTATGGAGTTGAAACGGGCTTCTAAATTAGAATTTATGGTCGTTTTAACATTATATGGATTTTAAAATACACATATATATGTATTTATTTGTAAATATATATGTGTTTCTGTGTGTGTGTGTGTCTGTGTGTCTGTGTGTCTTTCTGTGTGTGTTGTATATAGGTATGTATTTATTTATTTATAAACACACATAAAAAATATATTTTATAAATGTATTTAAACCTAATAATATAAATATATATTAATATAAAAATAAATATACAAATAAAAAACATATTAATATAAATATATATAAATATAATAATGAATATATATACTAATATATGAATAAATGTATATGTATTAATATAACTAAATATATTTATATTAATATGAATCTATATTAATATACGAATAAATATAAATATAAATATAAATAAATAGATATATCATTAAATAGAGAAAAAAACGAAATGGATTATTGGTAAAGGTGCTGGCACGCAAGGGGGGAGGTCACGGGTTCGAGTTTGGGATGTAGCAAGGAGGTGCGCATGTGTGGGGGATGGGTGGGAAGGGCAGTGCATGGGTGAGATTGAGGGGGGTCTGCCTAGCGCTGATAGGGGGTCAAGCATTATTAAAAGCTCCCCCCTGCATTATATAAATATTTTTTATTTTTTTATTTTTTTTATTTTTTTGACCTTTATCAGTGCTTTTTAGAAGCGCTGATAGAAGTCCCCTTTTATCAGCACTAAAAAAAGCGCTGATAAAGGGGTCTTTTATCAGCTGTTTTTTTTAGCAATGATAAAATGTGCCTTTATCAACTCTTTTCTAAGTGCTGATAAAATGGACCTCCTATATCCCCGCCTTGATTAACAACGCTTTTTTAGCACTGTTAATGCACTTTTCTAACATTGATAAGGGACATTTTTGTAGTAGTGTGCAGAAGAAATGCACGTGTGTTATTCTATTATCACATGTGTTATTATTTATTATTTATTATCATTCACATTTGAAGGAACATTCATATGGACTTGGTTATTATATATTGTTTATTACCATGAACAAGAACATGCACATGCACTTGTATGTGCGTTCATATTTATTATTTATTATCATTCAAATGCACATGCACATACACATGCAATTCACATGCATTATTATTTATTATTTATTATTTATTATCATTCACATGAAAATGCACAGGAATATGCACATGCTCATGCACGTGCGTTATTATTTATTATTTAAACCATGCACATGCATATGCACATGCACGAGCATTATTACAACTATTATTATTAGATGTATTTTTAGGGTTTTCTAGCATTGTTTAGGATTTTTAGGTGATATTAACATTTATTTTGGTTTTTTAGGGTTTTAGGGTTTTTTAATGGTATATTAGCCTTTTTTAGGGTTTTGTGGGGGTTATTAGGATTTTATTAGGGTTTATTATGGTGTGTCGAGGTTTATTAGGGTATATTAGGTATTTTTAGAGTTTTACTTGAATTGAGTTGGGTTTATTAGGGTATATTATGGTATATTATGGTATATTTGGGTATGTTTAGGATTTATTAGGGTTTATTATGGTTTATTATGGTTTATTAATTTTTTAAGATGGTATATTATGGTTTTTTAGGGTTTAGTATTGTTTATTAGGGATTATTAGTGCCTTCAAGATTTGATAGGTTTTATTAGCATTTATTAGGTGTTTTAGGGCTTTTAAATATTATATTTGCGTTTTTAGGGTTTATTATGGCTTATTATGGCGTGTTAAGTTTTATTTGTGTTGACTAGGTATTTTTAGGTCTTTATAAGTGTTGAGTAGGTATCTTTAGGTTTTTATTTAGGGTTATTATGGTTGAGTAGGGTTTATTAGGGTTTGTAAATGAATTTTAGGGTTTATTAGGGTTTGTTAGTATTTTTATTAGGGTATATGATTGTTTTTCAGTTTTTGTTAATATATATGAGCGGTTGTTAGAAAGTTTTATGTTTTATTAGTGTGTTTTTAGTGCTTGTGATTATTTTTTATGGTTTATTAGTTTTTATTAGAATTTATTGTGGTTTATTAATTTTTCTAGGGCTTTTTAATGGTTTGTTTGTGTTTTTTTGTTTATTGGGTTTAATTGGGTTTTATTAGGTTTTATTATGGTGTGTCAAGGTTTATTTGGGTTGAGATGGAATTTTTAGGGTTTTATTATGGTTTTATTAAGGTTTATTAGTTTTTATTAGGGTTTATTAGGAATTTTTAGGATTTATTAGGGTTTGTTAGGGGTTTATTAGTTTCTTTATTAGGTTATATTAGTGTTTGTTAGGTCTTTTTAGATAATATAGCATGTTTTTATTGTTTGTGATATTTTTTTTGTTTGTTAGAATTTTTAGGGTTTCATAGGTTATATTAGAGTTTATTATGGTTTATTACAGTTTCTAGGGATTTTTAAGGTATATTTGTGTTTTTTGTCTTTATTAGGTTATATTAGTGTTTTAAGGTCTTTTTAGGTAACATAGCACATTTTTATTGTTTGTGATCATTTTTTATTGTTTGTGAGCATTTTTAGGGTTTATTAGGTTATATTAGATTTTATCAGGGTTATAAGGATTTTTAAGGTATACTAGAGTTTTTTTCTTTAATAGGGTTTTATAGGGTTTTATTAGGGGTTATTATGATGTGTTAAGGTTTGTTAGGTTTGAGTAGGCTTTATTTGGATTTATTTATTGTTTATTAGTGTTTTTAGGGTTTGTTTGGGGTTTATTAGGGTTTATTAGTGTTTATTAGTGTCTATTAGGGTTGGTTACGGTTGTTTAGGTTTTATTAACGTGTTTGTATGATTTATTAGGTTTTATTATCATTTACTAGGGTTTATTAGGTATTTTGGGGGTTTATTTAGGGTTGAGTAGAGTTTCATAGGGTTTTTAGTGATTATAAGGTTTTTTTGGGATTATTAGAGTTTATTAGGGGTTTATTAGGGTTTAATGTTTTATATTATGGTAAATTAGGGTTCAATAATTTTGAGGGTTTTGAAGCTTCTTTAGGGTTTTGTAGCATTTTTTAGGGTTTTTGTAGCATTGTTAGAGTTTATGTAGCATTTATGGTGTTTATGTAGCATTTTTATTGTTTATTTAGTGGTTTTAGGTTTTATGTATCATTTTTAGGGTTTATGTTACGTTTCAAGGGATTATATATCATGTTTAGGGTTTAGGTTATATGTTTCATTTTTTAGGGTTTATGTTGCATTTTCTGGGTTAATGTAGCATTTTTAGGGGTGATGTAGCATTTATGTTGCATTTTTAGGGTTTATGTAATGTTTTTATGGTTCATGTTGTGTTTTTAGGTTTTATATTGTGTTTTAGGTTTTATGTAGCATTTTTTAATGTTTCTGTTTCATTTTTAGGGTTTATGTTGTGTTTTTCAGGGTTTATGTTACAGTTCTAGGGTTTATGTAGTGTTTTTTGCGTTTGTGTTGCGTTTTTTAGTTTATGTTGCGTTTTTTGGGTTTTTGTTTCATTTTTTAGGGTTTATGTAACGTTTTAGGGTTTATGTATCTATTTGAATCCATTTTTGGGTTTTAATGGATGTTTATGGTCTGTAGTGTTTTTAGGTTTTTTAAGGGTTATTAACAGGTGTTTATGGGTTTTTATGGTATTTGATGGCTTTTAATGGATTTTGGGGGGGTTTATGGGTTTATTTTTTTTTGGGATAGATAGGGATTGTTCGGGTTTTTAGTTTGTTTTAGGGTTTGTTTGGGTATGGAAGTAGTTTTTAGGGTTTATATAATGCGTTTTAGAATTTGTTGGGTTCTTCAGGGGTTTTTAGTGGTCTTTAGAGTTTAATATGTTTCTTTAGGGTTTAATATGGTTCTTTAGGGTTTATTATGGTTCTTTAGGATTTATTAGTGTTCTTTAGGATTTTTTATAGTTTATTAGCATTTTTTATTGTATATTATGGTTTTATTGGGATTTTGTAGGCATTAGTAGCTTTTTCTAGGGTTTATCAACCCTTTTTAGGGTTATTTAGGATTTATTAGCATTTATTAGGGTTTATTTTATTTATTAGGGTTTAGTAACAAGTGTTTGGGTTTATTACGATTTATTATGGTTTATTTTGATTTGTTAGGGTTTATTGGGGTTTATTAGGGGTTTGTAATGGTTTGTTTCAATTTATTAAGATTTATTTTGCGTTGTTAGGATTTGTTACGATTTATTTGGGGTTGTTAGGGTTTATTACGATTTATTTTGGGGTTATTAGAGTTTTTTAGGGTTTATTATTGGGTTGTAGGGTTTTGTAGGATATTATTTGGAGGTTTTTGTTGTGTGTTTGTCAGGTTGGTTAGGGTTTTCACCGATTATAATAGTTTATTATTGTTTAATATTGTTTTTTATTGTATATTAGAGGGTTTAGGTCTTTTTTAGCATTTATTAGGGTCTAATAGAGTTTGTAAGGTTTTATTATACGTTATTACGATTTATTAATGTTTTTTAGGGTTTTTATGGTTTAATAGTTGGTTTTATTGGTTATTAGGGTTTATTAGAGGTTCTTAGGGGTTATTAGTGGTTGTTAGAGGTTTTAAGTTTTGTTAGAGTTTTTAGGGTTTGTTGCGGTTTGTTTGAGTTGTTTGGGATTTTATGCGTTTTTTTGGGTTTTAAGGGTGTGTTTGGATTTTTTATGCTTGGTTAGGGTTATTTTAGCATTTTTGGGGTTTTTTTTTGCATTTTGTGGGTTTAGAATCATTTTTCGGGTTTTTGTAGCAATTGATGGGGTTTATGTAGCGTTGTTAATGGCATTAGTTGTTCATTAGGTTTCTTTAGTGTTTTTAGGGTTTTTAGGGTTATTTAGGGTGTATTAGGGTTTATTTTGAGGTTTTAGGGTTTTTCTAGGAGGTTTTCAGGGTTTTTAATGGTTTCATAGGGTTGGTTAGTGTTTTGTTAGGCATTTAGACTTTTTAGGGGTTTTTATCATTTTTAGTGGTTTTTAGGTTTTTAGGGGTTTTTAAGGTTTTTTTGAGGTTTTTTAGGGTTTTTTATGTTTGCTTTCAGCTTTTTTTAGTTCTTTCGGTTTTTATGGGTTTTAGGGGGTTTTATGGTTTTTAGGATTTTTTATGGTTTTTATGGTTTTTAGGGGTTTTTAGGGTTTTTTTGGTATTTCTGGTTTTTTAGGGCTTTCTTAAGTTTTGCCAGGTTTGTTAGGGTTGTTTTTGTGAATATTAGAATTTGGAATGGTTTAATTGTGTTTTTGTTTAATTTTTGGGTTTATAGGTATTTTTTAGCTTTTATTGGGGTCTAATAGGGTTTTTAGGGTTTATTACGATTTATTAGTGTTTATTAGGGTTTAGTAGTGGGCTTTTGGGTTTATTAGGGTTTATTATGGTTTATTATTGGTTGGTAGGGTTTTTTAGGATTTATTAGTTCTTATTAGAGTGATTTAGGGTGTCTTAGGGTTTGTTAGGATTTTTAAGGGCGTGTTAGGGTTTCTAAGGGTGTGTTAGGGTTTTTATGGGTGGGTTAGGGTTTCTAAGGGTGTGTTATGGTTTCTAAGGGTTTCTAAGGTTGTGTTAGGGTTTCTATGGGTTTGTTGGGGTTTCTAAGGGTGTTCTAGGGTTTCTAAGAGTTTATTTAGGTTTCTAAGGGTGTGTTAGGGTTTCTAAGGGTGCGTTAGTTTTTCTTAGGTTTGCTTAGGGTTTTGTTAGGGTTTTTAGGTTTTTTAGGGTTACGTTAGGGTTTCTTATGGTTTTTAGGGGGTTTTTAGGGTTTCATCATGGTTTTTGTGATTATTGGGGGTTTCTTAGTGCTTATTGGGGTTTGTTAGGGATTTTTAGGGTCTGTTAGGGTTTGTTATGCTTTTTAGGGTTTTTTGGGGTTTGTTAGGGTTTGTTAGGGTTTGTTAGTGTCTGTTAGGGTTTTTTAGGGTTTTTTAGGGTTTGTTTGGGGTTTGAATAGTTTTTAATGGTTTTTATTGTTTATGGGGTTATTCATGGTTTTCTAGGGTTATTTCGTTATTCAGGGTTGTCATAGATGTGTAACGCTAGTCGCAAGCTTCAATTTGATATGTGGTAGAGGTGAAACAGACACCCCGAGCAGAAGTTATGGTCATTTGGAGGACTTTAGGACCTTTTGGTACTTTAAGAGCATGATAATGTGTTCATATTTGTAGAATATGTGTAGATCTAGTCGAAACCATTGATTTGACATATGGTAGAGGCAAGACCAACTCCCGGAGTAGAAGTTATGGTCTTTTGGAGGTTTAAGTACCTTTCGGGCCTTCAAGGATGTGAGAAGGTACTTCATGGGTTATAAGAGAGTATGTCTAGTATCAAGCTTCGATTTGATATGTGGTAGAGGCAAAACAGACACCCATAGAAGAAGTTATTGCAAAACAGACACTAGAATCCAATCTTTTGACCATGTAAAGGGATTTTGGGTCTTTTTGGGGGTTGAAGAATGTCATAATGGGTTCTAGTGTTTACCACAGTGTGTATATTTTCACAATATTCAATTAGATATGTGGAAGAGAAAAAATGAACACACATAGGAGAAGTTATTGTCAATTTAAATTGAGCAACCCTCATAGTGCCTAAAAAACTAAGAAACCTGCATCTCACTAAAATAGGCATAACTTCTACTTTGGGTGTCCGTTTGTGCGTAGTGATTAGTAAAATCGAATCTCGTGATATTAGTGAGGACCAAGTCTAATCAAAACTGTGAGAAGATCAAAGAAACTGAAGATATATTAGTTATACCACTCCAAAAAAAGTACAACATCAAACGGCCATAACTTTCAATCCGGTTGTCCGTTTGAGCTCTACCACATATAAAATCGAAGGCACCAAAGAGATCTACGTAGAAGGATAACTTGAACAAAGTTGAAGTCAGGTTTGGGACCCAAAAATCCCAAAAAACCATCATAAGGCCTCCAAAACTCCATTTCTGTGTCTGGATCCCTATCAAATATTTATTAAAACGGTCATAACTTCCGATCTGGGTGTTTTTTCGGCTTCTGGAACTTGTTTTTATCATAGTTCGTTCCATGAGTTATTATTTATAATTTATTATTTATAATCATTCACATACAAATCCTCAGGCATATGCACATGCACCTGCATTATGATTTATTATATAAACCATGCACATGCATATGCACATGCACGTGCATTATTACTACTATTATTATTAGAGGTATTTTTAGTGTTTACTATCATTTTTAGGATTTTTAGGTGTTATTAACATTTTTTATGGTCTGTTAGGGTTTTAGGGGTTTTTAATGGTATATTAGTAGTTTTTACGGTTTGGTGGGGGTTATTAGGAATTTATTATGGTTTATTATGGTGTGTCAAGGATAATTAGGGTATATTAGGTATTTTTAGGGTTTTATTATTATTGAGTTGGGTTTATTAGGGTATATTATGGTATATTATGGTATATTTGGGGTATGTTTAGGATTTATTAGGGTGTATTATGGTTTATTATGGTTTATTAATTTCTAAGAGAGTATATTAGGGTTTTTTAGTGTTTAGAGGTGTTTATTCATGTTTATTTGCTCTTATAATATTTGTTAGGTTTTATTAGCATTTATTAGGGGTTTTAGGGATTTTTAATGGTATATTTCATTTTTATGGTTTAGTGGGGTTTATTATGGTTTATTATGGTGTGTTAATGATTATTAGGGTTGAGTGGGTATTTTTAGGGTTTTATTAGTGTTGAGTCAGTATATTTAATGTTTTAATAGAGTTTATTAGGTTTGAGTATGGTTTATTAGGGTTTTTAGGGATTTTTAGGGTTCTCTAGGGTTTGTTAGTGTTTTTATTAGGGTATATTAGTATTTTTTTTCGTTAATATATATGAGGGGTTGTTATGGATTTTTAGGTTTTATTAGCATGTTTTTAGTGTCTTTGATCATTTTGAATGGTTTATTAACTTTTATTTGAATTTATTATGGTTTATTAGTGTTTCTAGGGATTTTTAATGGTTTGTTTTCTTTTTTTGTTATTCGACACTACTACAACATGGCCTTTTATCAGCGCTAAAATCTGATATTAACATTGCTAGAAAAGTGCTGTTAATGTCGGTGTAGATAATGGGGGGTCCCCTTTATCCGTGCTCCAAAAATCGCTGATAAAGGCCACCTTTATCAGCGTCGAGACTAACAGCACTTTTCTAGCACTGATAAAGGGGTGCCTTTATCAGTGCTATCTTGAGCGCTGATAATAGGGCCCTTTATCAGCGCTCTTTTAGAGCTATTAAAGGATTCCTTTATCAACACTCAAAAAAGGGAAGATAAAAGCACCTTCCCCTACACCTGCACAACCAGCACCTTCACAAAATAGCACTTTACACAAACCAAGAACCAAAATATGACAAAGCGCAGACAATATTTTGACAAAAAATGCTATATACATTTACTTAACATCATGAATACAAAAAAAACACACTGCTATATACATTTTAAACAATGGTTTACATGGTTACAATTACAATTATCCAACAACAGTTATAAACATTAATGTTTCATCCTTTGATATCCATGATCCTCTCTCAATTGTAGTCTACGGTATTTGTTTCCAAACAAAGCATATGAACTCCTGGAAAAAAATTCACCTATATAAGAAAACAAATCTTATGTTAGTAATAAAATAGTTAAATAAATTAAAACATTAATATGACAGAATACATTAATATGGAAATCTGAAACTAAAATATGGAAATGATAAACTAAAATGTTTTCATTCTGATAACAATGAAAGGTAATATTTTAAAATAAATATGTTTTTGGATGATTTATCTCATTTAATAAATACTGATTCTTTATCTAATGAAAAGCTTTACCGGTCACACCATGTGCCAGATTGAGGTGCAGTTGATTCATACACGTCACAAATGACTCATGGATCGTTGTCCTAAAGTATTAAAACAATACGAAAGCATTTTCTCGGTTTGTCATATGTTACTTGTGTTGTTTTCTAAAGTTAATGTAAATTTTAAACTGATATCAGACACTTTTAGCCATACCCATCATACCATACATTAGATTGAGGTGCGGTTGATTCATACACGTCACAAATGACTCATGGATCGTTGTCCTAAAGTATCAAAACAATCTGAACGCATTTTCTCAGTATTTTGTATGTCACTTGTGTTGTTTTCTAAAGTTAATGTCAATTTGAAACTGATATCAGAAACGTTTTGCTATACGAGTGACACCGTGCATCGGATTAAGGTTTCGTTGATTCTTACACGTCACAAATGACTCATGGAACTTTTTCCTAAAGTCTAAATATTATCTGAACATGTTTTCTCAGTTTTATGTATGTCACATTTGTTGTTTCCTAATGTTAATGTCAATTTGAAACTGATATCAAACACTTTAAGTCATACCTGTCACACTGTGCATCAGATTGAGGTGCAGTTGATTCGTACACATCACAAATGACTAATGGATTGTTTACCTAAAGTATCAAAACAATCTGAAAAAGTTTTATTGGTATTCCATATGTCTCTTTTGTTGTTTTCTAAAGTTAATGTCAATTTCAAACTGATATCAGACACTTTTAGCCATACCGGTCACACCGTGCGTCAGATTGAGGTGCAGTTGATTTTTACACGACACAAAAAGACTCATGGATCATTTTCCTAGAGTATCAAAATAATATGAATGTGTATTCATGGTTTTCCATATGTCACTTGTGTTGTTTTCTAAAGTTAATGTCAATTTCAAACTGATATCAGACACTTTTAACCATATCGGTCACACTATGCATCGGATTGAGGCAAAGTTGATTCGTACACGTCACAAATGACTCATGGATCATTGAGTAGGGTTTATTATGGTATATTATGGTATATTATGGTATATTTGGGTATGTTTAGGATTTTTTAGGGTTTATTATCATTCATTATTGTTTATTGATTTTTAAAAGGGTATATTAGGGTTTTTAGTGTTTAGTAGTGCTTATTAGGGTTTATTAGTGCTTTAAAGCTATGTTAGGTTTTAGTAGCATTTATCAGGGGTTTTAGGGCTTTTTAATGGTATATTTGCATTTTCAGGGTTTAGTGGGGTTTATTATTGTTTATTATAGTGTGTTAAGGTTTATTATGGTTGAGTAGGTATTTTTAGGGTTTTATTAAGGTTGAGTAGGTATATTTAGGGTTTTATTAGGGTTTTATTAGGGCTTAGTAGGGTTGAGTAGTGTTTATTAGGGTTTGTTAGGGATATTTATGGTTTACTAGGGTTTGTTAGTGTTTTTTTAGGATATATGTGTGTTTTTTAGATTTTGATAATATATATGAGGGGTTGTTAGGACTTTTAGGTTTTATTAGCGTTTTTTAGTGTTTTTGAGCATTTCTTATGGTTTATTAGGTTTTATTAGAATTTATTATGGTATGTTAGGGTATCGAAGGCTTTTTATGTTTTGTTTACGTTTTTTTGTTTATTGGTATTTAGTTGGGTTTTATTAGGTTTTATTATGGTGTGTCAAGGGTTTTTAGGGTTGAGAATGTATTTCTAGGTTTTCATTTTGGTTTTATTAGGGTTTATTAGTTTTTATGAGGGTTTATTAGGGATTTTTTGGGTTTATTAGGGTTTGTTATGGGTTTATTAGTTTTTTTGTTTTATTAGGATATATTAGTGCATGTTTAGTCTTTTTAGATAATATATCATTTTTCATTGTTTGTGAGTGTTTTGTTTTTGTTTGTGATCATTTTTAGGGTTTCATAGGTTATATTAGGGTTTATTATGGTTTATAATTATTTCTTGGGATTTTTAAGTTATATTATTGTTTTTTGTCTTTATTAGGTTATATTAGTGGTTTTATGACTTTTTAGATAACATAACATGTTTTTATTGTTTGTGATCATTTTTTTTATTGTTTATGGGAATTTTTAAGGTTTATTAGGTTATATTAGAGTTTACCAGTGTTTCTAGGGGCTTTTTAAGGGATACTAGCATTTTTTGTCATTATTAGGGTTTTGTAGGGTTTTATTAGGGGTCATTATGGTGTGTTAAGGTTTGATAGGGTTGAGTATGAATTATTTGGATTTATTAATGGTTTATTAGATATTTTTAGGGGGTTTTGGGGGTTTATTACAGTTTATTAGTTCTTTTTAGTGTCTATTCGGGTTGGTTAGGGTTTTTAGATTTTCTTAACAGGTTTTTAGGGTTTATTAAGTTTTATTATAATTTATTAGGTTTTATTTTCATTTATTAGGGTTTAGTTAGTGGTTTTAGGTTTTATGTATCGTTTTTAGGGTTTATGTAACGTTTTTAGGGTTTATGTAGCGTGTTTAGGGTTTAGGTTTTATGTCGCATTTTTTGGGTTTATATGGCATTTTCTGGGTTTATGTAGCGTTTTTAGTGGTGATGTATCGTTTATGTTGCATTTTTTAGGGTTTATGTAGCTTTTTGGGGTTCATGTTGTGTTTTTTGGGTTTATGTTGTGTTTTTAGGAATTATGTAGTGTTTTTTAATGTTTATGTTGTGTTGTTTAGGGTTTATGTTATGGTTCTAGGGTTTATGTACCGCTTTTTGGGTTTATGTAGCGTTTTTTAGGTTTATGGTGTGTTTTTTGGGTTTATGTTGCGTTTTTTGGGATTATGTTGCATTTTTAGGGTTTATGTATCATTTTTTGGGATTATGTTTCTATTTGTTGCATTTTTTAGGGTTTTAATGGTAGTTTATGTATTGTTGTGGTTTTAAGGTTTTTAATGGTTATTAACGTGTTAATGGTTTTTCTGGTATTTGATGGGATTTCAATGGGTTTGGGGGGGTGGTGGTTAAGGGTTTATTTGTTTTTTCGGGATTGATAGGGGTTGTTAGGGGTTTTTAGTGTGTTTTAGGGTTTGTTTTCTAATTGTAGCAGTTTTTAGGGTTTATGTAATGTGTTTTAGTGTTTTTGGGTTATTTAGGATTTTTTAGTGTTCTTTAGATTTTATTATGGTTCTTTAGGGTTTGTTAAGGTTCTTTAGGGTTTATTAGTGTTCTTTAGGATTGTTTACTATTTATTTGGATTTTTATTGTATATTAGGGTTTTATTGGGCTTTTGTAGGCATTAATAGCTTTTTATAGGGTTTATCAACCTTTTTAGGGTTATATAGGATTTATTAGGGTTTCTTAGGGTTTATTTTATTCATTAGGGTATATTAACTGGAATTTGGGTTTATTACGATTTAGTAGGGTTTATTATGATTTGTTAGGGTTTATTACAGTTTATTAGGGGTTTGTTATGGTTTGTTTTAGTTTGTTACAATTTATTTGGCATTATTCGGGTTTGTTACGATTTATTTGGGGTTGTTAGGGTTTGTTACGATTTATTTTGGGGTTATTAGGGTTTGTTAGGGTTTATTAGCAGGTTTTAGGGTTTTGTAAGCTATTATTTGGCGGGTATTGTATTTTTTTGTCAGGTTCTTAGGGGTTTTAGTGATTATTAGGATTTATTATGGTTCAATAGTGTTTTTATGGTATATTAGGGGTTTTAGGGATTTTGTAGCGTTTATTAGAGTCTAACAGGGTTTTTAGGGATTATTACAGTTTGTTAAGATTTATTAGTGATTATTAGGGTTTTAGGGTTTAATAGTGGGTTTCAGGTGTTATTTGGGTTTATTAGTGGTTCTTAGGGGTTATTAGTGGTTGTAAGGGTTTGTCAGGTTTTGTTAGGGTTTGTTAGGACATGTGTTATTCTATTATCAAACATGTTATTATTATCATTATTATCATTATCATTATTATCATTATCACTATTATCATTATCACTATTATAATTATCATTATTGTTGTTACTATTATTATTATTATTATTGTCACATGAAAATGCAGATGCACATGGGTTATTATTTATTATATATTATTTATTATTTATTTCAATGCACATGCATATGTTGTTGTTGTTATTATTAATATTATTACTACTACTACTACTATTATTATTATTGTAATCACATGCCAATGCACATGCATGTCGATTATTATTTATTACAACGCATGCACACACACAATGCACTTACATTATTCTATTATCACATGAATTTTTATTGTTATTATTATTATTATTATTATTATTATTATTATTATTGTTGTTGTTGTTAACATCAAATGCTAATGCAAATGCACACGTGTTATTATTTATTACCATAAACGTGCACATTCAATACATGTTCCGTTATTCTATTATCACATGTGTTGCTGTTATTATTATTATTATTATTATTATTATTAATGTTATTATTATTATTATTATCATCTCATGCACATACACATTCACATGCACGTGCATTATTATTTATTTTTTTACCAGGCACATGAACATGCAATGCACGCTTGTTATTTTATTATCACATACATTGTTATTCTTTTGGTTATTATTATTATTGTGGTTGTTGTTGTTGTTGTTCTTGTTACTATTATTATCATCACATGCAAATGCACATGTAAATACATAAACATGTACATTCATTGCACGTGTGTTATTCTATTATCACATGCGTTGTTATTATTAATATTATTATTTTGTTTATTATCATCTCTATCATCATCACATGAAAATGCAATGAACACTTGTTATTATTTACTACCATGAACATGAACACGTAATGCGCATGCAATATTCAATTATCACATGCATTGGTACTACTACTATTATCACTACTACTACTGCTGCTTTTATTATCATTATCATCAAATGAAAATGCAGATGCTTGTGCGTTATTATTTATTACCATGCCCGTGCATATCCAATGCACTTGTATTATTATTATTATTATTATTATTATCACAGTTATTATTATTATTATTATTATTATTATTATTATCATTATCACATGAAAATCCCCATGCATGTGCGTTGTCATTTATTATTTATTACCATGCACGTGCATGCAATATTATTATTATTATAATTAAAATTAGTATTGTCAATATTATTTTAAAATGTAAATTCACATGCACATGCATGTGCGTTCTTATTTACTATTATTTATTTATTATTTACTACTATGAATGTGTTGCATTATTCTATTATTATTATTTTGTATCATCAAATACAAATGCACATGCATGTGCATTCTTATTTATTATTTATTACCATGCATGTGCATGCATCATTATCATTATCATTACATGTAAATGCACATACACGTGCGTTATTATATATTATTTGTTACCATGCACATGAAAATGCAATGCACTTACGTTATTCTATTATCACATGTGTTATTATTATTTATTCTCATGCATGTGCACACGCAATGCACTTGCGTTATTATATTATCACATGTGTTATTATTTATTCTTTATTATCATTCACATGAAAATGCACATTCATGTGGACTTTGTTATTATTTATTGTTTATTACAATGCACACGCACATGCACATGCACATACACATGCACTTGCACATGGATGTGGGTTATTATTTATTATCATTCACATGCACATGCACATACACATGCAATTCCCATGTGTTATTATTTATTATTTATTATCATTCACATGCAAATGTGCATGTATATGCATATGCACGTGCGTTATGATTTATTATTTAAACCATGCACATGCATATGCACATGCATGTGAGTTATTACTAATACTATTATTAGAGGTATTTTTAGGGTTTACTATCATTTTTAGGATTTTTATGTGTTATTAACATTTATTATGCTTTGTTAGGTTTTTAGGGGTTTTTAATGGTGTATTAGTGTTTTTAGGGGTTTGGTGGGGGTTATTAGGATTTTATTAGTGTTTATTATGGTGTGTCAAGGTTTATTAGGGTTTATTAGTTATTTTTAGGGTTTTATTAGGATAGAGTTGGGTTTATTAGGGAATATTATGATATATTATGGTATATTTGGGTATGTTTAGGATTTATTAGGGTTTATTACGGTTCATTATGGTTTATTAATGTTTAAGAGGGTATATTAGGGTTTTTTAGTATTTAGTAGTGTTTATTCAGGTTTATTATCACTTTTAAACTTTTTTAGGTTTTATTAGCATTTATTAATGGTAGGGGTTTTAATGGTATATTTTCATTTTTTAGGGTTTAGTGGGGTTTATTATGGTTTATTATGCTGTGTTAAGGTTTATTAGGGTTGAGTAGGTATTTTTAGGATTTTATTATGGTTGAGTCGGTATCTTTAAGGTTTTATTAGGGTTTATTAGGTCCTGTGTGGTTTATTTGGGTTTGTTAGGGATTTTTAGGTTTTACTTTGGTTTGTTAGAGTTTTTATTAGGTTATATGAGTTTTTTTTAGTTTTTGTTAATATATATGAGGGGTTGTTATTACTTTTTAGGTTTTTTAGCATGTTTTTAGTGTTTGTGAGCATTTTTAATAGTTTATTTGCTTTTCTTTGAAATTATTATGGTTTATTAGGGTTTCAAGGGATTTTTAATGGTTTGTTTGAGTTTTTTTGTTTATTAGGGTTTAGCTGATTTTTATTAGGTTTTGTTACGGTGTGTCATGGTTTATTAGGGTTGGTAAGGTATTTTTAGGGTTTTATTAGTGTTTAATCATTTTTATTAGGGTTTATTAGAGATTTTTTGGGTTTATTAGGGTTTCATTGGGGTTTATTAGTTTTTTTGTTTTATTATGTTATATTAGTGTTTGTTAGGCATTTTTAGATAATATTTTGTGGTTTTATTATTTCTGAGCATTTTTTTAGGAGCATTTTAGGGTTTCTTTGGTAGAGTTTATTATGGTTTATTAGGGTTTCTAAGAATTTTTATGTTATATTTGCATTTTTTTGTCTTTATTAGGTTATATTTGTGTTTTTTGGTCTTTGTAGGTAATATAGCGTGTTTTTATTGTCTGTGATCGTTTTTTGTTGTTGTTTGTGAGCATTTTTTGAGTTTATTAAGTTATTTAGAGTTTTTAGGGTTTCTAGGGATTTTTAAGGCATACTAGCATTTTTTATTTATTAGGGTTTTATAGGGTTTTATTAGGGGTTATTATGGTGTGTTAATGTTTGTTAGGGTATAGTAGGGTTTATAGGTCTTTATTTATGGGTTTTAGGGATTTTAGGGTTTTTTTTGCATTTACTAGGGTTTATTAGTGTTTATTAGTGTCTATTAGGGTAGTTTAGGGTTGTTTAGGTTTTCCTAACGTGTTTTAGGGTTTATTAGGTTTTATTATCATTTATTAGGGTTTATTAGGTATTTTTCAAGTTTTATTAGGGTTGAGTAGAGTTTATTAAGATTTTGAGGATTATAAGGTGTTTTTAGGGATTATTAGAGTTTATTAAGGGTTTATTAGTATTTAATTTTTTAAATTATGGTATATTAGGGTTTAATATTTTTGAGTGTTTTAAAGTGTCTTTAGTGTTTTTGTAGCATTTTTTAGGGTTTGTGTAGTGTTGTAAGAGTTTATGCAGCATTTTTAGTGTTTTTATAGCATTTTTAGGGTTTAGTTAGTAGTTTTAGATTTTATGTATCATTTTTATGGGTTATGTAACGTATTTAGGGTTTATGTAGTGTGTTTAGGGATGAGGTTTTATGTAGCATTTGTTAGGGTTTATGTTGCATTTTTTGGGTTTATGTTGCATTTTTAGGGGTGGTGTAGCGTTTATGTTGCATTTTTTTGGTTTATGTAACGTTTTTAGGGTTCAAGAAGTGTTTTAAGGGTTTATATTGTGTTTTTAGGCTTTATCTAGTGATTATTTATGTTTATGTTGCATTTTTAGGGTTTATGTTGTGTTTTTATGGTTTATGTAACAGTTATAGGGTTTATGAAGTGTTTTTGGGGTTTATGTTTCATTTTTTGGTTTATGTTGCGCTTTTTTGGTTTTTGTTGCATTTTTGGGTTTATCTAACATTTTTAGGGTTTGTGTATCTATTTGAAGCCTTTTTAGGGTTTTAATGGTTGTTTATGGTTTGTAGTGTTTTTAGGGTTTCTAAGGGTTGTTAACAGGTGTTTATGGTTTTTATGGTATCTAATGGTTTTTTAATGGTTTTTGGGGGGTGTTATGGGTTTTTTTTTTGGGATTGATAGGGGTGGTTAGGGTTTTCTGTGTTTAAGGGATTGTTTGGGTATTGTAGCTGTTTTTAGGGTTTATATAATTTGTTTTATAATTTTTTGGGGTTCTTTAGGGGGTTTTAGTGTTCTTTCGAGTTTAATATGCCTCCTTAGGGTTTATTAGGGTTTTTGGGGTTTATAAGTATTCTTTAGGATTTGTTACAGTTTATTAGCATTTTTTATTTTATATTAGGGTTTTATTGGGTTTTTGTAGGCATTAATAGCTTTTTCTAGGGTTTATCAACTGTTTATAGGGTTATTTAGGACTTATTAGGGTTTATTTTATTTATTAGGATTTAATAACGTGCATTTGGGTTTATTACAATTTATTAGGGTTTATTATATTTGTTAGAGTTTATTAGGGTTTATTAGGGGTTTATTATTTTTTGTTTTAGTTTGTTATGATTTATTTGGCATTTTTAGGATTTGTTAAGACTTATTTGGGGTTATTAGGGTTTTTTATGATTTTTTTGGGGTTTTTAGGGGTTTTTAGGGTTTATTAGTGGGTTGTAGGTTTTTGTGGGCTATTAATTCGAGATTTTTGTAGCGTTTTTTCGGGTTTGTTTGGGTTTTTAGTGATAATTAGGGTTTATTCACTACTACAACCTGCCCCTTTATTAGCGCTAAAAACCAGCATTAACAGCGCTAGAAAAGCGCTGTTAATTCCGGCGTAGATAAAGGGGGGGGGTCCCCTTTATCAGCGCTCCGAGAAGCGCTGATATAGGGGACCTTTATCAGCGCGTTGTGGAGCACTGATAAAGGTCAACTATATCAGCGCTTCTCGGAGCGCTGATACAGGATCCCTTTATCAGCGCTCCTCTAGCACTGTTAAAGGTGTCCTTTATCAGCGTTAAAAAAGCGCTGATAAAGGCCCCGACGCCTGCACCTAAAAAACAGTACCTGCACACCTGCACAAAGTAGCACATGCACACCTGCACACCATAGCACCCGCACCCAATATTTTGACTGACAACGGTATATACATTTACTTAACATCATGAATACAAAAAAACGCATTGCTATATACATTTCAAACATTGTTTTACATAGTTACATTTACAATTATTCAACAAAAGTTATAAACATTCATGTTTCATCCCTTGATATCCGTGATCCACTCTCGATGGTATTTGTTGCCGAACAAAGCATCCAAACTCAAGGAAAAAAATTCACCTATATAAGAAAACAAATATTATGTTAGTAATGCAATAATGAAAGAAATTAAAACAGTAATATGAAAGAATACATTAATATGGAAATGTGAAACTAAAATATTAAATTTTATACTCAAAAGTTTTCATTTTCATAACAATGAAAGGGAATAATGTAAAATCAATATGTTTTTGATTGATTTATCTCATTTAATAAATACTGATTCTTTATCTAATGAAAAGCATTACCGGTCACACCGTGCATCGGATTGAGGTGTGGTCTATTCGTATACGTCACAAATGATTCGTGGATCGTTGTCCTAAAGTATCAAAACAATCCGAACGCGTTTTCTCGGTTTGGCGTATGTCATTGTTGTTGTTTTCCAAAGTTTATGTCATTTTCAAACTGATATCAGACAATTTTAGCCATACCGGTCACACCGTGCGTCGGATTGAGGTGCAGTCGATTCATACACGTCACAAATGACTCGTGGATCGTTTTCCTAAAGTATCAAAACAATCCGAACGCGTTTGCTCGGTTTGGCGTATGTCATTGGTGTTGTTTTCCAAAGTTTATCTCAATTTGAAACTGATATCAGACACTTTTAGCCATACCGATCACACCGGGCATTGGATTGAGGTGTGGTTGATTCGTACACGTCAAAAATTACTTGTGGATCGTTTTCCTAAATTATCAAAACAATACGAACATGTTTTCTCGGTTTGGCGTATGTCATTGGTGTTGTTTTCCAAAGTTTAAGTCATTTTCAAACTGATATCAGACAATTTTAGCCATACCGGTCACACCGTGCATCATATTGAGGTGCGGTCAATTCATGCACGTCACAAATGACTTGTGGATCGTTTTCTTAAAGTATCAAAACAATCCTAAGGAGTTTTCTCGGTTTGGCGTATGTTATTGGTGTTGTTTTCCAATGTTTATGTCATTTTCAAACTGATATCAGACACTTTTAGCCATACCGGTTACACCGTGCATCGGATTGAGGTGAGGTCAATTCGTACACATCACAAATGACTCGTGGATCGTTTTCCTTAAGTATCAAAACAATCCTAATGAGTTTTATCAGTTTTTCGTATGTCATTGGTGTTGTTTTCCAAAGTTTATGTCATTTTCAAACTGATATCAGACAATTTTAGCCATACCGGTCACACCGTGTGTCGGATTGAGGTGCGGTTGATTCGTACATGTCACAAATGACTCGTGGATCGTTTTACTAAAGTATAAAAAACAAACCGAAGGCTTTTTCTCGGTTTGTCGTATGTCATTGGTGTTGTTTTCCAAAGTTTATGTCATTTTCAAACTAATATCAGACAATTTTAGCCATACCGGTCACACCGTGCGTCGGATTGAGGAGCGGTCGATTTTTACACATCAAAAATGACTCGTGGATCGTTTTCATAAAGTATCAAAATAATCCGAATGCGTTTTCTCAGTTTGGCGTATGTCATTGATGTTGTTTTCCAATGTTTATCTCAATTTGAAACTGATATCAGACACTTTTAGCCATACCGGTCACACCGTGCGTCCGATTGAGGTACGATTGATTTGTACACATCAAAAATGACTCGTGGATAGTTTTCCTAAAGTATCAAAACAATCCGAAGGCGTTTGCTCAGTTTGGCGTATGTAATTGGTGTTGTTTTCCAAAGTTTATGTCATTTTCAAACTGATATAAGACAATTTTAGCCATACCGGTCACACCGTGCGTCGGATTGAGGTGTGGTCGATTCATACACGTCAAAAATGACTCGTGGATCGTTTTCCTAAAGTATCAAAACAATCCAAATGTGTTTTCTTGGTTTTGCGTATGTCATTGGTGTTGTTTTCCAAAGTTTATCTGAATTTGAAACTGATATCAGACACTTTTAGCCATAACGGGCACACCGTGCGTCGGATTGTGGTGCGGTCGATTCATAAACGTCAAAAATAACTCGTGTATGGTTTTCCTAAAGTATCAAAACAATCCGAAGGCGTTTTCTCGGTTTGGCGTATGTCATTGGTGTTGTTTTCCAAAGTTTATGTCATTTTGAAACTAATATCAGACAATTTTTGCCATACCAGTCACACCGTGCGTCGGATTGAGGTGCGGTCGATTCGTACATGTTAAAAATGAATCGTGGATCATTTTACTAAAGTATCAAAACAATCCGAAGGAGTTTTCTCGGTTTGGCGTATGTCATTGGTGTTGTTTTCCAAAGTTTATTTCATTTTGAAACTGATATTAGACAATTTTAGCCATACCGGTCACACCGTGCATCGGATTGAGGTGCGGTCGATTCGTACACGTCAAAAATGACTCGTGGATCGTTGTCCTAAAGTATCAAAACAATCCAAACACGTTTCCTTGGTTTTGCATATGTCATTGGTGTTGTTTTCCAAATTTTATCTCAATTTGAAACTGATATCAGACACTTTTAGCCATACCGGTCACACCGTGCGTCGGATTGAGGTGCGGTCGATTCGTACACATCACAAATGACTCTTGGATCGTTGTACTAAAGTATCAAAACAATCCGAAGGAGTTTTCTCGGTTTGGCGTATGTCATTGGTGTTGTTTTCCAAAGTTTATGTCATTTTCAAACTGATATCAGACAATTTTAGCCATACCGGTCACACCGTGCGTCGGATTGAGGTGCGGTCGATTCGTACATGTCACAAATGACTCGTGGATCGTTTTCCTAAAGTATCAAAACAATCCGAAGGAGTTTTCTCGGTTTTCCGTGTTTCATTGGGGTTGTTTTCCAAAGTTTATGTCATTTTCAAACTGATATCAAATTTTTTTAGCCATACCGGTCTCACCGTGCGTCGGATTGAGGTGCGGTTTATTCGTACACGTCAAAAATGACTCGTGGATCATTTTCCTAAAGTATCAAAACAATACGAAGGTGTTTTCTCGGTTTTCCGTGTGTCATTG
Source organism: Viscum album (assembly GCA_963277665.1). Classification (NCBI taxonomy): domain Eukaryota; kingdom Viridiplantae; phylum Streptophyta; class Magnoliopsida; order Santalales; family Viscaceae; genus Viscum; species Viscum album. The sequence continues at coordinate 40,917,353 of OY728167.1, read as the reverse complement.
GTGTTGTTTTCCAAAGTTTATGTCATTTTCAAACTAAGTAGTAGGAATTCACTAATCTAAGGATATGAAACATAAGAAAGGGAGATCATAGATGCTCAATAAGTGTAAAGGGAGATATCAATGACCATATAAAGATAACATAATTATTAAGCATTCACCTTCATTATCCTATTTGTTTACATTCTTCGATCAGGTACGCTGCCCATTCGTTTCTAAAGACATTTATATCATCTTCTGAATAAGAGTTTTTGCGACAGTCATAGTAGTACTGAAAAAATATAAATACACAAAGGATTAATAATTATTTTAAATAAAGTAGTAATTATTTTCAAAAATACCTCTTCAGGGATGCTAGTTTTTCCATGAAATACGATCTCTTTCATAAATTTACAAACATAATAACCGCAGTCCTTGTCATTTGTTTGTTTCGGACACTGCAGAAACATCGATAAAAATAAGTAATTTGTTTTGATATGTATTTTTATAGTGAAATATAATTACATATACCCAGATACTTCTCCATTTTTAGATCTTGTGGGCATTGTCATCCTTACGCCCTGGATTCATTCCAGCCTTTAGGCGATATTCATACACCGCCCTATCATAACAAAATCCTCATTAAAAGATAATATAAATTATATAACTAGATATTTAGTTCTAAAATGTTGGATCTATTGTATTAAAAATTGACAATCGCCATCATTTGTGGTCGGTTAGTTGGATATCCATGCAGTGAATCCAGAAAATAAATCTTTGGAGTATCCAAATTGACTGCAATGAGCATCCAATGTTCCCTAAAAACACAAAAAGAAATTAGTAATGATAGAAATGAAAATATAATTGATATGATTAAAATGTAGAGTTTTACCCTTGTATCGTTGGTATTAAAAGAGCATGTCGGTCATAATTCTTCTTTGAAACGTTCTGAGCAGATTTGACATCAATTCAGCCTGAAAATTAGAATCTATTTCTGTTCGTTGTGTAGAAATGGTGTGAGGACTAACGAGTCCAAATTTGTATTCATGGGAAAAATATGAGATGTATTTATCCATAATTATCAAATTATATCAGCTTTTGTACAATCAAATCATGAAAAAATACCTCATGTATACATTTATAACTGAGGCGCCTAGCCAGTCGTATGTGATGATCTCAGAAACAACTTCTGCACTAATGAAATCCATTGTTTCCTCTCCGTACATATCTTTTTCACAAAAAATTGTATGATTCTTTCCGTCTTTCATTTTCGTATCCACATGAGCTTGCAATGATATTAAATGTGGATATAGAACGGGCGGAGTGAACGCGCTCTCAGTAGATCGTTTTGATCGGTTGGTTGATCCAATCTTGGAGCCGCTCTTTCGTTTTAGCTTCTCCATTTTATCCTTCTGTAATATCATTCATCGCTTCAGCCATTTTATAATTTAATGTTAAAGGTTCTTCTTAAAAAATGAACTGGAAATGAATACCTCCTGCTCGACGTATTTTTTTACAAGATTTGACGGCCATGCAACGCATGTTCCAATAACTTTTTCCACCGTATGAATGTAGTCATCATCATTTGGCACGGGTAGCTCAGTGCTCGGCTCATGAGCTACGTTAATCGACACTTTGACATGACCGGTTGGAAGTGGTCTGGAGTGTAGTGTGTCATTCTGCATATTGAACACCGTAGCCCTCGCTACAAGGCGATGGGTGGGATTTGACAGATATAAATCACAGTCATTTTCACCCTGCAGAATATCATTAAATGAAAGGTATCAGTGTCTATGTGATTCACATCTCACAAAAACAAATATTTTAACATTGATTACCTCGGTTAAGTCAGGTCTTTGAGGGGAATGGCTCGCCTCAAAGCTGGTGAGGGGTGGATCTTCTCGCGGGGGTTGTTCTTGAGTTGTTTGTTCTCTTCGCCTCTCCTCCATCAAACTCTTTAGCATCTCTCCATGAGTTTGGATTAGTTCTTCAAGGGTAGCTACTCTATCTCTCATTACATGCAATTCTTTAGTTTGTTCATCCTCTTGTTTTTTTTCTTAAAATATGTCTTGGGTGAGACCCCAAAACCCACACCTCTGACGCGACCATACTGTTCTGGATGTTTCAAGGCCGTTGAAAGTATGTCTGCATCTGGTGCGGGTGTGGTTGTTTCCTGTGACTATTTCAAATAGAAAATATGAAAAAATAAGTAAGCATCATTATGTAATAGCGATTTAAAGAAAAACAAGTTTATATTATGTCATACATACACATGTTTCCCACACTTTTTGTGTGTTTTCATCTATCAGTTTCCCCTCTTTATTAACACGAGCCTCCTTCCATAGCACATGGCGTGGAATGGAAGTGACTTGAGATTTTGCTTCATCAATCTCCTTATAAACAAAGAAATATGGTTACAGTGATGTTTTATATCACATAAAATTATTATAGTACTTTTAAAATACATACCTATTGTTTTTCAATTGAAGCATACCCCAACCTTGCTTTACGGTAGGGGTACGCTGGTTTTGCTGCCCGTTCTTTATTTTCAGCACTCAGTTGCTGTTTCATAAATAAAAACCTATCAATCAATGTGATGAATACAAGCAACGTTACACAACGTGTAACCAAACACAATGTACCTGAAAATTATTTTCCGCACGATGGTTGCAAAACGCATCCCACATTCCTTGGGATATCAAGTGTGCATAAAGAGGAGGCGGGTGCGGCTTTATTTTCCCTTCGGCATCTTTCAGATGATTTTTCATTAAAATGGTGCGAAAGCCTCTATGAATCCTTCCTGTCAGTCTGAAAACATATTCTTTGTGCGAAACATCTACTATAAATGCACTCTGCAAAAGATGATGAAGGGTTAGTCAATATTTCAATATTTTATTTTATTTTAATAAATTAAATAGATGATATCGTAATGTTACCATAATCTCTTCCCACATTAATGTTTTCAACCCGCTAACAACATGGTGCCACGACTCTACGTCAATCGGCACGCGTTGTCGAGTGATGATTCCAATGTAGCTACTAAACATGGCTTTGTTGGGGTTTACATGCTAGCCTATCTTATTCCATCCCACCTCATATTTGATGCCTTTTGCTTTTTCCTTAAGGATTTTTGCTAAAACTGTCAAACTACGGCGCACCTGTTTTTTTTTGTCGCTGGGGTTTCATCGCCTACCATTTCCTCAGTTTCTGCATCATCATTATGTTTCTCCGAAGCGCTAGCTTCGGCACTGACACCAGCTGCAACAGGTTGAGAGACCTGTTGTACGTCAGCAGTGGGACCAGCTGCAACAGGTTGAGAGACCTGTTGTCTCTCAACAGTGGGACCAGCTGCAACAGGTTGAGAGACCTGTTGTACGTCAGCAGTGGGACCAGCTGCAACAGGTTGAGAGACCTGTTGTCTCTCAGCAATGGGACCAGCTGCAACAGGTTGAGAGACGTGTTGTGTCTCGGGATTGGGTGCATCAGCAGGTGAAGAAGTCATTATATGAATAACTGGTTTAAAATTTAAGTTAGATCACATAAAAGCAGCAGCGAACAGATAATAACATAATGTACCACAATCTATATTACAATAAAAATCAATAACCTGATTATTGAACTCCCTTTTTTTAAAAGGCTGAAGGGATTTGACCCCTCTATCAACTATCCATATCCCTTCATTGTGGTCTCCTCTGACATACAAAACATCGTCTACATTGGGACCACTGCGAAATGATTGCGAAATCCCAATGAAAGGATCATATTCGGTTCAATTTTCATCTGACCCTTCAGCTGTTTTGGTCGATAACAGAACAATTGACCAGTTTCGGTTTGCGGGATCGGGAACATAAAATACTTGCACTGCCTGTGATGCCATTATAAATGGTTCGTCTTTCTCCTCTTCCTTACTGAAATCAACTTTCACAAATCCCAAATCATCTATTTTAACAGCACTCCTGTTATCAACCCACTTGCATTGAAATATCGGAACTTGAAATTCCGTATAATCCAACTCCCATATTTGTTTAATGATGCCAAAGTATGACATATTCGCATAAATTGGATTTCTGTCTTTAGCACTGGAAACATGCATCGCTTCAGCCACAAGTGTAACCCCACTATTCTGCATGGTACTATCTTCATCATGTTCATTAGTATAAAATGTATAACCATTAACTACATAAGCATTGTAAGATAATGCATACACACATGGTCCTCCGGCTAGCCATCGAAGTCGTTCCGAAATAGACTTTGGATTTTCATCTGACTTCTTAAAAATATGATCTCGAAACCATCCTATAAACTGTCGATTATGTGTATCTGATATCCATTTTTCATCCCTTGATGGATTCAATTGCCTAATAATTTCTTTTTGGATTTCAACATATGGGTCAACGTCCAAACTGTTGTGCAAAACATAAAGGTGGGCCTGCTCCCAATCTGTAATATTGATTGTGACAACCTTTCTTCCAGAAATTCCTTCACCCTCTAGCCGCCCAGTGTGACGATATTTCGGTAAGACAATGCTTTCCACACCAGACAAGTATTCGGTACATAATTCCATGGCTTCCTCAACAATATATCGCTCTGCAATACAACCCTCTGGCCGACTTCGATTTTTGACATACCCTTTCAAAATCTTCATATACCGTTCAATGGGGTACATCCATCTGTAATGTACAGGACCACATAGTCGAATCTCTCTCACCAAGTGGACCATCAAATGAACCATCATATCAAAAAATGAAGGTGGGAAGAACATTTCTAATTCACATAATATGACGGAAATTTATTTTTCCATAGATGGCAATTTTGCCGGGTCTATAACTTTGCTGCATATAGCTTTGAAGAAGAAACACAGTTTCGTTAATGTATGGCAGACATTCTTGGGAAAAATGCAACGTAAAGCAATTGGAATGAGATTTTGCATCAAAACATGACATTCATGTGATTCCATACCTTTTAACTTCAAGTCGCTCATTGACACAAGGTTACTGATATTTGAAGAATACCCCTCTGGAACCTTTACGTCATTCAATAAGTTGCTAAACTGATATCTCTCCTGCCTGGAAAGAGTGTAAGCAGTAGGAGGAAGAAATGTCTGTTTTTCACCCTCTACTGGTGCCAACTCTTCTCGTATTCCCATCTCAACCATGTCCAACCTAGCCTTAATTCCATCTTTTGTTTTTCCAGATGTATTTAGCAACGTGCTGATAACACTATCAAATACATTTTTTTCTACATGCATAACATCAATAAAATTTCTTACATATAGACAATTCCAGTATTGTAATTCAAAAAAAATTGATCTCTTTTTCCAACCAATTTTCGTAAGGTTTTTCGAAGCCGGTTTACCAAAAGTAGTGTCCAAATTTTTAACTTTCTCAAACAATTGATCTCCTGTTAGTGGAGATGGTGATGTATGTTCTTCTGAACTTCCATCGAATGATGTCTTCCAAGAACGGTACTTATGTCGTCGCGGTAGAAATCTGAGATGTCCTAGAAACAAGGTTTTCGATGAATGTTTCAACCTAATTGATTGTGTACCTTCTTCGCAAACGGGACATCCTTGAGTTCCTTTAATGCTATATCCTGACAAATTTCCATAAGCTGGGAAGTCATTTATCGTCCCATACAACATGACTCTCAAAGTGAAATCTTCCTTTCTGTAAGCATCATACAATGTAACACCTGAATCCCACAATAATTTCAAATCTTCGATCAATGGAGCTAAATAAACATCAATATCATTACCCGGTTGTTTTGGTCCTGATATAAGCATAGATAACATGATGTATTTTCGTTTCATGCCTAACCATGGTGGTAAGTTATAATTTATCAACATAACCAGCCATGTACTGTGACTGCTGCTTTGAAAACCAAAAGGATTCACTCCATCTGTAGATAACGCAAGACGAAGGTTTCTCGACTCGTTTCCAAATTCAGGATACTCATGATCGATTCTCTTCCACTGAGGAGAGTCTGCCGGGTGACGTAGTATCCCATCTTTAATTCTTGTATCTGCATGCCATGTTAATTGTTATGCAGTCTCCTCACTTCCATATAGGCGTCTAAACCTTGGAATGATTGGAAAGTACCATACAACTTTAGTAGGACTGGATTCATCTTTCTTGTATCGAGAAGCACCACACTTTGGGAATTCTTTAAGTGATTTGTGGTCCTTGCGAAACAGTATACAGTCATTCGAGCAGGCGTGTATTCTTTCAGAGATCATACCCATAGAGCGTAGCATTCGTTTGGCATCGTATGTTCGGCTCAGGAGCTCATTGTCTTCTGGGAGCATGTCATTCAAGAGGGCAAGTAGTTTCATAAAACTGTCGTCACTCCACCCGTTATCTGCTTTCAAATTATACAGCTTCAGTACAGCTGACAATGCTGTATATTTAGTGCAACCAGCATACAATGACGTCTTTGCACAACTTTTTAACTTCTAAAACAATTTCGGGAAATCACGGAGTTCGTCTTCGAAGGTCCTTGTCATTTTCTCAATACGATCTTCGTCATCATTCACATCTGTAATCACATCCTCCATACGGTCATCTTCATTGTTCATGTTTGTAATCATATTAGATGATCCATAAAACGCAGTGTCACCCCAGTCACTACCTACATTCGTTGTTTCCCCGTGTTTATTCCAACATGTATAACTTTGATCTATTCCCTGACAGATCAAGTGTTCTTCCAACTCATCTGGACTAATTTGTTTTGAATAACAACAGCGTAAACACGGACAAAGGATTTGAGAAGAGTCACATGCATGATATTTTTCAAACTTGATAAATTCTTTCACGCCTTCTTCATACCCTTTTGTCAACCGATTGGCATTCATCCATTCTTTATTTATATTCATCCTATTTAAAATCCATAGGATAAGTATATAGGTTAAAGGAGAAGGAATATGAGTATAATTTAGATAAAAAACAAGATACTTCAAGGAAATAAAGGAATAAATAAATACCAAAATAAAAAATATATTGGGAACCACTACAATCCCCAATCCTCACATCATCCAGATCTCTAAAACCCATCAAAGTTACTCCAACTCGATCTGGCAACAGTGGGACCCAATTCTACCTGACCTTCAGTACATGAGGATTTCTTGGGTACTCAGTAGGGAACCACCAATGTGGTTTCATAAATTCTAATTTTTAGTTATATGTGCATGTTTCATGCTCTGAATAAATAAATAATATCTAATAAAAAATAAATAAATCATCATTGATCCTCAGGTTCGTAGCCTCTATCATCCATAACAACTTTGGCTAATGCCAATGTGTATTTGAGAACATTGTGATGACTATACCAACCATAACAATAATCATGAGGTCTTTCACCCTAGTATACATTGATAATTACCCTAGATATAAACTCACCCTGGTGAATATGATAATAACCTGGAAAACCTCCATCCCATTATCACAACTTGAGTAGTATCCATACTAGTATAAAATTGTTCCCAATAACTTAACCCCAGTAGTGAAGGACACTCAACCAAACAGGCCAAATACACAATAAGGACTGAAATCTCTCACCTATCCACTTTTCATAACAAATATAATCACTAATCAAAATCAATGGCATCCCTATTAGTAGTATCATAGACCTCACTACTATGTAATTTTTTCCATTTCAATAAAATACCACCTTAAGGTCATTTTTTTAATAAAAGTGGTGACATGAATTGGTCACCTAATTCATGCCCCAAAGGACTCAATTAAAAAAAAGAGTATAAGTACAAACACAAGGTGAAAAGAACTTACACCAGTAGGGATTGAGAGAAGTATAAACCAAAAACACCAAGGAAAATCTGTAAAAATATCTAGAAGCAATGAATGATCCAAACAACCTATTATCAACTATTCCATGATCTCCAAAAGGGGTTTTACTATCCATGGGGACATCACTAATCCATCTGGCTCGAAGGGAATCCAATGCCTTCATAAATTTTCTTCTCTATCAACTTGAGTTATGTTATTCATGCTGTTATACAGTTGTTATTTTAAAATGAAGGGATGAAATGAAACCTGAGAAAGACCTTAATACATTAAAACCAATGTTTAGAAAGGAAAACCATTAAAGGTTTGGATCAATAAGCTGTTAAGAATGAAGACCATAATTGCAACGTCACCATCCAACAGAAGCACATGATGTACTGAAACACTCATCGCATGAGATCATCATATTATTTATCAGTGTCTTACATGGTATATCCTCATAATATTTACATGGTAATATTCCATACTATAAATAGTCTCAAGAGATGGATCATGTCCCATTTCAATATATAGGTTTGTTCTGGGTCAGTCTACACATCCAGGCTATCAACAACCTTATAAAGTTATACCCACCCAAGTAGTCACATCCCCAAGGGGTATGTTCACACACTTTAGGTTCAATTCAATAAGGCTAAGGGCTCTGATGTATCACTAGTTCCATGTGTGGCCTATGGGAACAAATACATAAAAGTCACAGAATGTATTCTAAGAGGTCTTCGGGTTCCCCCTAACAAGGTCCTCTAAGTCACACTCACTCTAATAACAACCATTAAGGAATTTATAAATCCATAAAGAAATTACCAGGACCACATACCTATTTTATATGTTTCTAATATTTTAATTCCAAGTTGAAAACTTTTCCTAGGCTCGCTAAGCCTTGTCCAATGTCTACCCCAAGATAAACTCATCAATATAGCTCCTTCCTCTCTCCAAAAAACCAAAATTATTAAATTATAAAATTTATAATTAATTATCCAAATGAATTTAAACTTGTTATATTCACTAGAAACTCATCTTGTGGACTTTTCATGTTAGAACTAAGACCAAAAATCCATATAAGATCTGAAGTGGGATCTTAGTGCCATCTTAGGAAAAATACCCAACCATCAGCACCAAATCCATAGAAAACATTATATAATTTGATCCAATATCCATGAAAACTACAAAATGAAACACAAATCCATCATAATGATTGGTGACTTGTAGATACCATCATGATGCCTCTTATACATGAGGTAGGAAAACACCCCCATCAAATCAATATGATACCACCGTGCTCCAGTTGAATCACCCATAAAACCTAATCTAGATAAATCAAAAATAAATAGAAACTAAATATAAAGAATAAAATGGTAAGGAAGATGGTGAAATCACTTAGAATTGTTGAATAAATCCACTAAAAAACTCCCCATGGAAAGGGGAATCAAAGAGGAATAAGGGGGTGGGTCGATTGGGCATTGTATAAGAGGGAGGATGAGAAATGGGGGCTTACCCTATTGGAATTTTAGATGGAAAAAGATGAAAATATAATTTTAATGTTCTACACAATTTTCCAAACCATATATTAATAATGTGGTGGCACTGTACAAGAAAACCCCTTCAAATATTTGGTCAACATAGTTTACCAAACTATGCATTAATTATGTAAATTGGAACTACCTCAGTCTACAAAATTTCACATGTTTTGTATGAAATCATGAAAAAATGGTATGTTAATCCCTAACTAAAATCCACCTCACATGGTTTCCTCTAAGATATCCCATGGTTATCCTTCAATAACCATGAAAGTCAACTATGTGATTTAGAAAGAGGACTGAAAACCTCCTCATGCTCAAGGTTCTACATTGTTTCTCAAAAAATATGAACACAAAACCATGTTTCATTTGAAAAATCTCCAAAAAACATCATATAAAACTAAAATAAAGCTTGTGAGACTCACCTGAGTACTTGAGGCACCTCTCAAACCATGGTGGAGGAGGAGGCAGTAGTGTTGGCAGAGGAGGAGGAGGAGGAGGATGAGGCAATGGACTAGGAGGAGGAGGAGGAAACGCCGTTGGAGGAGGAGGAGGACGAGGCTGCGGTGGAGGAGAAGGAGGAGGAGGAGGAGGAGCAGAGGAGGAGGAGGAGGAGGCAGCCGGAGGAGGAGAAGAAGGAGGAGGCGGCGGCCGGAGGAGGAGGAGAAGGAGGAGGCGACTGCCTGAGGAGGAGGCGGTAGCCGAAGGAGGAGGAGCAGGAGGAGGCGGCGGCCGCGGTGGAGGAGGAGGAGGCGGCGACAGCGGTGCAGAGGAGGGCTTCCACGAGAGCTTGATCGGGTGTAGGGATGAGGAAGAGGACCCGCAGGTTTTTAACAAATCCGTCTGAGCCTTTATCAGCGCTAGTAAAAACCGCTGATAAAGGATGTATTTATCAGCGCTAAAATGAAAAGCGCTGATAAATAAAACCTTTATCAGTGCTAACAAAAGCGCTGATAAAGGTCCACTTTATCAGCGCTTTTCCATTAGCGCTGATAAAGGCAGGCGCATGCCTTGACCAGTTTTGTGGTAGTGATGGTTTAATAGTGTTTTTAATTGTATTTTAGGGGTTTTAGGGCTTTTGTAGAATTTATTAGGGTCTAATAGATATTGTTAGGGTTTATTACAGGTTATTACAATTTATTAGTGTTTATTAGGGGTTTAGGGTTTAATAGTGGGTTTTATGAGTTATTAGGGTTTATTAGTGGTTCTTAGGGGTTATAAGTGGTTGTTAGGGTTGGTTAGGGTTTTTAGGGTTTGTTACAGTTTGTTTGAGTTGTTTGGGGTTTTATGCATTTTTTGGGTTTTATGGTGTGTTTGGATTTTTTATGCTTTGTTAGGGTTTTTCAGTGTTTTTTGGGGTTTTGTGGGATTTTACGGATTTTGAAGCATTTTTCAGGTTTTTGTAGGAATTGATAGGGTTTATGTAGTATTGTTAGTGGATTAAGTGGTTTGTTAGGGTTCTTTAGGGTTTTTAGGTTTTTTTAGGATTCTTTATGGTGTATTAGGGTTTCTTTTGAGGTTTTTAGGGTTTTCTAGTAGGTTTTTAGGGTTTTTAAGGGTTTCATAGGTTTGGTTGGGGTTTGTTTATTCATTTTTATACTTGTTAGTGTTTTTAAAAAATTTAGTGGTTTTTAGGTTTTTGAGGTTTTTTTAGGTTTTTTAGTGTTTTTTGGTCTGTTTTCATGTTTTTTCGGTTTTTTCGGTTTTTTTGGGTTTTAGGGTTTTTTAGGGTTTTTAGGGGTATTTTGGATTTTTATGGTTTTTTATGGTTTTGTCAGGTTTTACCGGGTTTGTTTGGTTTTTTTGTGAATATTTTCATTTTGATTGGTATAATAGAGTTTATTTGTATACTTGGGTTTATGTATTTTGTAGCTTTTACTGGGGTCTAATAGGGTTTTTAGGGTTTATTACGATTTATTAGTGTTGGTTAGGGTTTAGTAGTGGGATTTAGGTTTTATTGGTGTTTATTATGGTTATTTATTAGTTGGTATGGTTTTTTAGGATTTATTAGTTCTTATTAGAGTGATTTAGTGTGTCTATGGGTTTGTTAGGGTTTCTATGGGAGTGTTAGGGTTTCTAATGGTGGGTTAGGGTTTTTATGGGCAGGTTCGGGTTTCTAAGGGTGTGCTATGGTTTCTTAGGCTGAGTTAGGGTTTCTATGGGTGTGTTGGGGTTTCTAAGGGTGTTATAGGGTTTCTAAGGGTGTGTTAGGGTTTCTAAGGGTGTGTTAGTGTTTCTTAGGTTTCCTTAGGGGTTTTTTAGGGTTTTTTGTGTTTTTTAGGTTATGTTAGGGTTTCATATTGTTTCTTAGGGGGTTTTAGGGTTTCTTCTGGTTTTTTGTGTTTATTGGGGTTTCATAGTGCTTCTTGGGGTTTGTTATGGTGTGTACGGATCCCTCTCAAATTTTTCTTAAAATGGTCCTAACTTCTGATATGTGTGTCTGTTCGGCCTCCGACACCTGTTTTTATCGTATTTTGTTCCTTGAGATTTAGTTTGAAAATTCACGGAGTGAAAATGGACACCTGAAGAAGAAGTTATTCATTTTTAAATGACTATGTGATTTGTTAGGTTTTTCAAGACCCCATTTCTAGCATTTTTTTCCTACCTTCTGTTTGTTCAAACAAATATAACTTTTTATTATTGTTTTTATTATTGTTATTATCATCATCTCATCCACATGCACATGCACATGCATGTGCGTTATTATTATATTATTATTTCCTTGCTCATGCACATGCAACGCACACACGTTATTTTATTATCACATTGTTGTTATTGTTATTGTTATTTTTATTATTGTGGTGGTTGTTGTTGTTGTTATTGTTATTGTAATCATAGGAAAATGAACATGTGAATGCACATACACCCACATTCAATGCAAGGTGATGCGTGGATAGAGTCCATGGATCCAAGGCTATAGATGGACTCTTCATTTGATTTTTAGCGTGTTGATTCCACTGCTTTTGGGTTTGGATCTCCTGCTTCTGATTCACTCTTGTGTGGTGGTTTGATGGTTGATTTTGTGTTTGTGGTTTATTTCTTTTTTTTTATCCGCTTCAGATGGGGATGACGACGATCTGTTTTTTGGAAGTCGTCATGAGTGATGTTGAGAACTCCTTCCACTGTGACGGTGACGATGGACACCGATGAAGCTCGTCGGTGATTCGGTTTGTAGATTCTCTAGTCGTCTCGGGTGTGCTTCGAGGCTGACCATGGTTTGAGGAATTTTAGGAATCGAGGGATCCCATGCTTTGAGGCCGCCTCTTGGGTTCGTGGTTCAAGGTGGTGAGCAGTTGATTTTTGAATGTTGAATTTTTAATTTGGAAGTAGGATGTTGTGGCTGTTTGGTCTGTGTGCGGTTTGGATTTATGTATTTTGGTACCAGATACTCTTAAACCGGATTTTAGAAAATAAAAAAATGGTTTTCTAACTACTATTGTTATTATTACTATCATCATATGAAAATGTAGATGCACGTGCATTATTATTTATTATTTATCACCATGCACATGCATAGGCATTACACTTGTATTATTCTATTCTTACTATTATTATTATCACAATTATTATTATTATTATTATTATCATCATTATCATTATTATTATCATTATCACTTGCAAATGAACATGCATGTGCGTTGTTGTTTATTATTTATTTCCATTCACATGCATGCGTTATTATTATTATTATTACAATTAGTATTATTAATATTATCATCAAATATAAATGCACATATACAGGCATGTGTGTTCTTATTTATTATTATTTATTTATTATTTACTACTATGCACGTGCACAAGAAATGCACTTGCGTTATTCTATTATTATTTTTGTTGTTGTTGTTGTTGTTGTTTGTATCATCATATACAAATGCACATGAATGTGCGTTGTTATTTATTATTTATTACAATGCACGTGCATGTGTTATTATCATTATCATTATATGTAAATGCACATTCATGTGCGTTATTATATATTTTTTATTATCATGCACATGAAAATGCAATGAACTTGCGTTATTCAATTATCACATGTGTTGTTATTATTAATTCTCATGCACGTGCACACGCAATGGACGTGCAATATTCTATTATCAGATGTGTTATTGTTTATTATTTATTATCATTCACATGCAAATGCACATTCATGTGGACTTGATTATTATTTATTGTTTATTACCATGAATATGCACTTGGATGTGCGTTATTATTTATTATTTATTATCATTTACATGCACATTCACATACACATGTAATTCACATGTGTTATTATTTATTATTTATTATTTATTATCATTCACATACAAATACGCGGGCATATGCACATGCATGTGCGTTATGATTTATTATTTAAACCATGAACATGCATATACACATGCACATGCGTTATTACTATTATTATTATTATAGGTATTTTTAGGGTTTACTATCATTATTTAGGTTTTTTAGGTAGTGTTAACATTTGTTGTGGTTTGTTAGGGTTTTAGGGGTTTTTAATGGTATATTAGCATTTTTTAGGGTTTTGTGGGGGTTATTAGGATTTTATTAGGGTTTATTATGGTGTTTTAAGGTTTATTAGGGTTTATTAGGTATTCTTATTGTTTTATTAGGATTGAGTTGGGTTTATTAGGGTATATTATTGTATATTATGGTATATTTGGGTATGTTTATTATTTATTAGGGTTTATTATCGTTCATTATTATTTATTAATTTTTAAGAGGGTATATTAGGGTTTTTAGGTTTTAGTAGTGTTTATTAGGGTTTATTAGGGATTTTAAGAATTGTTAGGTTTTATTAGCATTTATTAGGGGTTTTAGGGCTTTCTAAGGTTATATTTGCATTTTTAGGGTTTAGTGGGGTTTATTATGGTTTCTATAGTGTGTTAAGGTTTATTAGGTCTGAGTAGGTATTTTTAGAGTTTTATTAGGGTTGAGTAGGTATCCTTAGGGTTTTATTAGAGTTTATTAGGGTTGAGTGGTGTTTATTAAGGTTTGTTATGGATTTTAATGGTTTTCTAGGGATTGTTAGTGTTTTTATTAGGGTATATGAGTTTTTTTTAGTTTTTGTTAATATATATGATGGGTTGTTATGACTTTTTAGGTTTTATTAGAGTGTTTTCAGTGTTTTTGATCATTTTTGTGGTTTATTAGGTTTTATTAGAATTTATTATGGTTTACTAGGGATTCTAGGGCTTTTTATTGGTTTGTTTGTGTTTTTTTGTTTATTGGGGTTTAGTTGGGTTTTATTTGGTTTTATTATGGTTTGTCAAGGTTTATTAGGGTTGAGAAGGTATTTTTAGGGTTTAATTATAGTTTTATTATGGTTTATTAGTTTTTATTAGGGTTTATTAGGGATTTTTTGGGTTTATAGTGTTTGTTAGGGGTTTTTTTGTTGTTTTTTTATTAGGTTATATTTGTGTTTCTTAAGTCTTTTTAGATAATATAGCATTTTGTATTGTTTGTGAGCATTTTGTTTTTTTTTGTGAGCGTTTTAGGCTTTCTTAGGTTATATTAGAGTTTATTATGGTTTATTATGGATTATAGGGATTTTTATGGTATATGAGCATTTTTTGTCTTTAATATGTTATATTAGTGTTTTTAGGTCTTTTTATGTAATATAGCGTGTTTTTATTGTTTGTGATCATTTTTTATTGTTTGTGATCATTTTTAGGGTTTATTAGGTTATATTAGAGTTTATCAGGGTTTCTCGGGATTTTTAAGGTATACTAGCGTTTGTTTTCATTATTAGGGTTTTGTAGGGTTTTATTAGGGGTCATTATGGTGTGTTAAGGTTTTTTAGGGTGAGTAGGGTTTATTTGGATTTATTTGCTGCTTATTATGGATTTTTGGGGTTTGTTTGGGGTTTATTAAGTTTATTAGTGTTTATTAGTGTCTATTAGGGTTGTTTAGGTTTTCATAACGTGTTTTTAGGTTTTATTAGGTTTTATTATCTTGTATTAGGTTTTCTTAGGTATTTTTGGGGTTTTATTTGGGTTAAGTTGTGTCTCTTAGGATTTTTAAGGATTATAAGACGTTTTTAGTGATTATTAGTGTTTGTTAGGTGTTTATTAGGGTTCAATGTTATATATTATGTTATATTAGGGTTTAATATTTTTGAGGGTTTTGATGCGTCTTTAGGATTTTGTAGTATTTTTTATTCTTTGTGTATCATTGTTTGAGTTTATTTAGCATTTTTGGTGTTTATGTAGTGGTTTTCGGGTTTAGATAGTGGTTTTAGGTTTTATGTTGCATTTTTATGGTTTATGTAATGTTTTTAGGGTTTATGTAGTGTGTTTAAGGTTTAGGTTTTATGTAGCATTTATTAGGGTTTATGTTGTGTTTTAAGGGTTCATGTAGCGTTTCTAAGGGTGATGTAGCGTTTATGTGAAATTGTTTTGGGTTTATGTAATGTTTTTAGGGTTCATGAAGTGTTTTAGGTTTTATTTTGTGTTTTTAGTTTTTATGTAGCGTTTTTAATGTTTATGTTGCCTTGTTTTGGGTTTAGGTTATGGTTCTAGGGTTTATGTAGTGTTTTTTGGGTTTTTCTAGAAATATTTGGGTTTATGTTGCGTTTTTTGAATTTATGTGGCCTTTTTAGGGTTTATGTTGCATTTTTAGGGGTTATGTAACGTTTTTAGGGTTTATGTATCTATTTGTTGACTTTTTAGGGTTTTAATGGTTGGTTATGGTTTGTACTAGTTTTTAGGGTTTTTAAGGGTTGTTAACGGGTGTTTTTGATTTTTATTGTATTTGATTGGTTTTTAATGTTTTTTTGGGGATTTTTAAGGGTTTATTTGTTTTTTTGGGATTAATAGGGGTTGTTAGAGTTTTAGTGAGGTGTAGGGTTTGTTTGGGTATTGTAGCAGTTTTTAGGGTTTATTTAAAGATTTTTAGCATTTTTTGGATTCTTCAGGGTTTTTAGTGTTCTTTAGAGTTTATTATGGATCTTTAGGGTTTGTTAGGGTTCTTTAAGGTTTATTTGTGTTCTTTAGGATTTTTTAAGTTTCATTATTGTTTTTTATTGTATATTAGGGTTTTATTGGATTTTTGTAGGCATTAATAGCTTTTTCTAGGGTTTATCAACCTTTTTAGGGTTATTTAGACTTTATTAGGGTTTCTTAGGGTTTATTTTATTTATTAGGGTTTAATAACGTGTATTTGTGTTAATTACGATTTATTAGGATTTATTATGATTTTTTAGGGTTTATTGTGGTTTATTAGGGTTTTGTTAGGGTTTATTTTAGTTGGTTAGGATTTATTTGGTGTAGTTAGGATTTTTTACAATTTATTTGTGGTTGTTAGGGTTTGTTACGATTTATTTTGGGGTTATTTGGGTTTGTTTGGGTTTATTAGCGGGTTGTAGGGTTTTGTAGGCTATTATTTGGCAGGTTTTGTAGTGTTTTGTCGGGTTTGTAAGGGTTTTTTTGTGATTACTAGGATTTATTATTGTTCAACAGTGTTTTTATGTTATATATGGGGTTTTAGGGCTTTTGTAGCATTTATTAGAGTCTAATAGGGTTTATTACAAGTTAGTATGATTTATTAGGGTTTATTAGGGTTTTACGGTTAAATAGTGGGCTTCATGTGTTATTTGGGTTTATTAGTGGTTCTTAGGGGTTAATAGTGTTTGTTAGGGTTTGTTAGGTTTTATTTGGGTTTGTTAGGATGTGTGAAATTCTACTATCACACACGTTATTATTATCATTATTATCAATATCATTATTATAATTGTCATTATTGTTATTATTATTATTATTATTATCATCACATGAAAATGCAGATGCACATGCGTTACTATTTATTATTAATTATATATTATTTATTTCCATGAATGTTTATATATTATTGTTGTTCTTATTATTATTATTATTATTATTATTATTATTATTATTATTATTATTATTATTATTATTATTATTATTGTCATCACGTGCAAATGCACATCCACGTACGTTATTATTTATTACCATGCACGCACACACGCAATGCACCTACATTATTCTATTATGACATGCATTTTTATTGTTATTGTTATTATTATTATTTTTATTATTGTTATTATCAACAAAGGCAAATGCAAATGCAGGTGCATTTTTATTTATTACCATACACACACAAATTTAATACATGTGAGTTATTCTATTATCATAAGCACTATTATTATTAATATTACTATTATTGTTATTGTTATCATAAAATGCACTATGAGTTATGATTTATTATCACGCACTGCACATGAACTGCATGTGCGTTATTCTATTATCAAATGTGTTGTTGTCGATATTATTATTATTATTACTGTTGTTGTTGTTATTATTATTATTATTATTATTATCATAATCTCATGCACATGCACATGCACATGCATGTGCATTATTATTTATTTTTTATTACCATGCACGTGCGTTATTATATTATCACATGCATTGTTATAATTATTCTTATTGTTATTATTATTATCATCGTCATCATCATCACATGAAAATGCAATGCACGCACGTTAATATTTATTACCATGCACGTGCACACGTAATGCACATACAATATTATATTATCACATGCATTGGTACTACTACTATTATCACTACCAATACTTCTGTTATTATTATTATCATCACATTCAAATGTAGATGCACGTGCATTATTTTTTATTACTTATTACCATGAACATGCTTATGCAATTCACTTGAATTATTCTTGTATTATTCTTCTTCTTATTATTATTATCATTATCATTATTATTATCATTATCACATGCAAATCCACATGCATGTGTGTTGTTTTTTTATTATTTATTACCATGCACGTGCATGCGTTATTATTATTATTTTTATTACAATTATTATTATTAATATTATTGTCAAATGTAAAGGCACATGCACATGAATGTGCGTTCTTATTTACTATTATATATTTATTATTTACTACTATGCACGTGCACATGCAATGCACATGCGTTATTCTATTATTATTATTATTATTATTGTTATTTTTATTATTATTATTATTATTGTTTGTATCATCAAATACAAATGCACATGCACATGCGTTGTTATTTATTATTTATTACCATGCACGTGCATTCGTCATTATCATTATCATTACATGTAAATGCACATACACATGCGTTATTTTATATTATTTATTACCATGCACATGAAAATGCAATGCAATTGGGTTATTCTATTATCACAGGCGTTATTATTATTTATTCTCATGCACGTGCACACGCAATGCACTTGTGTTATTCTATTATCAGATGTGTTATAATTTATTATTTATTATCATTTACATGAAAATGCACATTCATGTGGACTTTGTTATTATTTATTGTTTATTATCATGCACATGCACATGCAGATGCACATGCAAATGCACTTGGATGTGCGTTATTATTTATTATTTATTATCATTCACATGCACATGCACATACACATGCAATTCACACACGCCATGGTTTATAATTTATTATTTATTATCATTCACACGAAAATGTGCTTGTATATGCACATGCACGTGTGTTATGATTTATTACTTAAGCCATGCACATGCATATGCACATGCACACGCGCTATTACTACTATCATTATTTGAGGTATTTTTCGGGTTTACCATCAATTTTTTGTTTTTTAGGTGTTATTAACATTTATTATGGTTGGTTATGGTTTTTGGGTTTTTAATGGTATATTAGAATTTTTATGGTTTAGTGGCAGTTATTATGTTTTTATTAGGGTTTATTATGGTGCGTCATGGTTTATAAGGGTTTATTAGGTATTTTTAGGGTTTTATTAGGATTGATTTGGATTTATTATGGTATAATATGGTATATTATGGTATATTTGGGTATGTTTAGGATTTATTTTGGTTTATTAGGGTTCATTATGGTTTATTAATTATTAAGAGGGTATATTATGGTTTTTAGTGTTTATTTGGGTTTATTTGGGTTTATTAGCACTTTTAACTTTGTTTGGTTTAATTAGAATTTATTAGGGGTTTAAGGCTTTTTAATGGTATATTTGCGTTTTTAGGGTTTTGTGGGGTTTATTATGGTTTATTTTGGTGTGTTAAGGTTTATTAGGATTGAGTAGGTATTTTTAGGGTTTTATTTGGGTTGAGTCAGTATCTTTACGGTTTTATTAGGGTTTATTAGGGTTGAGTATGGATTGTTAGGGTTTGTTAGGGGTTTTTAGTGTTTAATAGGGTTTTTAGTGTTTTTATTAGGGTATATGAGTGTTTTTTAGTTTTTGTTAATATATATGAGGGGTTGTTATGAATTTTTAGGTTTTATTATCATGTTTTTAGTGTTTGTGAGAATTGTTAATGGTTTATTTTCTTTTATTTGACTTTATTATGGTCTATTAGGGTTTCTAGGGCTTTTTAATGGTTTGTTTGCGTTTTTTTGTTTGTTGGGGTTCAGTTGGGTTTTATGAGGTTTTGTTATAGTGTGCCAAGGATTATTAGGGTTGAGAAGGTATTTTTAGGGTTTTATTAGGGTTTATTAAGGTTTAATAGTTTTTATTAGGGTTTATTTGGGATTTTTAGTGTTTAATAGGGTTTGTTAGTTTATTTCATTTTATTAGGTTTTATTAGTGTTTGATAGGTCTTTTTAGATAATATAGCTTGTTTTTTATTGTTTGTGAGCATTTTGTTTTTGTTTGTGAGCGTTTTAGTGTTTCTTTGGTTATATTAGAGTTTATTATGGTTTATTAGGGCTTCTAGGGATTTTTATGGTATATTAACGTTTTTTGTATTTATTAGGTTATAATAGTGTTTTTGGTCTTTTTAGGTAATATAGCGCATTTTTATTGTTTGTGATCATTTTTTTGTTGTTTGTGACCATTTTTAGGGATTATTAGGTTATATTAGAGTTTATTAGGTTTTCTAGGGATTTTTTATGGTATACTAGAATTTTTTTCTTTGTTAGGGTTTTGTAGGGTTTTATTAGGGGTTATTATGGTGTGTTAAGGTTTTTTAGGGTTGAGTAGGGTTTATTAGGGATTTTTAGGGTTTGTCTGGGGTTTATTAGGGTTTTTAGTTATTATTAGTGTCTATTAAGGTTGGTTAGGGTTGTCTAGGTTTTCTTAACACGTTGTT
Source organism: Viscum album (assembly GCA_963277665.1). Lineage (NCBI taxonomy): Eukaryota > Viridiplantae > Streptophyta > Magnoliopsida > Santalales > Viscaceae > Viscum > Viscum album. Next base: position 40,896,973 of record OY728167.1, on the reverse strand, counting down.
AGGGTTAATTAGGTTTTATTATCATTTATTAGAGTTTATTAGGTATTTTTGGGGTTTTATTAGGGTTGAGTAGAGTTTCTTAGGATTTTAGGGATTATAAGGTGTTTTTAGGGATTATTAGAGTTTGTTTGAAGTTTATTAGGGTTTAATTTTTTATATTATGGTAGATTAGGGTTTAATATTTTCGAGGGATTTAAAGCTTCTTTAGGGTTTTTGTAGCATTTTTTAGGGTTTGTGTAGCATTGTTAGAGTTTATGTAGTATTTTTAGTGTTCATGTAGAGTTTTTCAGGTTTAGGTTTAATATAGCATTTTTTGGGGTTTATGTTGCATTTTATGGGTTTATGTAGTGTTTTTAGAGGTGATGTAGCATTTCTGTTGCATTTTTTTGGTTTATGTAATGTTTTTAGAGTTCATGGAGGGTTTTTAGGGTTTATATTTTGTTTTTAGGTTTTATGTAGAATTTTTTAGTGTTTATGTTGCGTTTTTTGGAGTTTATGTTGTTTTTTAGGGTTTATGTTACAGTTCTAGGGTTTATGTAGCGTTTTTTGGGTTTATGTTGCGTTTTTTGTTTATGTTGCATTTTTAGGGTTTTTGTTTCAATTTTTAGTGTTTATGTAACGTTTTTTGTTTTTATGTATCTATTTGAAGCCTTTTTTATGGTTTTAATGGTTGTTTATGGTTTATAGTGTTTCTAGAGATTTTAAGGGTTATTAATGGGTGTTTATGGTATATATGGTATCTGATGGATTTTCAATGTTTTTTGGTGGTTTTATGGGTTTATTCGTTTTGTTGGGATTGATAGGGGTGTTTAGGGAATTTAGTGTGTTTTAGGGTTTGTTTGGGTGTTGTAGTAATTTTTAGGGTTTATATTTTTTTAGAGTTTTTTTGGGTTCTTTAGGTTTTTTTAGTGTTCTTTAGTGTTAAATATGGTTCTTTAGGGTTTATTAGGGTTTTTTAGGGTTTATTAGTGTTCTTTAGGATTTTTTACAGTTTATTAGCATTTTTTATTGCATATTAGTGTTTTATTGGGCTTTTGTAGGCATTAATTGCTTTTTCTAGTGTTTATCAACCCTTTTAGGTTTATTTAGGATTTATTATGGTTTATTAGGATTTAGTAACATGTATTTGGGTTTATGAAAATTTATTAGGGTTTACTAAGCTTTGTTAGGGTTTATTACGGTTTATTAGGTGTTTGTTATGGTTTGTTTCAGTTTGTTACAATTTATTTGGCGTTGTTCGGATTTTTTACGATTTATTTGGGGTTGTTAGGATTTTTTACAATTTATTTCGGGGTTATTAAGGTTTTTAGGGTTTATTTGTGGGTTGTAGGGTTTTGTAGGATATTATTGGGAGGTTTTTGTAGCATTTTTCTGGGTTTGTTAGGGTTTTTAGTGATTATTAGTGTTTATTATGGTTTAATAGTGTTTTTATTGAATATTAGGGTCTTTAGGGTTTTTTGTAGCGTTTATTTTGGTCTAATTTAGTTTTTTAGGGTTTATTACATGTTATTACAATTTATTAGTGTTTATTAGGGTTTTTAGGGTTTAATAGTGGGTTTTAGGGGTTATTAGGGTTTATTAGTGGTTCATAGGGGTTATTAGTAGTTGTTAGGGTTTGTTAGGTTTTTTAGGGTTTTCAGGGTTTGTTATGTTTTTTTTTGAGTTGTTTGGGGTTTTATGCATTTTTTTTGTGTTTTATGGGTGGGTTTGGATTTTTTATTCTTTGTTAGGGTTATTTTATCATTTTTGGGATTTTTGTTGCATTTTGTGGGTTTTAAATAATTTTCAGGTTTTTGTAGAAATTGATAGGGTTTGTGCACCTTTTTTGTGGCTTTAGTTGGGATACCCCGATTTTTTAACATTCAAACAAGTATAACGTCGGGTCCGGATGTCCGTTAGGCCTGTACCACATATCATATCGAATATTGTTTCATTTTCTTCTATTGGACTAGTTGTGGAGTTGAAACGGGCTTCTAGATTAGAAGTTGTGGTCCTTTTAACATTCTATGTCTTTTCAAATACACACATATATATTTATTTATTAGTAAATATATATCTGTGTGTGTGTGTGTGTGTTTGTCTCTTTGTGTGTGTTATATATATGTATGCATTTATTTATTTATAGACACACATAAAAAACATATTTTATAAATGTATTTAAAACAAATATAATAAATATATATTAATATAAAAATAAATATATGGATAAAAAACATATTAATATAAGTATATATTAATATAAGAATGAATATATATATACTAATATATGAATAAATATATATGTATTAATATAACCAAATATATTTATATTAATATGAATCTATATTAATATACGAATAAATATATCTATATAAATAAATAAATATATATATCATTAAATAGAGAGAAAAATGAAATATCTTAGCGGTAAAGGTGCATGAACCCAAAGGGGGAGGTCACGAGTTCGAGATCGCGTGGAAGCAGGGAGGTGCGCGTGTGTGGGGGATGCACGAGAAGGGCAGCATGTGGGAGAGACTGAGGGGGGGTCCACCTAGCGCTGATAAGGGGGGGGGGGGATCAAGCGCTGTTAAAAGCTCCCCCCAGCATTATATAAATAATTTTTATAATTTTTATTTTTATTTTGACTTTTATCAGCACTAAAAAAAGCGCTGATAAAGGGGTCTTTTATCAGCTCTTTTTTTTAGCAATGATAAAAGTTGCCTTTATCAGCACTTTTCTAAGCCCTGATAAAAGGGACCCCCCTATATCCTTACCTCAATTAACAGTGCTTTTTTTAGCATTGTTAATTCAATTTTCTAGCACGGATAAAGGCTGTTTTTTTAGTATTGTGCACACGCAATGCACGTGCGTTATTCTATCATCACATGTGTTATTATTTATTATCATTCACATTCAAATGCACATTCGTGTAATTGGTTATTATTTATTATTTATTACCATGTATATGCACATTCACATGCACTTATATGTGCATTATTATTTATTATTTAATATCATTCAAATGCACATGCACATACACATGAAATTCACATGTGTTATTATTTATTATTTATTATTTATTATTATTTACATACAAATGCGCAGGCATATGCACATACACGTGCATTATTATTTATTATTTAAACCATGAACAATCATATGCACATGAACGTGCATTATTACTATTATTATTAGAGGTATTTTTAGGGTTTAATAGAATTTTTTAGGATTTTTAGGTGATATTAACATTTATTATTGTTTGTTAAGGTTTTAGGGTTTTTAATGGTATAGTAGTATTTTTTAGGGTTTGGTGGGGGTTATTAGGATTCTATTAGGGTTTATTATGGTTTGTCAAGGTTTATTGGGGTTTATTAGGTATTTTTAGGGTTTCATTAGGATTGGGTTGGGTTTATTATGGTATATTATTGTATATTATGGTATATTTGGGTATGCTTAGGATTTTCTTGGGTTTATTATGGTTCATTATGGTTTATTAATTTTCAAGAGGGTATATTAGTGGTTTTTAGGGTTTAGTAGTGTTTATTAGGGTTTATTAGCACTTTTATGCTTTGTTAGGTTTTATTTGAACTTATTAGGTGTTTTAGGGATTTTTAATGGTATATTTTCATTTTTTAGGATTTAGAGGGGTTTATTATGGTTTATTATGGTGTGTTGTGGTTAATTAGGGTTGACTAGGTACTTTTAGGGTTTTATTAGGGTTGAGTAGGTATCTTTAGGGTTTTATTAGGGTTTCTTAGTGTTGAGTAGGGTTTATTCGGGTTTGTTAAGGATTTTTTGGATTACTAGGGTTTGTTACTGTTTTTATTAGGGTATATGAGTGCTTTTTAGTTTTTGTTAATATATATGAGTGGCTATTAGAAATTTCTATGTTTTATTAGCGTGTTTTTAGTGTTTGTGAGGCTTATTTATTGTTTATTAGGTTTTATTAGAATTTATTATGGTTTATTAGGTTTTCTAGGGCTTTTTAATGGTTTCTTTGTGTTTTTTGTTTATTGGGGTTTAGTTGGGTTTCATTAGGTTTTATTATGGTCTGTTAAGGTTTATTAGGGTTGAGAAGTTATTTTTAGGGTTTTATTATGGTTTTATTAGGGTTTATTAGTTTTTATTAGGGTTTATTAGGGATTTTTAGGGATTATTTTGGTTTGTTATGGGTTTATTAGTTTTTTTTTGTTTTATTAGGTTATATTAGTGTTTGTTAGGTCTTTTTAGATAATATAGCATGTTTTTATTTTTTGTGAGCATTTTGTTTTTATTTGTGAGCGTTTTTAGGGCATCATAGGTTATATTAGAGTTTATTATGGTTTATTAGGGTTTCTTAGGATTTTTAAGGTATATTAGCATTTTTTGTCTTTATTAGGTTATATTAGTGTTTTAGGTCATTTTAGGTAATATAGCGTGTTCTTATTGTTTGTGATCATTTTTTTATTTTTTGTGAGTGTTTTTAGGGTTTATCAGGTTGTATTAGAGTTTATCAGGGTTTTTAGAGATTTTTAAGGTATACTAGCATTTTTTTATTTATTAGGGTTTTTTAGGGTCTTATTAGGGGTTATTATTGTAACGTCCCAACCAGGCTAACCAATAAACCTGTGGCCGGACCGGTAGCCGGGCCGGTCGCCACATTACCTCAAACACGCCTCCCCTTACGCTAGAGGCTGCCGACTAGCAGCGAGGGTCTAAGTATAGTCTATGGGGACACTATACCCACATTTTAGTGTTCAAAAATAGACAAAGGAAATAAATAGAGGAAATGATATAATAAATGAATAAGCAGTGGAAAGAAGATTTTATAAATATTGTACAAAACAAATGGACAACGCCAAATTATACAGCAGATTCATGCATGACATTCTAATGTTACAAAAGTAGAAAATAGTGAGCAAAACAACATGCTTTACATTTAAATGCATAAATAAATAAATAATGACTCAAAGCCCCAAGGGTGATCTCCTGGAGCATCCCTAGCCTCCGCTCGGTCATGTGCTCCTAACTCCTAAGTAAATGCAAATAGCATTGTCCTGCAAGCAAACAGAATCTACTCGGGTACCCAGTGTAATGGCAGCCCGAGTAGGGTGTGAGATATAAATCTCATTATGTCGGGACCACCGGTGTCTACCCCAAACCATAAATTTAATAAATAACTTATAACATGTGAAGGAATGCATAAATTAAGTAAACAGTACAATGTAACTATATTCCCAAGTACCTGCTTCAACCCACAACTGGTGTCTGAACCTGCATTAAACATTTTTCATACATACTCAATATTCATTACATAATCATTCATCATTTATTAATTATTACAATCTTAATAAATTATGAAGGTCTTGATATTTATCGTACGCCCTGCATCTCCCTTATAAGGCACTCACCAGAGGTGTCACTAAAGACTATCTAAGTAATCAAAGTAAAGACTGAATCCAATCTTGTGCTTTAGCTTGGATAACGTGTCATAAGTTATTCAATTCAACCTTTAATATACTATGTCTGATCCCATCCACTAAAAGTGGTTTACCCAATTCATAAAAAGTACAAACCATTTCTCATAATCAATTCAAAAATCATCATGCCACAACAGCCTTCATTAACCATTAAACTCATTTCATGCAAGAAAAATTGGACCCACAGTCCAATGATAATTAATGGATGTAGAAAATCTTTTCTATAACCCTCGTGAGTATTCGGAGCATCAGTCCATGTCTCAGAACCCATGGGTATTTGGAGCATCAGTCCTTGTCCCATAAAAGAATATTTTCTTTAAATTTGGGTGTAGAACTTCATGTCTAGCACCCTATGAGTATTTGGAGCATCAGTCCCTATCTCACAATCCATTTATCAATAATACATATATATTTATCATTGGAGTAGAATGCCATGTCTAACACCCCACAACCATCCATTAATTATTTCATAAATTAATTAACCCAATCCATTAATTAATTAAACAAATTAACAACTTAAATCACCCGTCAAAATTTAACCCTTAATTAACCATTCAATATCTCAATAGTAAATAATTAATTAAAAATTAATTATTCATAGGAAGATAAATAAATAATTAACTCAAAATTTAATTATGCAAATTCTTTAACAAGTCCGAACATGTCCACTCCAACCGTGATTCTTCCAGGACTTTAACAATTTACATGGACGTCATAATCATCACAAAACATAGTGTACAAATACCATATATTTAGCAACCATCTCAGACATCATATCATAATATAAAACAACTCCATCCAAGACAACATAATGCATAGAAATCTAACATGCATCAAAAAGGACCCTTGGCCAACAGTCGGAACAAACAATCAATTCACAATCTTAATTTTAATGCATGCAAATTAATTAATTCAAAAATTAATTAATTAAATCTTATATCTTTAAAAAATCATAAATTAATTAACAATTTAACAATTTAACATGTAATAATTAATCCATCAATTAATTATTAAAAATTTCCAATTTATAATTTTGAACATGTCAAATATTCAATATTCCCAATCATCAATAAAAGCCACAATTTTATTCCAACTCTTGACTTGATAATTAATTCTACAATTAATTACCCGATTACACATTCTTCCCATTCAAATCATTTAACTGTTTAATAATATCACATTAACCAAATTAGCAAAACATTCTTAATATCAACACAAGTTTAATCGCTCATTTATCTCACTTGGGAGACATCATTTTATAACTTCAAAAGTCGTGTATCAACATAATATATGTCACATATAAAAATTTAATCAAACTTACTAAATTCACATTTAGATGAAATACAATATAAATACTTCCCTGCACGAATTAAATATCCACAAAAATGAAAAAAGGATTTTATTAATGTATTTATTAAATTTGAAAACATGGGAAAGGACCCTACCTCGGGGCGACACCATTTCAAAATCCAAAACGCTTTAATTTACTTGGTGGAAACCGGTCCATAACTGGTCTGTAAACGCACGCATGCACACCATTATATATATATATATATATCTGTGCGCGTTGCCTACATTAATCAACAAAAATTTAATATATTAAAACGGTAACCAGAATCAAAGTTGTAATGAACAACTCATCCTTAACTTGGTACCAGGAACTCCTAAAAAAATTAATAAGCCTTAATATACACTGTGCAAAACCAATCAACGGGTTTAGAAACCTACCCATGTAAGAACCCGAGTTTTTAGAAATGGGTCAAAACCCGGCCCTGTTTAAACTCTTGACTGGTTTTTTTTGGAAATCTGGAAAATCTGGGCAGTTTCTGGAAATTTCCAGACTACACGCCGTGTACTTTAAGTACACGTCGTGTAAGAGTTACCCGAGTGAGCGACCGTGTGCGCTCCGAGTACATGTCGTGTGAAGGCCATGTAGAACTTTCCTACTACACGGTGTGTATTTATAGACATGTTGTGTATCCCTTACCCGTGCGAGGTCAGGTACATGTCGTGTGGTTCCAGGTGTACATTTCTATCTATACGGCATGTAGCCTTCCTTGACACGTCGTGTACCCTTGCCCCGTGTAGCGGTCGAGACCCTGGCAGTGTGTTGACCGTGTACCCAGTCCATACTGTGTGCCGGACTCCGCTTAAGTCAGAGTACGGAAACACATATACACGGCGTGTACTTTTTTTTATTTGAGCGATCAGGTCACCGTCACGTCTCATTCCCATAACCATTTTCTTCTTCCCCTTTGGACGAACAATTCATCCGAAAAACCCTGAAAACTCAAACCCTTCCAGAATCTCCGTACGAAATCCATTCTTTGATCTGTCGGTGGCAGCGGGACCGTATCGGAGAGGCTAACCCCACACACCCTTCTTCGTCTTTGATTCCTCACCTGTTCCTCCACAGATTCCATCTGAACAAAATTGCCAGATTTGAAGGAAACACAGATCAACCATAATTCAGTATGATTCAGAGGCTGAAATCAATGGAGTGGAATTGTACGAGTATGAGGTAGGTGGTGCATACCTTCATTCATGTTTTCGTTGTCTTTTGGGGGTGGAGACCTTCGGGCGTGGGGTCGGGTGTTGAGCGAAACCCTGTTTATTTTGTTTTTATTTCATTATCTACATTGTGGGATGCCTCTGGGCATTCCCTGACCCTGTTGTGATTGAAAATGACCGGGTTAGAGGTTGTTTCTCATTTGGGTCAATTCGGCCAGGGGCACCGAAATGCGTGTGAATTGGACTGTTGTTTAAACTGCTGTGTTATTACTACTTATTGAATGTCTCTAGATAAATAGTTCAAGTTAATTTTTAAATTGTGAATGAGTTAGGTACTGGTATTGGATATCACAAGTAGTACAAATTGACTGTTTAGTAATTTCCTGTTTAATGTGATGCTTCCAAGTATAAATATGCAATGTGTGATATTTCCTATGTTGAACTGCTTGTTGTGTTGGGCATGGCCCGGATATTTTTTGAGTGATGAGAATCACAGGTTGGGGCTTTGGCTCGGTTTACTTTGGGTGGTTGCTAGCACGGGATTGGGCGTCATGGACGTCGGTTGAGGCAGTTGGACTGTCAGGTTGGGCTTTGGCCGGGTTACATGGATGGCGAGGCTATCTGAATTGAGTGACAGGTTCGCAGGGACACGAGGTGTCAGAGTTAGTGTAGCTTGGGACATACTGAGGTGATTAACGCTCACTGTGTACTTTTGAGTAGTGTGCACATAGATAGACCCCGAGATGAGGTGGTACGACCACTCGCTGGGTAGAGGCCCCCGGTAAATGCGATTAGGTATTTCTGGTTTGGGGGTGCTTGCCATAGGAAGCCACAGGGAAGGTGAGGAGCCTTCGGGAGACAGCTTTGAGGCGGTCAGGTTGGGGGCAGAGGCTCGCCGTGATTTGAGGGCAGACATTGTTGTCCCTCCGGTTATCTTTTGAGGACAGGTATCGATGTTCCTCCGGATGTGGTGATACGGGCAGGTCGAGATTTCGAGCCAGGTTATGACGGTTGGGCATGCCATCAGGACGTCGGTACTTGAGACACATGGTGTCAGGTGGCATGAGGTGTCGGGCTGCAGATCAGACTTTCCGGCGTTGGCCGAAGCAGGTGACACTTCCTGGTGGCTGCTGAGCACCAGTTAAGTCTTTGTTTACTTTTGGGCATCGCACTGTTTACTGTTTTTCTTGTATAAGCATGTCTGCCTAAACACTTATATTAGGTACACACCTCTGGGTGGTATCCTACTGAGACTTGTCTCACACCCTACACGGGCCCTTCGGGATGCGTGTAGACTTTATGAAATTTTTTGCAGGTGGAGGGTCAGCCTCAAGAGTTGGACATTAGTGTTGTTTACTTGGAGACTGGCATGGACCTTGAGGTCGTGCCGTAATGGAGTTACTTATTTAGTATTATTTTCTTGCATCAGCATGTTTACTTTATATTGTAGCTACTACTGGTTAGCCATTGGCGCCATTATATATGTATTGATTTGTATGACTTGCTTGGATGCATGATTGGTTGTTTTAGTAGTTATTGTAGTTGATTGTTGGCATGAAATTCTATTTACTTTCCGTTTTTGTTGTTTTTATTTAGCTTCCACTGTTTATTGTTATTGAATGTGCTTCCGCTATGCGGGTCTGGTTCGAGTCTGCTGAGTCTTTTATTTCCACTGTATATTTAGTATTCTACTGGGACCGGTACCATTTTATTTATCTGGGAGGGTATAGACTCCCCACTATACCTATCAGACCCTCGCTGCTAGTCGGCATCCTTTGGCATTCAGGGGATGTGGTAGTGACACCCGACCCGTTCGGCACTACTCGGGTGGCTGGACGGGTCCGAGTTATTACAAAGTGGTATCAGATGGAGTCATCATGACAAGGATTTCATAGCAGTGACTTACTGACTACTAATGAGTTGAGACTTCTCTTTTCCTTTTCTTCCGGTTTTACTATTTGGGATGTGGTAGACCGGAGGTAGGTTGTTGTTGGAACTGGATTTTTGAACTTGTGCTTGGGTGCCTGCAGCCCCATGTACAAGGGATGGATTGAGTTGCATGGGGTGGGGATTTCTGTTTGCTTTTTTCTCAGATTACAGTTGATATGATTTCCACCTCGGTGGCTAACATGTTGTGCGATGTTATTGATTATGATATGTAAACATTGGCCGGTAAGGCAAGGGTTGCTTCCTTGGATTTTTATAGGCACGTTTAGGGTATTTCAATTTCATAACTGCACGTATGATTTGTGAAGTGATAATGACATGTGAATGAAAATCAATTTCCATGATTTGTATTTTTTTTGTAGAATTTAATGTTGCAGGATATTTGGGTCTGGCTCTTATGAGCGCAGACATGTACTATGATTGAGGCAGTGTAACTGTCAGGATTGGGTGACACGGTCGTCGGTTTGAGGCAACGTGAGTTGTCGAGACGGGCATGGCCCGAGGTACTTTGATACTTGGGTCTTTTGAGGGCGGGTAAGGAGGCCATGAGGCCGGGATGTCATGGGGCATTGGTTGCAGTGAGGGGGAGTAAGGGTAGTTGTTATTCACTTCCATTTACAGCTTTCCTTATCTGCGTAGAATATATTGTTATATAGATTTATGTGGGTTGTCTGACCAATTATGGTATTCAGCGGGTTACTTCTTCATGACACGTTGGAGCGACAGGTAGGAGAGCATATGGTACCGCATGATCAGGTTCAGAATCTGGTGCAGGCAGAGCATGAGCCACAGGTACAGGCTCAGGGACATTATCAGGTTCAGGATCCAGTGTAGGCAGGGCAGCAGCTGGGTTTGGCAGCGTTCAGACCATGGCTTGACGAGCAGCTCTGAGCTAGCCTAGTACACATCTTGCAGGGGATTGACAGAGGCGTGCAGGGTACAGAGCCTTCTATGGCGTATCTGACATGAGAGTTCCTGTCGTAACACCCGCCGCTTTTTCAAGGTGAGGGTGGTCCGTAGGCGGCAGAAAACTAGATAGAGAGTAGGCACATGATCTTCGAGTAGCTCGAGACGCCTCCAGGGCGGAGGGTCAAACTAGAAACGTACATGCTGAGAGGACCTGCGAAACGTTGGTGGGATGTGCAAGTACAGGCTCGTAGGCACGAGGGACTGGCGTGTAAGGACTTCGATGATAGGTTCTTCAAGCACTTTTATCCGGAGACGCTGAGGGCAGAGAGAGCTCGGGAGTTCTTGAGTCTTCAAGAGGGAGATATGTCCGTCATGGACTACGAATCTACTTTCACAGAGTTATCTTGGTTTTCACCTGGTATGGTGAGTGATGATGCAGCTAGGGTGAGGCGCTTCGAGGATGGCTTACGACACGCCATTCGGGTCCAGGTGAACATCTTCAGGCTGGGTTCTTTCTCTGGGGCGGTGAACCAGGCGCTCATAGCCGAGGGCAACGAGAGAGAGAAATCTCATTTTGACAGGGTGACAACCCCAGGTGATGGTTCAGACAGCACGAAGCGAGGGAGAGATGAGTTCCAGCAGGGCGGACAGGCCAAGGACTCATCTAGACCACCTCATGGCAGTTCAACGGTGGTGTGATTCCAATGCGGATAGCCGGGACATGTTCGGGCTCAGTGCGATAGGCCCCCGAAGGAGTGTCGGGCGTGTGGAAATGTCGGGCATCTGGAGAGGTTTTGCAGGCAGCCTTCTTAGACAGTCGGCAGGTAGGGACCCGGACAGACTGTGGCATCATGAGTTGGTTCAGGTTCAGTACCAGGAGAGGGTGGTCGAGGTTCAGCTGCATGCGAAGGACGTGACAGGGACAGTAGGACCCAACTGAGGGGTCTGTGGCCGGAGACTGGGGCAACACTGTAGGGAGGTCAGGCATCGGGCAGTCGTGCTTCAGACTAGGTTCACGTTGTGGAGCTGCCAGGGTTTGAGAAGGCTGGAGAGCCGACGACGGTGGCAGGTACACCGCAGGTGTGGCTGTGAGCTTCTTTGATTTCTTTTAGCATGTCCTCTTGAGGCATGTTTGGGTGAGTGCACAGGCTGCACAGGATACTTGTGGACTGACTAGATGCTCGTTAGTGGGATTGGAAACATATCGGATGCATTTTATGTTTTATTTATATATTTGAGATGTGTGGCATCAGGAGCATCAAGGATGTTGGTTACATGAGGTGACATGGGCATCAGGGCATCGTGGATGTGGGTTACTTGATCTGCATAGCACCAGGTATGAATTGAGCATCTATTAGATGCAGGACCTCAGAGAGGCGGAAGCCGATGCGGTGAGAGTTACGTTGGGTGTCAGAAGTGACACGTGATCACCGAGGAGGTGTGGGGGTGATGATGCATCACGGGAGGACCATGGGTCCGAGAAATAGGTCGTTGGACCTTGTTTGTTTGTTTGTTTGATTTGAGCATTGTCCGGGTTAAGACCGAGTAGGTGATTCCTAAGGTGGGGAGCCCTTTTAGGAATTTAGCCAGAACTTTGAGACCGGGGTAGTCTGGGGTATTTAACCGGAATGGGCATGTTCGGTGCCATCTCCTGGTTTCGTTTGGTAGCTCGGGGACGAGCTACGTTAAGGTGGAGAGTTTTTAAGAACCCTAGTTTTTAGAAACGGGTCAACACTCGGCCCTGTTTAAACTCTTGACTGGTTTTTTTGGAAGTCTTGAAAATCTGGGCGGTTTCTGGAAATTTCCAGACTACACACCTTGTACTTTAAGTACACGCCATGTAAGAGTTACCCGAGTGACCGACCGTGTTCTCTCCGAGTACATGTCGTGTAAAGGCCATGTAGAACTTTCCTACTACACGGCATGTATTTATAGACATGTCGTGTATCCCTTACCCGTGCGAGGCCTAGTACATGTCGTGTGGTGCCAGGTGTAAATTTCCATCTACACGGCGTGTAGCCTTCCTTGACACGCTGTGTACCCTTGCCCAGTGTAGCGGCTGAGAACCTGGCCGTGTGCTGACCGTGTACCCAGTCTATACTGTGTGCCGGACTCCTCTTAAGTTGGAGTATGGAAACACATATACATGGCATGTACTTTGGGAATACACGCTGTGTACTTTTTTTTATTTGAGAGATCAGGCCGCCGTCGCGTCTCATTCCCATAACCATCTTCTTCTTCCCATTTCGACGAACAGTTCATCCGAAAAACCCCGAAAACTCAAACCCTTCCAAAATCTCCGTACGACCTCCGTTCTTCGATCCGTCGGTGGTAGCGAGACCGCATCAGAGAGGCTAACCCCACACACCCTTCTTCTTTTTTGATTCCTCACATATTCCCCTGCAGATTCCATCCGAATGGAATTTCCGAATTTGACAGAAATGCAGATCTACCGCGATTCAGTCCAATTCAGAGGCTGAAATCAAAGGAGTGGCATCGTACGAGTACGAGGTAGGTGGTGCATACCTTCTTTCATGTTTTCGTAGACTTTTGGGGGTGGCAACCTTCGGGCGCGGTGTCGTGTGTTGAGAGAAACCCTATTTATTTTGTTTTTATTTCATTATCTGCATTGTGGGATGCCTCTGGGCATTCCCTGACCTTGTTGTGATTGAGCAAGACCAGGTTAGAGGTCGTTGCTCGTTTGGGGTAATTCGGATGGGGGTGCCGAAATGCGTGTAAATTGGACCGTTGTTTAAACTATTGTGTTATTACTACTTATTGAATGTCTCTAGTTAAACTGTTCAAGTTAATTGTTAAATTTTGAATGAGTTAGGTACTGGTATGAGATATCACAAGTAGTGAAAATTGACTGTTTAGTAATTTCCTGTTTAAAGTGATGCTTCCAAGTATGAATATGCAATGTGTGATATTGCCTATGTTGAATGGCTTGTTGTGTTGGGCGTGGCCCGGATATTTATTGAGTGATGAGAATCACAGGATGGGGCTTTGGCTCAGTTTACTTTGGGTGGTTTCTACCACAGGATTGGGCGTCATGGACGTCGGTTGAGGCAGTTGGACTTTCAGGTTGGGCTTTGGCCGGGTTACTTGGATGGTGAGGTTATCTGACTTGAGCGACAGGTTTGCAGGGACACACGGTGTCAGAGGTGTTGTGCCTTGGGACATACTGAGGTGATTACCACTCACTGTGTACTTTTGAGTAGTGTGCACACAGATAGACTCAGAGATGAGGTGGTACAACCACTCGCTGGGTGGAGGCCCCCGGTAGATGCGGTTAGGTATTTTTGGTTTGGGGGTGCTTGCCATAGGAAGCCACGAGGAAGGTGAGGAGCCTTCGGGAGATAGCTTTGAGGCTGTCAGGTTGGGGGCAGAGGCTCACCGTGATTTGACGGTAGACATCGTTGTCCCTCCGGTTATCTTTTGAGGACAGGTATCGTTGTTCCTCCGGATGTGGTGCTATGTGCAGGTCGAGCTTTCGAGCTAGGTTACGACGGTTGGGCGTGCCTTCTGGACGTCAGTACTTGAGACACATGGTGTCAGGTGGAACGAGGTGTCGGGCTGCAGATCAGACTTTCCGGCATTGGCCGAAGCAGGTGACACTTCCTGGTGGCTGCTGAGCACCAGTGAAGTCTTTGTTTACTTTTGGGCATCACACTATTTTCTATTTTTCTTGTATAATAATGTCTGCCTAAACACTTATATTAGGTACGCACCTCTGGGTGGTATCCTACTGAGACTTGTCTCACATCCTACACGGGCCCTTCGGGACGCGTGTAGGCTTTATGAAATTGCGTGCAGGTGGAGGGTCAGCCTCAGGATCTGGAATTTAGTGTTGTTGACTTGGAGACTGGCATGGACCATGAGGTCGTGCTGTACTGAAGTTACTTGTTTAGTATTCTTTTCTTGCATCAGCATGTTTAATTTATATTGTAGCTACTACTGGTTAGCCATTAGTGCCATTATATATGTATTGATTTGTATGACTTGCTTGGATGCATGCTTGGTTGTTTTAGCAGTTATTGTAGCTGATTGTTGGCATGACATTCTATTTACTTATCGCTGTTGTTGTTTTTATTTAGCTTCCGCTATTTATTGTTATTGAATGTGCTTCCGCTATGCGTGTCTGGTTCGAGTCTGCTGAGTCTTTTATTTCCGCTGCATATTTAGTATTCTACTCGAACCAGTACCATTTTATTCCTCTGGGAGGGTATAGCCTCCCCACTATACCTATCAGACCCTTGCTGCTAGTCGGCAGCCTTTGGCGTTCAGGGGAGGTGCGCCTAAGGTAGTCACACCCGAACCGTTCGGCACTGTTCGGGTGGCTGGCCGGGTCCGGGTTGTTACAACCTGAACCAATGGCAGCAAGACAATTTGAAACCATCCACCTCGCCCTTGGAGGCAGATGTTGGATTATGGACCAATGGGTCTTGAGTCAACATTCGCATATCCTAAAAAAATAGAGGAATGCAAGAATCAGATTAAACCCGAACCTTTGCGTTTTAACTGAGAAAACAAGGTGAGAGATAGAAGTCAAATGATTGATGCGAATCACGAGTTATATGCAGACAGACTCACCTTGATGAGGCGAACAATATTCGTGAAGAGTCCCAGGGGAATCGTCGCGTGCAAAGTGGAGTTCGGGAGAGGGGGTGGTGCGCCTCTAGGTATTGCCCAGAGGGGGGTCACGCCTCGGAGGTCACGCGCTGCCGGAGATCCGCTTGGGTGTTCGTGTGCCACATGGTCGCACCGAGGGAAGGATCTCATGTCGAGGATTTAGCTTAAAGGAGGGAGGAAGGGGCCGCGTCATGGGGTGCACTGCTACGTGCGTACAACACCTTGGGCGTAGGGAGGAAGAAGAGGGGAATTTCATTCCCTTTATTTTGTTTTTCAAACCCCTAAATTAGTTTCCATTAATAATAGTTATTATTAATCTCTTAAAACCCAATCATAATACCACCATTAATGAGATAATAATAATAATAAAAAAAATTATAATAATAATACTCATTTTATTATTATTATTATACACATTATACACTTATCTAAAAAGTGAAAAACTCCCCAATTAAACCTTTTTAAATGAAACGTTTCATTGAGAAAATCTAACTCCCCTTTACTCTTCAATTAAATTAAAATCTCTTTGACTTCAAAGTAATAAAAAATAATTCCTTTCCCACAATCAATAAAATTCATTTTTCATTGAATTTAATTTATTAACACAATAATAATAATAATAATAATTAAATCCTCATTATTATTATTATTAAAACTTTCATTTTTTATAATTCCAACCAAAAATCCCCAATTCGTTACTATTATTATTTATAAGAATAATGTCCATAATATCAATAATTATGACACTCATATAACCATAATAATAAAAATATCATAATTATTACTCAAACCTTTGATATATCCCAACACCTCTATTAAATAACATCACTCCGTTAAATTTGAAACTTCTTATTTTATTAAGGGTTTCTTTGAGATACCCAACAACATCATTAAATTCACACAGGTATTACACCCCATTAAATAAAAACAGAACATTGATAAACCCCAGAATTAAATTGTATTAAAAGAAACAATAAAACACTCATTTTGATTGTGTCCATCCTCCCCATTTAAATCCACATTAATTATCTAATTCATTTTTAACATTCATTTATTATTCTCGTAATAAATTTTACTTAATTAATTATAAAACTCCCTATTGATCATTAAATTCTTTTAACATTTATTTAAAAAATTAACCACAAAAATAATAATAATATCATTATTACTATTATTCAAACTTTCATTTATTTAAAAACCCAAACCCCCTATTTATTACAATAACATTAATATGATAAAAACTACAACCCACAACCCCTCATTAAATTAAATCTTTCTTTGAGAAGATCAAAAGCCACATTTAATTATCATAAATGATATGCTTCTTTAATATGAAATTAAAATCTCGAAGTATCAATATAATTTATGACTCCATAATAACAACAATGACATTATTATTATTAGCACATTCCTCCATTTAATAATAAATGGTCCTTTAATAATTCTGAAACTCTTTATTTAAATAAAATGGTTCTTTGATAAACCCAAAAGCCACATCATTACCTTAGACTTCCATTTAATTAATTCTTTGACATTCAATAAATTTAACAACCATAATAATAGTAAAAAAACTTCATTATTATTATTATTATTATTAAGAAATTATTTTAATTAATCAAAATATATAATATAATAATATTTAATTAAAAAATTATTTATTAAATAAGATAAACTGCAGAGGTTGGACCGCAACCATGCGCTGGCCATGCAGATCCATTAAAGTGGGTTTTTCCGGATCCGGTGCACCCGAGACTCATCGGGACACCGGATAAAATTTATCGGGTAATTAAACAAGTCCAGAAAGGACACCATTAGGTGTTCCAACACTCGGAATAAAATTCCAGAGCTCAGTTAAAAAAAACGAACAGTTTATAAATCTATTTTTTTCGAAAAAATTCATATTTAAAACTGGTTCAAAAACATGAGACGTTACAATATTCCCACCATAAAAACTTCTCATCCCTGAGAATCCATCGGGAACCACTACTAAAACAACCAACCTACTATGTTCATTAAGAAGATCAGTCAAACTATTACCAAACAACTCTGTTATAAAATCTCGACATCACATGCTGACATGTTAATTGAAAACGATGAAATAATGCCCACCTTAGTATTTTCCATGATGTCGCAAGAAAAGATCAGATGCTCACCAATGCACTATTTTAGAACTCCTTAACACATGTGTGTGATATTCCTAGAACCATGATCACTACGTCAAACATTGATCATAAAAGTTGTAATATAAACCTATCGGCATGCCAAAACAACTGATTCCCAAGAAGTCCTCCCAAGCAGTGGGACGAACATACTTTAATAGCCTGAAACATTTTATGTGTACTACCTAGCATGGGTTAGCCCCTTATGATCATTAAGGTCGACCCTCTCTCTTGGTCACACAAAACCAAAAACATAGGATTCAAAAGACCCTTTTTTTGTTTTATCCATTTTAATTAATTCATTTCAACCTTTCATCATTTGAATGAATTTCAACAAACACACAAGTAATTTTTCACAAAAAGCCGATTGGTTTTCATTACAATGCCCTATAGAAAAAACATGATTTCACAAACATCCTCTTTACACATTTTACATTCAGTTTTATTCAAAAATAAACAAGAAATTTTGCATCTAAATTCCTTTTACCGAAAAGGAGACCTCCAAAAGTACCATTTATTTAATCTGAGTTATTCAAAAGCAACCCCAAAATGGTTCAATACAATCAAAACTCAGCAGTATTACATTTATAACCATTTTCAAAACAAACTATGGTTATATGTTTTAGTCATGTGGGTGGCCATCTACCAATCGATAAGGGACCCATACACCTTATCACTGGCAGTTGGCTCCCATTTATCACAATAAACATTCATTTAACATTTTAACTTTAGAAACCATTTAATATATCAAAACATCAATAGCATGTTAGCATAAGAAGTCACACAACAACTTGCTATAACATAGAATAATTTCACAATAACAATACATGCCAATAACTAAGGCACTATAGAATATATTCACTCAAGCATGTTAAATATGTCACCTAAACATGCTATCTAGAGAGGAATACTAAAGCAGATCAAAACATGGAATTTCACCCAAGGAAAAAATTCCAAATTAGAAGGAATCCTACTAATGAAACCACATGGCATGTTATATGCATGACATGTGAATCTCTAAGTGCCAAAGATTTTTCATGTATGAAACTTCCTTTCCATATCATGGCCAAGACAATTATTTTTTTCAAAATTCTCATAATCAGTAAACAAGGGAAAATACACAGGTCACCAAGGTGAAATCATATCAACTGTAACCTCTAATAGTTCAAAAATCAATTCCCATACCTGGACACTTGGTCATTTCTCGTACATGAGGTGATCACTACCAAGCACGACTATTAACCCAAGCGTCGACAAATTTTCGGTCTCCATTCTACCAACCCCAAAATAGCAAGACAAAGGAAAAGAAAGGAAACCTAACCCTCTGATACCACTTTGTAACATCCTGACCTGGCTGACCACTAAACTGGTGGCCAAACCGGTCTCCATATGACCTCAAGCACGCCTCCCCATACGCCAGAGGCAGACGACTAGCAGCAAGGGTCTAACGATAGTCAGTGGGGAGACTATACCCCCATTTTAGTGTTCACAAATAGACAAAGGCAATAAATAGAGGAAATGGTATAATAAATGAATATGCAGCGGAAAGTAGATTTTATAAATCTTGTACAAAAAAAATGGCTAACGCCAAATTATACAGCAGATGTATTCATGACATGCTAATGATACAAAAGTAGAAAACAGTGAACAAAACAGAATGCTTTACATTTCAATTCATAAATAAATAAATAATGACTCAAAGCCCCAAGGGCGATCTCCTTGAGCATCCTGAGCCTCCACTCAATTTTGTGCTCCTAACTCCTATGTAAATGCAGACAACATAGTCCTGCAACCAAACAGAATCTACTCAGGTACCCCGTACAATGGAGGCCTGAGTAGGGTTTGAGATTTATATCTCAGTAGGCCAGGACCACCAGTGTCTATCCCAAACCAGACATTTAATAAATAACTTATAACATGTGAAGTCATACATAAATTAAATAAACGGTTCAATGTAACTATATACCCAAGTACCTGCTTCAGCCCTCAGCTTGGATTATATATTTGTCATAAATACTCAATATTCATTACATAATCATTCATCATTTTTTAATTATTCCAATCTTAATAAATTATGAAGGTATTGAGATTTGGACTATTCCCAACATCTCCCATATAATTCACTCACCAGAGATGTCTCTAAAGGCCATCTAAGTAATCAAAGTAAAGACCGAATCCAAGCTTGTGCTTTGGCTTGGATAACACATCATAAGTTATTCAATTCAACCTTTCATATACTAAGTCTGATCCCATCCACTAAAATTGGTTTATCCAATTCATCAAAAGTCTGAACCCTTTCTCATAATCAATTCACAAATCATCATGTCACAACATCCTTCATTAAACATTAAAATCATTTCATGCATGAACAATTTTACCCATGGTCCAATGTTCATTAATGGGTGTAGAAAATCATGTCTAGTACCCTCATGATTATTCTGAGCATCATTCCATGTCTCACAACCCATGGGTATTTGGAGCATCAGTCTCTGTCCCATAAAAGAATATTTTCTTGCAAGCTGGGTGTAGAACTTCATGTCTAGCACCCCGTGAGTATTTGGAGCATCATTCCCTGTATCACAACCCATTTATCAATAATACATATATATTTATCATTGGTGTATAATGACATGTCAAACACCCCACAACCATCCACTAATTATTTCATAAATTAATTAATCCAATCCGTTAATTAATTAAACAACTAATTAACAACTTAAATCGCCCGTCAAAAGTAAACCCTTAATTAACCATTCAACATCTCAATAGTAAATAATTAATTAACAATTAATTATTCTAAGAAGGCTAAATAAATAATTAACTCAAAATTTAATTATCCAAATTTCTTTAACAATTCTGAACTCGTCCATTCAAACAGTGATTAGTCCAGGACTTTAACAATTTACATGCACGTCATAATCATCACAAAACATTCTGTACAAATCCCATATATTTAGCTATCGTCTCACACATCATCTCATAATATAAAACAACTCCATCGAAGACAACTTAATGCATGGAAATATAACATGCATAAAAAAGGACCCTTGGCCAATAGTCGTAACAAAAAATCAATTCACAATCTTAATTTTAATGCATGCAAATTAATTAATTCAAAAATTAATTAATTAATTATTATATCATTAAGTAATCATAAATTAAATAACCATTTAACATTTTAACATGTAATAATTAATCCATCCATTAATTATTACGAATTTCCAATTTATATTTTTGAACATGTTAAATATTCAATATTCTGAATCATCAATAAAAGCCACAATTTTATTCCATCTCATGACGTGATAATTAATTCTATAATTAATTACCCAATTACACATTCTGCCCATTCAAATCATTTAACTGTTTAATCATATAATTTTAACCAAATTAGCAAAACATGCTTAAAATCAACACAAGTTTAAGCCCTTATTTATCTCACTTGGGCGACATCATTTAATAACATCAAAAGTCGTTTATCAAGATAATATATATCACATTTAAAAATTTAATCAAACTTACTAAATTCACATTTAGATGAAATACAATATAAATACTTCCCTGCACAAATTAAATATCCACAAAAACGTAGCAAGGATTTTATTAATGTATTTATTAATGTTGAAAACATGGGAATGGACCCTACCTTGGGGTGGAACCATTTCAAAATCGAAAATGCTTTAATGTACTTGGCAGAAACTAGTCCACAACTGGTCCGTAATTACATGCACGCACACCATTATATATATATATATATATATATATATATATATATATATATATATATATTTGTGTGTGTGTGTGTGTTTGTGCGCGCGCACGTTTCCTACATTGATCAACAAAAATTCAATATATTAAACCAGTAACCAGAATAAAAGTTGTAATGAAGAACACGTCCCTAACTTGGTACCGGGAACTCATAAAAAAATTAATAGGCCTTAATATAACCTTTGAAAAACCAAACAACGGGTTTAGAAACCTACCCAAACTAACAACGACAAGATAATTCGAAACCATCCGCCCTTCCCTTGGCGGAGGATGCCGGATTATGGACCAATGGGTCCTAATTCAACATTTGTATATCCTAAAAAAATAGAGGAATGCAAGAATCATATTAAACCCAAACCTTCGCGTTTTAGCCGAGAAAACAAGGCGAGAGATAGAAGTCAAATGATTGATGTGAATCACGAGTTATATGCAGAAGGACTCACCTTGACGTGGACAAGATTCGTGAAGAGTCCTAGGGGAATCATCGCTCAGAAAGTGGAGTCCGGGAGAGGGGGTGGTGCGCCTCTAGGTATTTCCCTGAGGGGGGTCACGCCACAGAGGTCGCGCACTGCAGGAACTCCGCTCGGGTGTCATGCTGCTCTAGGGAGGGAGGCGTCGGGGGTTCGCGTGCCTCTTGGTCGCAGCGAGGGAAGGAGCTCACGCCGAGGAGGGAGATCGAAGGAGGGAGGAAGGGGACGCATCATGGTGTGCGCTTCTGCATGCGTACTACACCTTTTGCGTAGGGAGGAAGAAGAGGGGAATTTGATTCCCTTTATTTTCTTTTTCAAACCCCTAAATTAATTTCCATTAATAATAGTTATTATTAAACTCTTAAAACCCAATCATAATACCTCCATTAATGAGATAATAATAATAATAATAATAATAATAATAATAATAATAATACTCATTTTATTATTATTATTATACACATTAAACACTTACCTAAAAAGTGAAAAACTCCCCAATTAAACCTTTTTAAAGGAAACATTTCATTGAGAAAATCAAACTACCCTTTACTCCTCAATTAAATTAAAATCTCTTTGACTTAAAATTAATAAAAAATAATAATTCCTTTCCAACAATTAATAAAATTAATTTTTCCTTGAATTTAATTATTTAACATAAAAATAATAATAATAATTAAATCCTCGTTATTATTATTATTAAATCTTTCATTTTTTTTAATTCTCACCAAAACTCCCCAATTCATAACTATTATTATTTATAATAATAATATCCATAATTATCAATATTTTTGACACTCATAAAACCATAATAATAAAAATATCATTATTATTACTCAAACCTTTGATATAACCCAACACCTCTATTAATTAACATCACTCCTTTATTAAATTCGAAACTGCTTATTTTATTAAGCATTTCTTTGAGATACCCAACAACGTCATTAAATTAAAATATGTATTACACCCCATTTAATAAAAACAGAACTTTGATAAAACCCATAATTAAATTGTATTAAAAGAAACTATAAAATGCTCATTATGATTATGTCCAACCTCCCCATTTAAATCCACATTAATTATCTAATTAGTTTTTAACATTCATATATTATTCTCGTAATAAATGTGGCGTAATTAATTATAAAAATCCATATTGATCATTAAATTATTTTAACATTTATTTAAAAAAATAACTACAAAATAATAATAACATCATTATTATTAATATTCAAACTTTCATTTATTTAAAAACCCAAACTCCCAATTTATTACAATATAATTAACATGATAAATACTCCATACCATAACCCCTCATATAATTAAATGTTTCTTTGAGAAGATCAAAAGCCACATTTAATTCTCATAAATGATACACCTCTTTAACATGAAATTAAAATCTCAAAGTATCAAAATAATTTATGACTCCATAATAACAACAATGGCATTATTATTATTATTTGCACATTCCTCCATTTCATAATAAATGGTCCTTTGACAATTATGAAACTCTTTATATAAATAAAAAGGTTCTTCGATAAACCCAAAAGCCAAGTCAATACATTCAACTTCCATTTAATTAATTCTTTCACATTCAATAAATTTAACAACCACAATAATTGTAATAATAAATTTATTATTATTATTATTAAAACATTATTTTAATTAATCCAAATCTACCATATAATCATATTTAATTAAAATAATAATAATTTATTAAATAAGATAAACTGCATAGGTTGGACGGCAACCATGCACTTCCCATAGAGATCCATTAAAGTGGATTTTTCCGGATCCGTTGCACCCGAGACTCATCAGGACACTAACAAAAATTTATCGAGTAATTACAGAAGTCCAGAAATGACACCATTAGGTATTCCCACACTCGGAATAAAATTCCAGAGCTCGGTTTAAAAAAACGAACTGTTGATAAATTTTAATTTTTTTTGAAAACATTCATATTTTAACCAGGCTAAAAAACACGGTACTTTACAATTATGGTGTGTTAAGGATTGTTTGGGTTGAGTAGGGTTTATTTAGATTTATTTATGGTTTATTAGGGCTTTTTAGGGATTTTTTGGGGTTTATTAGGGTTTATTAGTGTTTATAAGTGTTTATTAGTATTGTTTAGGGTTGTTTAGGTTTTCTTAATGTGTTTTTAGGGTTAATTAGGTTTTTTATCATTTATTAGGGTTTATTAGGTATTTTGGGGGTTTTATTAGGGTTTAGTATAGTTTCTTAGGGTTTTAGGGATTATAAGGTGTTTTTAGTGATTATTAGAGTTTATTAGGGGTTTATTAGGGTATAAATGTTTATCATATAGTACATTAGGGTTTAATATTTTTGAGGGTTTTGATGTATCTTTAGGGTTTTTTGTAGCATTTTTTTGGGTTTTTGTAGTGTTGTTAGAGTTTATGTAGCATTTTTTGTGTTTATTTAGCATTTTTAGGGTTTAGTTAGTGGTTTTAGGTTTTATATATCATTTTTCGGGTTTACGTAATGTTTTTAGGGTATGGGTAGCAGGTTAAGGGTTTATGTTTTTTGTAGCATTTTTTAGGGTTTAAGTTGGGTTTTCTGGGTTTATGTGGCGTTTTTATGGGTGATGTAGCATTTATGTTGCATTGTATAGTGTTTATGTAATGTGTTTACAATTTATGTAGTGTTTTTAGGGTTTATATTGTGTTTTTAGGTTTTATGTAGCATTTTTTAATGTTTATGTTGCCTTTTTAGGGTTTATGTTGTGTTTTTTAGGGTTTATGTTACAGTTATAGGGTTTATGTAGTGCTTTTAGGGTTAATGTAGCATTTTTTTGGTTTATTTCGTGTTTGTTTTATGTTGTGTTTTTATGGTTTTTGTTTCATTTTTTAGGGTTTATGTAATGTTTTTTGGGTTTATGTATCTACTTGAAGCCTATTTTAGGGTTTTAATAGTTGTTTATGGTTTATAGTGTTTTTTGGGGGTTTTATGGGTTGTTAACGGGTGTTTATGATTTTTTATGGTATGTGATGGCTTTTTAATTGTTTTGGGGGGGGGGGTTATGGGTTTAATGTTTTTGGGATAGATAGGGGTTGTTAGGGTTTTTAGAGTGTTTTTGGGTTTGTTTGGGTATT
The DNA here is from genome assembly GCA_963277665.1 of Viscum album. Lineage (NCBI taxonomy): Eukaryota > Viridiplantae > Streptophyta > Magnoliopsida > Santalales > Viscaceae > Viscum > Viscum album. Next base: position 40,872,035 of record OY728167.1, on the reverse strand, counting down.
GCAGCGGTTTTTAGGGTTTATATAATGTGTTTTAGCGTTTTTGGGTTCTTTAGCATTTTTTGTATTATTTAGACTTTAATATGATTCTTTAGGGTTTATTTGGGTTAGTTATAGTTTATTAGTGTTCTTTATGATTTGTTGCAGTTTATTAGCGTTTTTATTGTATATTACGGTTTTATTTGGCTTTTATAGGCATTAATAGATTTTTCTAGGGTTTACCAACCTTTTCTAGTTTTATTTAGGATTTGTTAGGGTTTATTAGGGTTTATTTTATTTATTAGGGTTTAGTAATGGGTATTTTGGATTATTACGATTTATTAGGGTTTATTATGCTTTATTATGTTTTATTGCGGTTTATTAGGGGTTTGTTATGGTTTGTTTCAGTTTTTTATGATTTATATGGGTTTTTTAGGATTTGTTATGATTTATTTGTGGTTGTTAGGGTTTTTTACTATTTTTTTTGGTGTTATAAGTGTTTTTATTGCGTTTATTAGTGGATTGTAGGGTTTTGTAGGCTATTATTTGGATATTTTTTGTACCATTTTGTCAGTTTTGTTAGGGTTTTTAGTGATTATTAGGGTTTTTTATAGTTTAATAGTGATTTTATTGTATATTAGGGGTTTTATGGATTCTTTAGCATTTATTAGGGTCTAATAGAGTTTTTTAGGGTTTATTAATGGTTATTACAATTTATTAGTGTTTATTAGGATTTTTAGGATTTAATAGTGGGTTTTAGGGGTTACTAGGGTTTATTAGTGGTTCTTAGGGGTTATTAGTGGTTTTTAGGGTTTGTTAGGGTTTGTTAGTGTTTTTAGGGTTTGTTACGGTTTGTTTGAGTTGTTTGGGGTTTTATGCAGTTTTTTTTGGGTTTTATGGGTGTGTATGGATTTTTCTGCTTTGTTAAGGTTATTTTAGCATTTTTTTGGGGTTTTGTAGCATTTTGTGGGTTTTGAAGAATTTTTCAGTTTTTTGTAGCAATTGTTAGGGTTTAGGTAGCGTTGTTAGTGGTTTTAGTGGTTCTTTAGTGATTTTTAGGGTTCTTTTGGATTTTTAGGGTTCTTTAGGGTGAATTAGGGTTTCTTTTGTGGTTTTTAGGGTTTACTAGGGGGTTTTTAGGGATTTTAAGGGTTTCATAGTGTTGGTTAGGGTTTTAGGCATTTTTAGGCTTTTTAGGGTCTTTTATTGTTTTTAGTGGTGTATAGGTTTTTTCGGGTTTTTTAAGGTTTTTTTAGGTTTTTTAGGGTTTTGGGTTTGTTTTTGACTTTTTTTTGGTTTTTTTAGTTTTTAGGGGTTTTATGGTTTTTAAGGGTTTTTAGGATTGTTTAGGGGTTTTAGGGTTTTTAGGGGTTTTAGGATTTTTTTGGGTTTTTATGGTTTTTTAGGGTTTTGTCAGGTTTTGCTGTGTTTGTTAGGGTTTTTTTTGAATATTTTCATTTTGAGAGGTTTAATAGATTTTTTGTTGTATATTTCAATTTTTAGGTATTTTGTAGCTTTTATTGGGGTCTAATAGGGTTTTATGGTTTATTACGATTTATTGGTGTTTATTAGGGTTTAGTACTGGGCTTTAGGGTTTATTAGGGTTAATTATGGTTTATTATTAATTGGTAAGGTTTGTTAGGATATATTAGTTCTTATTAGAGTGACTTAGCGTGTCTAAGGATTTTTTTGGGTTTTAAGGGTGTGTTAGTGTTTATAAGGGTGGGTTAGGGTTTTTATGGGTGGGTTATGGTTTCTAAGGGTGTGCTATGGTTTCTAAGGGTTTATAAGGTTGTGTTAGAGTTTATATGGGTGCATTGGTATTTCTAAGGGTGTTCTAGGGTTTCTAAGGGTGTGTTAGGGTTTCTAAGGGTGTGTTGGGGTTTCTAAGTGTGTGTTAGTGTTTCTTAAGTTTGCTTTGGGTTTTGGTAGGGTTTTTAGGGTTTTTAGGTTTATGTTAGGGTTTTTTATGGTTTCTTGGGGTTTTTAGGTTCTCTTTGGGTTTTTTTGTTTATTGGGGTTTCTTCGGGCTTCTTTTGGTTTGTTAGGGCTTGTTAGGGTTTTTTAGGGTTTTTAGGGTCTGTTAGTTTTTTAGGGGTTTTTTGGGTTTGTTAGGGTTTATTAGGGTTTTGTGAGGTTTTTAATGGTTTTAAGTGTTTATGGGGTTATTCATGGTTTCTTAGGGTTATTTAGTTGTTCAAGGTTGTCACAGATGTGTATAGCTAGTCGCAAGCTTTAAATTGATATGTGATAGAGGTGAGACAGACACCTAGAGCAGAAGTTATGGTCATTTGGAGGACTTAAGGACCTTTTGGGTCTTTAAGAACGTGATAAGATGTATCTAGTGGTCATAGATGTGTAGATCTAGTCAAAAGATTCAATTTGATATATGGTAGAGGTAAAAAAGACTCTCGGAGTAGAAGTTATGGCCTTTTGGAGGGTTAAAGTACCTTTGGGGCATTATAGGATGTGAGAAGGTGCTTCAGTGGTTATTGAAGTATAGGTCTAGTCTCAAGCATTGATTTGTTATGTGGTTGAGGCAAAATGGACACGCATAAGAGATGTTGTTGCAAAACGGGCACCAAAATCCATTCTTTTGACTATTCAAAGGGATTTTGGGTCTTTTTGGGGGTTGAAGAATGTCAGAAAGGCTTCCAGTGGTTACCAGAGTGTGTTTCTTTTCACAATCATCGTTTTGATATGCGTAAGAGCCAAAAAAACACACGTAGTAGAAGTTATTGTCGTTTTAAATTAAGCAACCCTCCTAGTGCCTAAAAACCTAAGAAACCCACAACTCACTAAAATAGGAACAACTTCCCCTCCGAGATGCTGTTTGAGTGTTGGGACTAGTAAAACCAAAGCTCGTGAGGTGAGTGAGGACCAAGTCTAATCGAAACTGTATGAAGATCCAAGAAACAGAAGATATATTAGTTATACCACTCAAAAAAAGTCTAAATTCAAACGGCCATAACATTCACTCCGGTTGTTCGTTTGAGATCTACCACATATCAAATCGAAGGTAGATAAGATATCTACGCAGAAGGCTAACATGAATAAAATTAAAGTCATGTTTGGGACCCGAAAATCCCAATAAAATCATCAGAAGGCCTCCAAAACACCATTTTCCTGTCCGGATCCCTGTCAAATTTTTATTAAAACAGTCATAACTTCTGATCTGTGTGTTTTTTTGTCCTCCGACAGCTGTTTGTATCATAGTTCGTTCCATGTGATTTAGTTTGACTATTCACGGAGTAGAAATGGACACCTGAAGATGAATTTAATCCTTTTTAATTACTCTGTGATTTGTTAGGTTTTTTGAGACACCATTTCTAGCACTTTTGTCATGTCTGTTGTTTTTTCAAACAACTCTAACTTATTATTATTATTGTTGTTATTATTATTATTATTATTATTATTATTATTATTATTATTATTATTATTATCTCATTCAAATTCACATGCACATGAACGTGCATTGTTATTATATTTTTATTACCATGCACGTGCACATGCAATGCACACACTTTATTTTATTATCACATGCGTAGTTACTATTATTATTATTATTATTATTGTGGTTACTGTTGTTTTTGTTTTTGTTGTAATTGTTATTATCATCACATGAAAATGCATATCCAAATGCACATACACACACATTCAATGAACGTGCATTATTCTATTATCACATGCGTTGTTATTATTAATATTATTATTATTATCATCTTCATCGTCATCACATGCAAATGCAATGGACGAGAGTTATTATTTACTACCATAGACATGCACACATAATGCACATTCAATATTCTATTATCATATGCATTAGTACTACTACTATTATGACCACTAATACTGATATTATTAATACTGCTGTTATTACTACTATCATCACATGTAAATATAGATGCACGTGTGTTATTATTTATTATTTATTACCATGTACGTGCACATGCAATGCACTTGTATTATTCTTTTATTATTATTATAATTATTATTATTGTGATTATTATTATTATCACATTTTATTATTATTATTATTATCATTATCATTATTATTATTATCATCATCACATGAAAATGCACATGCATGTGTGTTGCTATTTTTTATTTATTACCATGCACGTGCATGCATTATTATTATTATTATTAAAATTAGTATTCATAATATTATCATCAAATGTAAATTCCCATGCACATGCTTGCGCACTCTTTTTTATTTTTATTTATTTATTATTTACTACTATGCACGTGCACATGAAATGCACTTGTGTTATTCTATTATTATTATTATTGTTGTTGTTGTTGTTATTGTTGTTGTTGTTCTTTTTGTTGTTTGTATCATCAAATACAAACACACATGCACGTGTGTTATTATTTATTATTTATTACCATTCACGTGCATGCATCATTATCATTATCATTACATGTAAATGCACATGCACGTGCATTATTATATATTATTTATTATCGTGCACATGCAAATGCAATGCACTTGCATTATTCTATTATCACATGTGTTGTTATTATTTATTCTAATGCACGTGCACATGAAATTTACGTGAATTATTCTATTATCACATGTGTTATTATTTATTATTTATTATCATTCACATGGAAATGCACATTCATGTGGACTTGGTTATTATTTATTGTTTATTACCATGCACATGAACATGCACATGCACATGCACATGCACATGCACTTGTATGTGCATAATTATTTATTATTTATTATCATTCACGTGCACATGCACATACACATGCAATTCACATGTGTTATTATTTATAATTTATTATTGATTATCATTCACATGCAAATGCGCAGGCATATGCACATGCACGTGCGTTATGATGTATTATTTAAACCATGCACATGCACGTGCATTCTTACTACTATTATTATTAGGGGTATTTTTAGTGTTTACTATCATTTTAAGGATTTTTAGGTGTTATTAACATTTATTATGGTCTGTTAGGGTTTTAGGGGTTTTTAATGGTATATTAGCAGTTTTTAGGGTTTGGGGGGGTTTATTAGGATATTATTACGGTTTATTATGGTGTTTCAAGGATAATTAGGGTATATTAGGTATTTTTAGGGTTTTATTATGATTGAGTTGGGTTTATTAGGGTATTTTATGGTATATTATGGTATATTTGGGGTATGTTTAGGATTTATTAGGGTTTATTATGGTTTATTATGGTTATTAATTTTTAAGAGGGTATATTAGAGTTTTTTAGTGTTTAGTGGTGTTTATTCGGGTTTATTTGCTCTTATAAGATTTGTTAGGTTTTATTAGCATTTTTTAGGGGTTTTAGGGCTTTTTAATGGTATATTTTCATTTTTAGGGTTTAGTGGGGTTTCTTATGGTTTATTATGGCGTGTTGAGGTTTATTAGGGTTGAGTCGGTATTTTTAGGGTTTTATTAGGGTTGAGTCAGTATCTTTAATGTTTTATTAGAGTTTATTAGGTTTGAGTATAGTTTATTAGGGTTTTTAGGGATATTTAGGGTTCTCTAGGGTTTGTTAGTGTTTTCATTAGGGTATATGAGTATTGTTTTGTTTTCGTTAATATATATGAGGGGTTGTTATGACTTTTTAGGTTTTATTAGCATGTTTTTAGTGTCTTTGGGCATTTTTAATGATTTATTAACTTTTATTTGAATTTATTATGGTTTATTAGTGTTTCTAGGGCTTCTTAATGGTTTGTTTTCTTTTTATTTTTTATCGACACTACTACAAATTGGCCTTTTATCAGCGCTAAAATCTGATATTAACATTGCTAGAAAAGCGCGGTTAATGTCTGTGTAGATGATGGGGGTCCCCTTTATCTGTGCTCCAAAAAAGCTCTGATAAAGGCCACCTTTATCAGCGCCGACATTAACAGCGCTTTTCTAGCGCAGATAAAGGGGTGCCTTTATTAGTGCTATCTTGAGCGCTGATAATAGGGCCCTTTATCAACGCTCTTTTAGAGCTGTTAAAGGAGTCCTTTATCGGCTCTCAAAAAAGCACTGATAAAGGCACCTTCCCCTACACCTTCACAACCAACACCTTCACAAAATAACACCTGTACACGAACCCAAAACCGAAATATGACAAAGCGCACACAATATTTTGACAAACAATACTATATACATTTACTTCACATCATGAATACAAAAAAACACAATCCTATATACATTTTAAACAATGTTTTACATGGTTACAATTATAATTATCCAACAACAGTTATAAACATTAATGTTTCATCCTTTGATATCCATGATCCTCTCTCAATAATTTTTGTCCACTATATTTGTTTCCAAACAAAGCATCCGAACTCAAGAAAAAAAAATTCACCTATATAAGAAAACAAATATTATGTTAGTAATACAATAATGAAATAAATTAAAACATTAATATGAAAGAATACATTCATATGGAAATATGAAACTAAAATATGAAAATGATAAACTAAAATGTTTTCATTCTGATAACAATGAAAGGGAATATTGTGAAATCAATATGTTTTTGGATGATTTATCTCATTTAATAAATACTGATTCTTTAACTAATGAAAAGCGTTACCGGTCACACCATGTGTCGGATTGAGGTGCAGTTGATTCTTACACGTCACAAATGACTCATGGATCGTTATCTTAAAGTATTAAAACAATATGAATGCATTTTCTCAGTTTGTCATATGTCACTTGTGTTGTTTTCTAAAGCTAATGTCAATTTGAAACTGATATCAGACACTTTTAGCCATACCTGTTACACCATGGATCAGATTGAGGTGTGGTTGATTCATACATGTCACAAATGACTCATGGACCGTTTTCCTAAAGTATCAAAACAATCTGAATGCATTTTCTCAGTATTCTGTATGTCACTTGTGTTGTTTTCTAAAGTTAATGTCAATTTGAAACTGATATCAGACACTTTTATCCATACCGGTCACACCGTGCATCGGATTGAGGTATGGTGGATTTTTACACATCCCAAATGACTCATGGATCATTTTCCAAATGTATAAAAACAATAAGAACCCATTTTCTCGGTTTTCCGTATGTCACTTGTGTAGTTTTCCAAAGTTATTATCAATTTAAAACTGATATCAGACACTTTTAGCCATACCGGTCACACCATGCATCAAATTGAGGTGTGTTTGATTCATTAACCTCAAAAATGACTCATGGATCGTTTTCCTAAAGTATCAAAACAATACGAACGTGTTTTCTCTGTTTTCCGTATGTCACATGTGTTGTTTTCTAAAGTTAATGTCTATTTGAAACTGATATTTGACACTTTTAGCCATACCAGTCACATCGTGCATCATATTGAGGTACGGTTGATTCATACACTTCAAAAATGACTAATGGATCATTCTCCTAAAGTATCAAATCAATCCATACAGATTTTCCTGGTATTCCATATGTCAGTAGTGTTGTTTTCTAATGTTTATGTCAATTCGAAACTAATATCAGACACCTTTCACCATACCGGTCACACTGTGCATCGGATTGAGGTAGGGTCAATTCTTACATGTCACAAATGACTCATGGATCGTTTTCCTAAAGTATCAAAACATTCCAAACACATTTTCTTGGTTTTTTGTATATCGGTAGTGTAGTTTTCTAAAATTTAAGTCAATTTGAAACTAATATCAGACACTTTTAGCCATATCAATCACACCGTGCATCGGATTGAGGTTCAGTTGATTCATACACATCACAACTGACTCATGGATAGTTTTCCTATATTATCAAAACTATCTGAATGAGTTTTCTCGGTTTTCCGTATGTCACTTTTGTTGTTTTCTAAAGTTAAAGTCAATTTGAAACTGATATCAGAAACCTTTAGCCATACGAGTGACACCGTGCATCAGATTAAGGTTCTGTTGATTCTTACACGTCAAAAATGACTCCTGGAACTTTTTCCAAAAGTATCAAAACAATATGAACATGTTTTATCAGTTTTATGTAGGTCACTTTTGTTGTTTTCTAATGTTAATGTCAATTTCAAATTGATAACAGACACTTTTAGTCATATTTGTCAAACCGTGCATCAGATTGAGGTGCGGTTGATTCGTACACCTCACAAATGACTAATGGATCGTTTCCCTAAAGTTTCAAAACAATCTGAATGTGTTTTCTTGGTATTTTGTATGTCACTTGTGTTGTATTCTAAAGTTAATGTCAATTTCAAATAGATATCAGACACTTTTAGCCATATCAGTCACACCGTGTGTCAGATTGAGGTGCAGTTGATTTTTACACGACACAAAAGACTCATGGATCATTTTCCTAGAGTATCAAAACAATAAGAATGTGTATTATTGGTTTTCCGTATGTCACTTGTGTTGTTTTCTAAAGTTAATGTCAATTTCAAACTGATATCAGACACATTTAACCATACCGGTCACACCGTGCGTTGGATTGAGGTGAAGTTGATTCATACACATCACAAATGACTCATGGATCATTTTCCTAATGTATCAAAACAATAAGAACGCTTTTGATCGGTATTCCATATGTCACTTGTGTTGTTTTCTAAAGTTAATATCAATTTGAAACTAATATCAGACAGTTTTATCCATACCGGTCATGTCGTGTGTCGGATTGAGATTTGGTTGATTCGTACATGTCACAAATGACTCATGATTCATTTTCCTAATGTATCAAAACAATCCGAATGCGTTTTCTCATTTTTCTATATGTCACTTGTTTTGTTTTTTAAAGTCAAGGTAAATTTGAAACAAATATCAACCACTTTTAGCCATACCGGTCACACCGTGCGTCGGATTGAGGTGTGGTTGATAATTACATGTCACAAATGACTCATGGATCATTGTCCTAAAGTATAAAAATAATTTTAACCCATTATCATGGTTTTACGTATGTCACTTGTGTTGTTTCCTAAAGTTAATGTCAATTTGAAACTGATATCAGACACTTTTATCCATACCAGTCGCATCGTGCATCAGATTGAGGTGCGGTTGATTTGTACATGTCACAAATGACTCATTGATCATTTTACTAATGTATCAAAACAATCTGAATGAGTTTTCTCAGTTTTTTGTATGTCACTTGTGTTGTTTTCTAAAATTAATGTCAATTTCAAAATAATATCAGAAACTTTTAGCCATACCGGCCACACCGTGCATCATATTGAGGTGAGGTTGATTTTTAAACCTCAAAAATGACTCATGGAAAGTTTTCCAAAATTATCAAAATAATCCGAACACGTTTGCTCAGTATTCCGTATGTCACTTGTGTTGTTTTCTAAAGTTAATGTCAATCTCAAACTGATATCAGACACCTTTATCCATGACGGTCACACCATGAATTGGATTGAGGTACAGTTGATTCGTACACATCACAAATGACTCATGGATCGTTTTCCAAATGTATCAAAACAATCCGAATGCAGTTTCTCGGTTTTCTGTATGTCACTTGTGTTGTTTTCTAAAGTTAATGTTAATTTCAAACTGATATCAGACACTTTTCACCATAACGGTTACATCGTGTGTCGGATTGAGGTGCGGTTTATTCTTACATGTAAAAAGTTACTAATATATCATTTTCCTAATGTATAAAAGCAATACGAACACATTGGCTTAGTATTCTGTAAGTCACGTGTGTTGTTTTCTAAAGTTAATGTCAATTTGAAACTCATATCATTCAATTTTAGCCATACCTGTCAAACCCTGCATCGGATTGTGGTGAGGTTGATTCATACACGTCAAAAATGAATCATGGATCATTTTCCTAAAGTATCAAAACAATCCAAATGTGTTTTATCCGTTTTTCACATGTCACTTGTGTTGTTTTCTAAAGTTAATGTCAATTTGAAACTGATATCAGACACTTTTACCCATACCGGTCACACCATGCATTAGATTGTGGGGAGGTTGATTCTTACATGTCACAAATGACTCATGGATCGTTTTCCTAAAGTATCAAAACAATCCAAATGTGTTTTCTCGGTTTTCCGTATTTCACTTGTGTTGTTTTCTAAAGTTAATGTCAATTTCAAACTGACATCAGACACTTTTCACCATACAAAACACACCATACGTCAGATTGAGGTTTGTTCAATTCTTACACCTCAAAAATGACTCATGGATCATTTTACTAAAGTATAAAAACAATCCAAATGCGTTTACTTGGTTTTCCATATGTCACATGTGTTGTTTTCTAAAGTTAATGTCAATTTATAATTGATATCAGACACTTTTAGCCATACCGGTCACTATATGCATCAGATTGAGGTGCGGTTGATTCCTACATGTCAAAAATGACGCATGGATCTTTGTTCTAAAGTATCAAAATAATACGAACACGTTTTCTTGTTTTTCCATATTTCACTTGTGTTGTTTTCTAAAGTTATTTTCAATTTCAAACTGATATCAGAAACTTTTAGCCATACCAGTCACACTGTGCATCAAATTGAGGTGATTTTGATTCGTACACGTCATAAATGACACATGGATCATTTTACTGAAGTAACAAAACAATCCGAATACGTTTTCTCGGTTTGCGGTATGTCACATGTGTTTTTTCTAAAGTTAATGTCAATTTCAAACTGATATCAGACAATTTTAGCCATACTGGTCACACCATCCATTGTATTGAGGTGAAGTTGATTCGTACACATCAAAAATGACTCATGGATCATTGTCCTGATGTATCAAAACAATCTGAATGCGTTTTCTCAGTTTTCCATATGTCACTTGTGTTGTTTTCTAAATTTAATGTCAATTTTGAACTGATATCAGACACTTTTAGCCATAGCGGTCACACCGTGCATTTGATTGAGGTGCGGTTGATTCATACACGTCAAAAATAACTCATGGATCATTGTACTAAAGTATCAAAACAATCCTATTACAATTTCATGGTTTTCCGTATGTCAGTAGTTCATAAGAGTCTCTCATTATGTTATTCTTTACTAGAAACTCAAATCATTTCTAAAACCATTTTTCATAATCTAAGGATATGAAACATAAGAAACGGTGATCATAGAAGCTCAATAAGTGTAAAAAATGGAAATATCAATGATCTTATAAAGATAACATAAGTCGTAGGAATTCACCTTTATTGTCCTATTTGTTTACATTCTTCCATTAGGAATACTTCTTTTACGTTTCTAAAAAAATATATATCATCCTGTGAATAGGAATTTTTGCGACAGTCATAGTAGTAGTGGAAAAATATAAATACACAAAGTATTAATAAATATTTTAAATGAACTAGTAATTATTTTCAAAAATACCTTTTCAGGGATGCTAGTTTGTTCATGAAATATGACCTATTTCATAAATTTACAATCATAATAACCGCAGTCCTTTCCGTTTGTTTGTTTATGACACTTCATAAACATCGAGAAAAATAATTAATCTGTTTTGATATGTCTTTGGATAGTTCAATATAATTATATATACCCAGATACTTGTCCATTTGTAGATATCGTGTGCCTTGTCATCCTTAGGCCCTGGATTCATTCCAGCCTTTAGATGATATTCATACACCACCCTATCATAACAAAACCCTCATTAAAAGATAATATAAATTATATAACTAGATATTGAGTTCTAAAATGTTGGATTTAGTGTATTAAAAACTGACAATCGCCATCATGTGTGGTCGGTTTGTTGGATATCCATGCAGTGAATCCAGAAAATAAATCTTTGGAGTATCCAAATTGACTGCAATGAGCATCCAATACTGCCTAAAAACTCAAAAAGGAATAATTAATGATAGAAATGAAAATATAATTGATATTATTAAAATGTATAGTTTAACCCCTGCAACGTTGGTGTTAAAAAGAGCATGCCAGTCATAATTTTTCATTGAAACGTTCTGAGCAGGTTTGGCATTAATTCAACATGAAAAATAGAATGTATTTCTTTTTGTTGTGTAGACATGGTGTGAGGACTAATGAGTCCAAATTTGTATTCATGGGAAAAAACCATCAATTTTTTTCATATATATGTCTGCGAAAAATATGAAAGGTATTTATCCATAATTATCAAAGAATATCAGCTTCTGTAAAATCAAATCATGAAAAAATACCTCATGTAAACATTTATAACTGAGGTTCCTAGCCAGTCATATATGATGATTTCAGCTACAGTGTCATCACTAAAAAAATCAAATGTTTCCTCTTCATACATATCTTTTTCACAAACAATTTTGTGATTATTTCCAACTTTCATTTTCATATCCACATGAGCTTGCAATGATATTAAATGTGGATATAGAATGGGCGTGGTGAAGGTGCCCTCAATATATCGTTTTGATCGGTTGGTTGATCCTTTTGAGCCGTTATTTTGTTTTAGATCCTTCCTTTTATCCTTATATAATAACATTCATCGGTTCAGCCCTTTTCTAATTAAATTTTAAAGGTTATACTTGAAAAATTAATTGGAAATGAATACCTCCTGGTCTACATGTTTTTTTACAAGATTCGACGGTCATGCAACGAATGTTCCAACAGCTTTTTCCACCATATGAATGTCGTCATTGTCATTTGGCATGGGTATCTTAGTGATTGGATCATGAGCTATGTTAATCGACACTTTGACATGACTGGTTGGAAGCGGTATGGAGTGTAGCATGTCATTCTGCATATTGAACACCATATCCCTCACTACAAGGCGATGTGTGAGAGTTGACAGATATAAATCACATTCATTTTCACCCGGTAGAATATCATTACAAGAAAGGTATCAGTGTCTATGTGATTTAAATTTCATAGAAACAAATTTTAGAACATTTATTACCTCGGTTAAGTCAGGTATTTGAGGGTAATGGCTTGCCTCAAAGCTTGTGGGGGTGGGGAGGGTTGTTCTTGAGTTGTTTCTTCTCTTCGGCTATCCCCCATTAATGTTTCTAGAAACTCCCCCTAACATTGTAATTTCCCTTCAAGGGTATCTAGTATACCTCTCATCATTTTCATTTCTTTAGTTTGTTCCTCCTCTTGTTTTTTTCTTAAAATTTGTTCAGGGTGTCACCCCAAAACCCGCACCTCTGACATGGCCATTCTGTTCTTGTTGTTTTAAGGCTGCTGAAAGTATGTCCACATCTGATGCGGGTGTTGTTGATTCCTATGACTATGTCAAATAGAAAATATGAGAAAGTAATTAATCTTCATTATTTAATAGTGATTTAAATCAAAACAAATTTATATTATGTCATACTTACACATGTTTTCCACACTTTTTGTGTGTTTTCATCTACCAGTTTCCCCTCTTTATTAGCATGAGCCTCCTTCCATAGCACATGGCGTGGGATGGATGTGGCTTGAGATTTTGATTCATCAATCTGAATATAAGCAGAGAAACATTGCTACAATGTTTTTTTATATCAAATAAAAGTATTATAGTACTTTTAAAATACATACTAATTGTTTTTCAGTTGAAGCGTACCGCATCCTTGCTTTAAGGTAGGGTTGCGCTGGTTTTACTTCCCGTTCTTTATTTTCAGTACTCAGTAGTTGTTTCCTAAATAAAAAACTATCAATCAAAGTGATTAATACAAGCAATGTTAATCAACGTGTTACCAAACACAATGTACCTGAAAAGTCTGCTCTGCACGATGGTTGCAAAACATATCCCATGCTCCTTGGGATATCAAGTGTGCATAAAGAGGAGGTGGGTGTGGCTTTATTTTCCCTTCAGCATCTTTAGATGAAATTTTGTTAAAATGGTGCGAAATCCTCTATGAACCCTTCCTTTCAATATTAATACATATTCTTTGTGTGAGATGATTGTGAAGACCCAAGGAAAGGGTCATCCTCTATTGAATTTTCATCTGACCCTTCAGTTGTTTCGGTCGATAACAGAACAATTGACCAGTTTTGGTTTGCGGGATATAGAACATAAAATACTTACACTGCATGTGATGCCATTGAAAACGGTTTTTCTTTCTCCCCTTCCTTACTAAAATCAACTTTCATGAATCCCAATTCATCTATTTTAACAGCATTCCTGTTTTTAACCCACTTGCATTGAAAAATCAGAACTTTGAATTTTGTATAATCCAAATCCCATATTTGTTTGATGATGCCAAAGTATGACATATTCACATAAATTGGATTTCTGTCCTTACCATTGGAAACATGCATCGCTTCAGCAACAAGTGTAACCTCAGTATTCTGCATGGTACTGTCTTCATCATGTTCATTAGTATAAAATGTATAACTATTAACTACATAAGAATTTTAAGATAATACATACACACTTTCTCCTCCGGCTATCCATCAAAGTCGGTCTGAAATTGATTCTGTATTTTCATCTGAATTCATAAAAATATGTTCCTGAAACCATTATATAAACTGTCGATTATGTTTTTTTGATATCCATTTTTCATCCCTTGATGGAATCAAATGCCTAATAATTTCATTGTGGGTTTCAACATATGGGTCAATGTCGAAATTGTTTTGCAAAACATAAAGGTGGGACTGCTCCTGATCTGTAATATTGATTATGACAACCTGTCATACAGAAATTCCTTCACCCTTAATCCTCCCAGTGTGATGAGATTTCGGTAGGCCAATGCATTCCACACCAGACAGGTATTCGGTATAGAATTCAACTGCTTCCGCAACAATATATCGCTCCACAATACAACCCTCTGGCTAACTTCGATTTTCGACATACCCTTCCAAAATCATTATATACTGTTCAATGGGGTACATCTATCTGTAATGTACAGGACCACATAGTTAAATCTCTCTCACCAAGTGGACCATCAAATGAACCATCATATCAAAAAATTAAGGTGGAAGAATATTTCTAATTCACATAATATGACGACAATTTCTGTTTCCATAGTTAGCAATTTCGCCAGGTATATAACTTTGTTGCATATAACTTTGAAGAAGAAACACAGTTTCGATAATGTATGGCGGAAATTCTTGGAAAAAATGCAACATAATGCAATAGGAATGAGATCTTGCATCAAAACATGGTAGTCATGTGATTTCAAACCTTTTAACTTCCAATCGCTCATCGACACGAGGTTCCTCATATTTGAAGAATACCCCTCTGGAACCTTTACGTCATTAAAGAAGTTGCAAAACTGATATCTCTCCTTCCTGGAAAGAGTGTAAGCAGTAGGAGAAAGAAATTTTTGTTTTTCACCCTTCACTGGTGCCAAATCTTCTCGTATTCTCATCTCAACCATGTCCAACCTATCTTTAATTCTGTCTTTTGTTCTTTCAGGTGTATTTAGCAATGTGATGATGAAACTATCAAATACATTTTTTTCTACATGCATAACATCAAGAAAATGTCTGACATATAGACAATTCTAGTATGATAATTCAAAAAAATTGATCTCTTTTTCCAACTGATTTTCGTAATGTTTTTGGAATACGATTTACCAAAATTAGTGTCCATGTTTCTAACTTTCTCAAATAATTGATCGCATTTTAGTGGAGATGGTGTTGTACGTTCTTCTGAACTTCTATCGAATGGTGTCGTCCAAGATCGGTACTTATTTCATCGGGGTAGAAATATGTGATGTCCTAGAAACATGGTTTTCGATTAATGTTTCAACCTAATTGATTGTGTACCTTGTTCACAAATAGGACACCATTGAGTTCCTTTAATTCTATATCCTGACATATTTCCATAAGAAGGGAAGTCATTTATCATCCCGTGCAACATGAATCTTAAAGTGAAATCTTCCTTTTTGTAAGAATCATACAATGTAACACCTGCATCCCATAATAATTTCAAATCTTTGATCAATGGAGCTAAATAAACATCAATGTCATTACCCAGTTGTTTTGGTCCTAGTATAAGCATAAATAACATGATGTATTTTCGTTTCATGCATAACCATGGTGGTAAGTTAAAATTTACCAACATAACCATCCATGTACTATGACCATTGCTTTGAAAACCAAAACGATTCACTCCATCTATAGATAAGACAAGGAAAAGGTTTCTCGACACGTTTCCAAATCCAGGATACTCATGATCAATTATCTTCCACTGAGGAGAGTCTACCAGGTGACATAGTATCCCATCGTTAATTCTTGTATCTGCATTCCATGTCAATTTTCTTGTAGTCTACTCACTTCCATATAGGCGCCTAAACCTGGGAATGATTGGAAAGTACCATACAAATTTAGTAGGACTGGATTCATCTTTCTTGTATCGAGAAGCACCACACTTTGGGCATTCTTTATGTGATTTATTGTCCTTGAAAAATAGTATACAGTCATATGTGAATGAGTGTATTCTTTTAGAGATCATACCCATAGAGTGTAGCATTCATTTGGAATCATATGTTCGGCTCGGGAGCTCATTATCTTCTGGGAGCATGTCATTCAGGAGAGTAAGTAGTTCCGTAAAACTGGCATCCCTCCACCCATTGTCTGCTTTCAAATTATACAGCTTTAGTACAACTGACAGTGCTGTATATTTAGTGCAACCAGAATACAATGGCGTCTTTGCATAACTTTTTTACTTCTCAAACAATTTTGGGAAATCAAGAAGTTCATCTTCGACAATCCTTGCAATTTCCTCAATATGATCTTCATCATCATTCACATCAGTAATAACATCCTCCATATGGTCATATTCATTGTTCATACTTGTAATCTACCAGATGATCCATAAAATGCAGTGTTATCCTAGACACTACCTACATTCGTTGTTTCCCCATGTTTATTCCAACATGCATAGCTCTGATCTATTCCGTGGAAGATCAAGTGTTCTTCCAACTCCTCTGGACTAATTTGTTTTGAATAACAACAGTGTAAACACAAACAAAGGATTTGAGAAGGATCATATGCATGATCTTTTGCAAACTTGATAAACACTTTCACCCCTTCTTCATACTCTTTTTTCAACCGAGTGGAATAATAGATTCAATATTTATATTCATCCTATTTGAAATCCAAAGGATGGGTATATAGGTTAGGGGAGAAGGAATATGAGTATAATTTAGATAAAAAACTAGATACTTCAAAAATGATGGGGTCGTGCTCATTAATAGCAAATCTTGGGTGGTTCTTGGGATTCATCCATTCTCTTCCTCTCTTCGATCCCCCTTGATGAGGGGTGGTTCTTGGGAGTTTTTTATATTGTGTTAGTGAGTTCTTCAATAATACTTCTTAAATTGCTATTATACTTTATTTCCCTATGGTTTGCGATGATTTTAACTAGGATTTGTGTGATGATTTCACTATATCATCTTCAAATCAATTCAGATGATGTAGATTTTGTTTTTATTGGCAAGAGGTTATCCTCGTATGATTAACGTACCATGTTTTGTGAGGTTTAGGTGGTGTTTTGTTTCCCGGTGAGTTTTTAAAAGATTATTTATAATTATATTAAGGTGAATAATTAATTATAAGTTTCTACAATTAATTATTGTGGAATTGTGCCTAGAGATTGGGTCTTAATCATTGGTACAAGATTAGATAAGGCATGTATAGTCTTGGTTGAGGATGAGTTGATCTTGGTGAGGGGGTTACTCCATTTTTTGAGGTAGGTGGACCCTATAATACAAAACCATGTTCCAATTTATGCATTATTGTGCATTTATGTATGAGTATATGTGTTCTAGTGAAACTGTTATAAATCAAGAGAAACCTATGTAAATAAATAGTGTGTTTATGATACACCAAGAGATAGAGTGAGGGTTCTATTGAATGTTTGTGATTTTGTGATCATCCAGAGATTATGTCTCCCTGGAGGTGAGGTTTCTAGTTGTGTTTATGAGAGGATAGGGTTTGTTATTGGATTTGTATAGCCTAGTTAGGTTTTCTAAGGCTATTTGAGTATGTATTAGTCATAGACCTAAAGATGATGAATAATATAGTTTTATATATCACGTATGATGGGGAAAACTCTGTTAAGGATATATAAGAGTCATGGTGTGTGTGATAAGTAGGATATCCACATAGGGATTTTTGAAGTGTGACATATAGGATTTCCTCCTTATAATTGAATTAAGAGATCTCCAAGGGTCGATATGATATGATACCTAAGTGAGGGTCATGGTAATAGTCTGAAGGACTTAGCATAGGGTATCCAAGGCTCTTAGTGTTAGTTTCTTAGGATGTTCATTATTTAGTTTTAATGAGTTTTAATGTGGGAATTAGAAGATGATATAGACTAGACTATTGAGGCCTAAATCAAGTATAACATGTGGGTTGTTACATTACCATGTAGAGATGAGTGTGTGTTGGTATCAATGAGTAGAGATGGGTCAGGTTTGTTGATCCCAGTAGATTCCCTTATAGAAGGAATTAGAATGTTGATAGGTTGGGAATAATTTTCATGTATAACCATGATGGCTTTAAGGAGATTATTATGCAAGGCTAAATGGATGGTGAATTTTATCATTTATGGTCAGACCAACTATGATATTGGGACTTTATATGACTTTCACCTAGTTGAAGTATGATCATTCATGGGGCCCACCTATTGATGATGTGGTTTATCTAGTATGAGAGGTTGGATATCTAGATAACCTCCTAAGATTAATATTTATATGTTTTGTGTCATGATACAATATGGATGGCCTTTATTTAAGTGATATGGTGTTGGTAGGACCCTACATTTAATGAGAATGCATTGGACAAAGGGGATTGGTGTGTGAATTCCATGGGATCCACCTATTGATGGTGCATTTTGACTTGTGATAGAGGTTGTATATTGTGATTCCCTCCTTAGATCATTTTTTATATGGTAATATGATGTGAGATATAGAAATGGGGATCACTAAATATTGGTTTGGTGTTGTTTTGTGAGAGGTTGTCTATAGAGATTCCCCCCTCAAATTGTTTTTTATGTTATGTGAGGGTAAGACCCACCGTAAGTTACAGGGGAGAAGATACTATGTTGTCGAATTAGTGGATATGTGAATCACACCCAATGTGAGAGTTTGGTGGCACTGTTATGTTATAAAAAAGGATGTGATATTTACATTGGTATATGACCCAACCCAGAGAGAGTGGGTAGTGGATAATAATTGGTAGAAATCCTATTAAGGTTCATTTTTTTCAAACCCAAGGATAATAGTGTACAATATAGTTTACAATATAGAACATACTAAACATATGTCTCATCCGGTTGGCATGCCTCACTTGATGACATGAATTCACCAACACGGACGGTTCAAACCCTACCTGGCCTAAATATGGGGCAGTATCCAAAATCAGAAAAAGATCCATAATAAGGGAAACTAGACGGAGTGAAATCCTAATCTAATGTAACAACATTTCACAAAAAATACTATCTCTATTCATGGTTCTATCACAAGGCTATAGTGGGGAGAGCTAATCAAGATCAAACAAGTAACCAACCACATATACATGTGTCACACACACAAGAATCACTCCATATCATAATTAATCTCAATATTGAAAATAAATGAAAGCATAATTAATTCATGCGAATTCAATTTTAATCACCTTAAGGAGGAGGACCTAGTGGAAGAGGAGGAGGAGGAGGCATCGACAGTGGAGGCAGCAGAGGCAGCAGAGGCAGTGCGGGAGCAGCGTAGAGGCAACACAGAGGCAGCAGAGGCAGCAGTGATAGCATAAAGGCATTGGAGGCATCAGAGGCAGTGGAGTAGGCAGAGGAGGAGGAGGAGGAGGAGGAGGTAGAGGTGGTGGAGGAGGATGAGGAGGACACGGTGGAGGAGGAGGAAGAGGAGGATCCACGGTAGAGGAGGAGGAGGAGGAGGAGTCGCGGAAGAGGTGGAGGAGGAGGAGGAGTTGCGACAAGAGGAGGAGGAGGAGAAGTAGACGCTAGAGGAGGAGATTGAGGTGGCGGCTGCGGCAGAGGAGGAGGAGAAGGAGGCGGTGGCAGAGAGGAGGCAGTGGCGGAGGCGCATGGTAGGGCTTCCACGATTGAAAGGGTGCGGGGAGGAGGAGTTGCGGAAAGGGGAGGAGAAGGAGAAGTAGGCGTCAGAGGAGGAGATTGAGCTGGCGCCCGCGGCAAAGGAGGAGAAGAAGTCCGTGGTGGAGAGGAGGCAGTGACGGAGGCACAAGGTTGGGCTTCCGTGAAAGCTTGATAGGGTGCGGGGAGGAGGAAGAGGACCAAGTGGCACTTATAAATCCCTCATGGGACCTTTATCAGCACTAGTAAAAAGGGCTTATAAAGGGAGTCTTTGTCATCACTAAAATGAAAAGCGCTGATAAAGACCCCCTTTATCAATGGTTTTTTAGTGCTTATAAAAGGTGTCTTATCAGCGCTTTTCATTTTAGCACTAAGAAAGAGCCACTTTATTAGCAATTTTGTAGCGCTGATAAATTCATACTTTATCAGCGCTAATAAAAGTGCTGATAAATGTATAAATTTAATAATTTCTTTATATTATTATATATTTATTTAAAATGATATTTATGATAAATATATATATTTATTTATTAATAATTATAACTCTAAATAAATATATATTTATTTATACTTATAAAATTATTTGAAAGGTATATTTATATATATATATCATTGAAAATATAAGAATATATATATTTATTTTTTAAATATAATGTAATTTTAATTATAAGTGTACATTTTTTTGAAAATATATATTATATTGGTAACATAATGAAATATAAATCAATAACACATCAATGTGATATGTAATTATAATCTATAAATAATCATTATTCATGCACATATATGATCACATAACATATACGCCTGATATATTCATTGACCCCAATTCATTGGAAAACACATATATATTAAATAATTTTAATCATACATATATATTAAAAAGTATTATATATTTATAAATAAAACAAATACATTAAATATAAACAAATATAACAAATATATATAATAAATATAATGAATTAATAAATCTAATAAATATAATGAATTAATAAATCTAATAAATTTTATAAATCTAATAAATATATTTATGATTAATATTATAATTATTTAATTTAATATGTATATTTAGTTATAACATGTGTTTTGTATTTAATGTATACAATAAAAATTATCAACGCTAAGAAAAGCGCTGATAAATGTAACCTTTATTAGCACTAAGAAAAGCATTGATAAAGGGATATTTAAATTGCTGATAAAGTCCCACCCCTTTATCAGCACTTTTCCGTTAGCGCGGATAAAGGCAGGCACATGACTTGCCCAGTTTTGTGGTAGTGTGGGGTTTAGTTGTTTTTGATTAGGTTTTGTTATGGTGAGTCAAGGGTTATTAGAGTTAGAAGGTATTTTTAGGGTTTTATTATGGCTTTATTAGCGTTTATTACTTTTTATTATGGTTTTGTTAGAGATTTTTAGGGTTTGTTAGGGTTTGTTAGGGGTTTATTAGTTTTTTTCTTTTATTAGGTTATAATAGTGTTTGTTAGATCTTTTTAGATAATATAGAATGTTTTTATTGTTTTTGAGCGTTTAGTTTTTGTTTGTGAGCATTTTTACGGTTTCTTAGTTTATATTAGAGTTTATTATGGATTATTATAGTTTCTAGGGATTTTTAAGGAATATTAGCATTTTTTGTCTTTATTAGGTTATATTAGATTTTTAGGTCTTTTTAGTTAATATTGCACGTTTTTATTTTTTGTGATCATTTTTTATTATTTGTGACCGTTTTTAGTGCTTATTAGGTTATATTAGTGTTTATCAGGGTTTCTAGGGATTTTTTAAGGTATATAATCATTTTTTTCTTTATTAGGGTTTTGTAGGGTTTTATTAGGGGTTATTGTGGTGTGTTAAGGTTTGTTAGGGTTGAGTAGGGTTTATGTGGATTTATTTATGGTTTATTAGGGGTTTTAAAGGTTTTTTTAGGGTTTATTAGGGTTTATTAGTGTCTATTAGGGTTGGTTAGGGTTGTCTAGGTTTTCTTAACTTGTTTTTAGGGTTTATTTGGTTTTATTATCATTTAATAGGGTTTATGAGGTATTTTGGGGCTTTATTAGGGTTGAATAGAGTTTCTTAGGGTTTTAGGGATTATAAGGTGTTTTTAGGGATTATTAGAGTTTATTAGTGGTTTATTAGGGTTTAATTTTTTATATTATTGTATAATAGAGTTTATTATTTTTTAGGGTTTTAAAGCATCCTTAGGGTTTTTGTATCATTTTTTAGTGTTTTTGTAGCATTGTTAGAGTTTATGTTGCATTTTTAGTGTTTATGTAGCATTTTTATGGTTTAGTTAGTAGTTTTAGATTTTATGTATCATTTTTAGGGTTTATGTAACGTTTTTAGGGTTTTTAGCATGTTTAGGGTATAGGTCTTATGTAGCATTTTTTAGGGTATATGTTGCATTTTCTGGGTTTATGTAGCATTTTTAGGGGTGATGTAGCATTTATGTAGCAGTTTTTAGGGTTTATGTATTGTTTTTGGGGTTTTTATAGTATTTGTAGGGTTTATATTGTGGTTTTAGAATTTATGTAGCATTTTTTAATGTTTGTGTTGTGTTTTTTAGGGTTTATGTTGTGTTTTTTAGGGTTTATGTTACAGTTCTAGGGTTTTTGTAGTGCTTTTTGGGTTTGTGTAGAATTTTGGGGGTTTATGTTGTGTTTTTTGGTTTATGTTGCGTTTTTAGGGTTTTTGTTGCATTTTTAAGGTTTTATGTAATGTTTTTAAGGTTTATGAATCTATTTGAATCCATTTTTAGTGTTTTAATGGTTGTTTATGGATTGCAGTTTTTTAGGGATTTCAAGTGTTGTTAACAGGTGTTTATGGTTATTTATTATATCTGATATCTTTTTAATGGTTTGGGGGGGGGGGGGTTTATGGGTTTATTTGTCTTTTTGGGATTGATAGGGTTTGTTGGGGGGTTTTTAGTGTGTTTTAGGGTTTGTTTAGGTATTGTAGTGGTTTTTTGGTTTTATATAATGTTTTTTAGAATTTTTTGTGTTCTTTAGTGTTTTTTAGTGTTCTTTAGAGTATAATATTGTTCTTTAGTGTTATTAGGATTATTTAGGGGTTTTTAGTGTTCTTTTGGATTTGTTACAGTTTATTAGTGTTTTTATTGTATATTAGGGTTTTATTGGGCTTTTGTAGGAATTAATAGATTTTTCTAGGATTTATCATCCCTTTTTAGGGTTATTTAGGATTTACTAGGGTTTATTTTATTTATTAGGTTTCAGTAATGTGTATTTGGGTCTATTACGATTTATTAGGGTTTATTTTGATTTTTTATGGTTTATTGTGGTTTATTAGGGGTTTGTTATGGTTTGTTTCAGTTTGTTATGATTTATTTGATGTTTTTAGGATTTGTTATGATTTATTTGGGGTTTTTAGCATTTTTACGATTTATTTTGGGGTTATTGGGGTTTGTTAGGGTTTATATGGGGGTTGTAGGGTTTTTAGGCTATTATTTGGAGGTTTTTGTTGCGTTTTGTCAGGTTTGTTAGGGTTTTTAGTGATTATTAGGGTTTATTATGGTTTAATAGTGTTTTTATTGTATATTAGAGGTTTTAGGGATTTTGGTGAGTTTATTATAGTCTAATAGAGAATTTTAGGGTTTATTACTGGTTATAACAATATATTAGTGTTTATTAGTGTTTTCAGGGTTTAATAGTGGGTTTTAGGGGTTACTAGGGTTTTTTAGTGGTTCTTAGGGGTAATTAGTGGATTCG
Source organism: Viscum album (assembly GCA_963277665.1). NCBI lineage: Eukaryota > Viridiplantae > Streptophyta > Magnoliopsida > Santalales > Viscaceae > Viscum > Viscum album. Next base: position 40,848,500 of record OY728167.1, on the reverse strand, counting down.
AGGGTTTGATAGGTTTTGTTAGGGTTTTTAGGGTTTTTTATAGTTTGTTTGAGTTGTTTTGGGGTTTTATGCGTTTTTTGGGTTTTATGTGTGTGTTTGGATTTTTTATGCTTTGTTAGGGTTATTTTAGCATTTTTTTGGGGTTTCGTTGCATTTTGTGGGATTTGAAGCATTTTTCCATTTTTTGTAGCAATTGTTAGGGTTTATGTAGCGTTGTTACTGGATTTAGTGGTTCTTTAGGGTTCTTTATGGTGTATTAGGGTTTCTTTTGAGGTGTTTAGGGTTTTTGAGGGGGTGTTTAGGTTTTTTAAGGGTTTATATGGTTGGTCAGGGTTTTGTTAGGAATTTTTAGGCTTTTTAGGTGTTTTTAAGGTTTTTAGCATTTTTTGAGATTTTTTGAGGTTTTTTGAGGTTCTTTAGGGTTTTTAGGTTTGTTTTTGGGTTTTCTGGGTTTTTTTGTTTTTAGGGGTTTTTGGGGTCTTTAGATTTTTTTTAGGATTTTAAATATTTTTTAGGGTTTTTACGGTTTTTTAGAGTTTGTTAGGGTTTTTTGGGTTTTTTGGGTTTTAAGGGTTTTTTTGGGTTTTGTCAGGTTTTGCCGGGTTTTTTAGTAGTTCTTTGTGAATATTAGCATTTTAAATGGTTTAATAGCATTTTTATTGTATATATGGGGTTTTAGGTATTTTGTAGCTTTTATTAGGGTCTAATAGGGGTTTTGGGGTTTATTATGATTTATTAGTGTTTATTAGGGTTTAGTAGTGAGCTTTAGGGTTTATTAGTGTTTATTATGGTTTATTATTGGTTGGTAGGATTTGTTAGCATTTATTAGTGGTTATTAGAGTGATTTAGGGTTTCTAAGGGTTTGTTAGGTTTTTTAAGGGTGTGTTTGGGTTTCTAATGGTGGGTTTTGGTTTTTATGGGCGTGTTAGAGTTTCTAAGGGTGTGTTATGGTTTCTAAGGGTTTCTAAGGTTGTGTTAGGGGTTCTATGGGTGATTTGGGGTTTCTAAGGGTGTGATAGGGTTTTTAAGGGTGTGTTAGGGTTTGTAAGGGTGTGTTAGGGTTTCTAAGGGCGTGTTAGTGTTTCTTAGGTTTGCTTAGGGATTTTTTAGGGTTTTGGGGTTTTTTTAGGGTTTATTACGGTTTCATAGGGGAATTTAGGGTTATTTAGGGTTTTTTTGGGTTTATTGGGGTTTCTTAGTTCTTCATGGGGTTTGTTAGGGTTTGTTAGGGTTTATTATGTTTTAGGGTTTTTTGGGTTTTGTTAGGGTTTGTTATGGTTTGTTAGGGTTTGTTAGGGTTTGTTAGTGTTTGTTAGGGTTTTTTTAGGGTTTGTAAGGGGATTTCATGGTTTTTAATGGTTTTTAGTGTTTCAGGGGTTATTCATGGTCTTTTAGGGTTATTTAGTTGTTCATGGTTGTCACAGATGTGTAGAGATAGTCGCAAGATTCAATTTGATATGTGGTACAGGTGAAACAGACACCCAAAGTAGAAGTTATTTTTATTTGGAGGACTTAAGGACCTTTTGGAACTTTAAGAACGTGATAAGGTGTTCCTATTGGTCACAAATGTGTAGATCTAGTTGAAATATTCAATTTGACATATGGTAGAGGAAAAACAGACTCCCAGAGTATAAGTTATGGTCTTTTGGAGGGTTTAAGTACATTTTTGGGCCTTCATCGTTGTGAGAAGGTGCTTCATTGGTTATAGGAGTGTAGGCCTAGTCGCAAGCTTCGATTTGATATGTGGTTGAGGCAAAATGGACACCCATAGAAGAGGTTATTGCAAAGAGGACACCAGAAGCCAATCTTTTGACCATCCAAAGGGATTTTGGGTCTTTTGGGGTGTTGAAGAATCTCATAAAGGGTTCCAGTGGTTACCAAATTGTGTATCTTTTCACAATCTTCGATATGATATGTGGTAGAACCAAAATGAACACACGTTGCAGTAGTTATTGTCGTTTTAAATTGAGTAACTCCCCTAGTGCCTAAAAACCTACAAAACCCACAACTCACAAAATTAATCATTACTTATCCTTCGGGTGTCCGTTTGAGCACTGTGACCAATCAAATCGAAGCTCGTGAGATGAGTGAGGGCCAAGTTTAGTAGAAACTATGATAAGTTCAAAGAAATATAACTTCTGATCTATGTGACTGTTCAGCCTCCGACACCTGTTTTTATCGTAGTTCGTTCCATGAGATTCAGTTAGACTATTCATGGAGCAGAAATGGACACCCGAAGAAGAAGTTATGCCTTTTTCAATGACTGTGATTTGTTAGGTTTTTCGAGACCCCATTTCTAGAATTTTTTTCCAGCCTGCTGTTTTCTCAAACAATTATAACTTATTATTACTGTTATTATTATTATTATTATGATCATCATCTCATCCTCATTCACATGATCATGCACATGAATTATTATTATATTTTTATTACCATGCATGTGCACATGCATTGAACACACGTTATTTTATTATAACATGTGTTGTTATTATTATTTTTATTATTACTATTGTGCACATGCATTGAACACACACACATTCAATGCAGATGCGTTAATCTATTATCACATGTGTTTTTATTAATAATATTAATAATAATAATAATATTATTATTATTATCATCATCATCACATGAAAATTCAATGCATGGGTATTATTATTTATTACCATGCATGTGCACACGTAATGTGCGTGCAATATTCTATTATCAAATGCATTGGTACTACTACTATTATCACCACTACTACTACTATTATTACTACTACTATTATTATTACTATCATCACATGAAAATGAAGATGCACGCGCATTATTATTTATTATTTATTACCATGAACGTGCATATGCAATGCACTTGTAATATTATTATTTTATTATTATTATTATCACAATTTATTATTATTATTATTATTATTATTATCATTATCACATTAATGCAAATGCATGTGCATTGTAATTTATTATTTATTACCATGCACATACATGAATTATTATTATCATTATTACAATTAGTATTATTAATATTGTCATAAAATGTAAATGCACATGCACATGCATGTGCATTCTTATTTATTATTTATTATTTGTTATTTACTACTATGCATGTGCACATGAAATGCACCTGCATTATTCTATTATTATTATTATTATTATTATTTGTATCATCAAATACAAATTAACATGCATGTGCGTTGTTATTTATTATTTATTACCATGCAAGTGCATCCATCATTTTCGTTATCATTACATGTAAATGAACATTCACGTGCGTTATTATATATTATTTATAATCATGCACATGCAAATGCAATGCACTTTTATTATTCTATTATCACATGTGTTATTATTATTTATTCTCATGCACGTGCACACGCAATGCACATGCATTATTCTATTATCACATGTGATATTATTTATTATTAATTATCATTCACAAGCAAATGCACATTCATGTGGAATTGGTTATTTTTTATTTTTTATTAAAAAGTACATACACATGAACTTGGATGTGCATTATTATTTATTATCATTCACATGCACATGCACATACACATGTAATTGACATGCGTTTTTATTTATAATTTATTATTTATTATCATTCACATGAAAATGCGCATGAATATGCACATGCACATGTGTTAAAACGTATTATTTAAACCATTCACATGCAAATGCACATGCACATGTGTTATTACTATTATAATTATTAGAGGTATTTTTAGGGTTTATTAGCATTTTTTATAATTTTTAGGTGTTATTAACATTTATTATGGTTTGTTAGGGTTTTATGGTTTCTTAATGGTATGTAAGCATTTTTAGGGTTTGGTGGGTGTTATTAGGATTTAATTAGGGTTTATTATTGTGTGTTAAAGTTTATTAGGGTTTATTAGGTATTTTTAGGGTTTTATTAGGATTGAGTTGGGTTTATTTGGGTATATGTGGGTATATTATGGTATATTTGGGTATGTTTAGGATTTATTAGGGTTTGTTATCATTCATTATGGTTTATTAATTTTTAAGAGGGTATATTAGGGTTTTTTAGGGTTTAGTAGTTATTATTAGGGTTTATTAGTGTTTTTAAGCTTTGTTTGGTTTTATTAGCATTTATTAGGGTTTTTAGGGATTTTTAATAGTACATTTACATTTTTAGGGTTTAATGGGGTTTATTAGGATTTATTATGGTTTGTTAAGGTTTATTAGGGTTGAGTAGGTATTTTTAGTGTTTCATTAGGGTTGAATAGGTATCTATAGGGTTTTATTAGGGTTTATTAGTGTTGAGTATTGTTTATTAGGGTTTGTTAGGGATTTTTAGGGTTTACTTGGGGTTTTTAGTGTTTTCATTAGGGTATATGAGGGTTTTTTAGTTTTTGTTAAAATATATGAGGGGTTGTTAGGACTTTTTAGTTTTTATTTGCATGTTTTTAGTGTTTGTTATCATTTTTTATGGTTTATTAGGTTTTATTAGAATTTATTATTGTTTATTGGGGTTTCTAGGAATTTTTAAGGGTTTGTTTGTGTTTTTTTGTTTATTGGGGTTTAGTTGGGTTTTAATAGGTTTTATTATTGTGGGTCAATGTTTATTAGGGTTGAGAAGATATTTTTAGGGTTTTATAATGGTTTTATTAGGGTTTATTTGTTTTTACTAGAGTTTATTATGGATTTTTAGAGTTTATTATGGTTTGTTAGGGGTTAATTAATTTTTTGTTGTATTAGGTTATATTTGTGTTTGTTAAGTATTTTTAGATAATATAGCATTTTTTATTGTTTGTGAGTGTTTTGTTTTTTTTGTGAGAGTTTTTGGGTTTATTAGGTTATATTAGAGTTTATTATGGTATATTATGGTTTCTAGGGAAAGGAAGATATGAAGGCCAGGATATTCCTGACCCCCTCCTAATTTATTAGAAAAAAAGATGCAACAGACTAGGGAGGGGAGGAGTCAAACTACCCACACCAAAAACCCCTAATAAACCCAAACCCAAAAAACCCCCCAAAAAAGACCAAAAAGAAAACAAAATAAACAAAGATGAAAAGGAAAAGTCCCCAGTATCACGTCCAAGCCAAACAGAACCGGAAAACAGCTGCACCAGACCAAAAGCAACAACATCATCAACCTAGCATCAGCACCACCAAACATCAACCTCTTGCAGCCCCAAACCAGACACCATCAACACATTCACCATAAATTAACATCATTTCCTTCCCTTACACAGAAACCAACAACAGCAAATAGAAAAATCACATACCACAACAATTCACTAGCAGCAAAAAATAAGAAGAGCAGGAAACTAGAGGAGCCGAAAAATAGGGCCTCTCCCCTCCAAGAAAATGGAGTTGAGCCTGAGGAGACCGGACCACACCAGGATCACCGTCAGTCCAAGAAGAGGTCATGTTGGGATATTGAAGCCAAATTCCAGGAACACCGCAGCCGCGAATAGATCTCGGGGCCATGGAGGAACCCACTCCAACCGGTAATAAACAGCCTGGGGACGACAATGAGCGCACGGAAGCTTCGACGAGGTCCGTAGGACAGGGGAGCACTGAAGAAGCTGACAGGAACACCAAGACCAACACCGAGCTCCCGAAACTAGAGAAATAACCCAGATCTAGGGATTTTTTAAGGTATACTAAATTTTTTTTTCCATTATTAGGGATTCGTAGTGCTTTATTAGGGGTCATTATGGTGTGTTAAGGTTTGTTAGATTCGAGTAGGGTTTATTTGGATTTATTTATGGATTATTAGGGATTTTTAGAGTTTTTTTTTGGGGGGGGGGGGTTTATTATGGTTTATTAGTGTTTATTAGTGTCTATTAGTGTTAGTTAGGGTAGTTTAGGTTTTCTTAATGTGTTTTTAGGGTTTATTAGTTTTTATTATCATTTATTAGAGTTTATTAGGTATTTTTGGGGTTTTATTAGGATTGAGTACAGTTTCATAGAGTTTTTAGGGATTATAAGGCATTTTATGAATTATTAGAGTTTATTAGGGGTCTATTAGGGTTTAATTTTTTATATTATGGTATATTAGGGTTTAATATTTTTAAGGGTTTTGAAGCATCTTTAGGGTTTTTGTGGCATTTTTTAGTGTTTTTGAAATGTTGTTTGAGATTATGTAGCATTTTTAGTGTTTTTGTAGCACTTTTAGGGTTTAGTTAACAGTTTTAGGTACTATGTATCATTTTTTAGGGTTTATGTAACATTTTTAGTGTTTATGTAGTGTGTTTAGGGTTTAGGTTTTATGTATCATTTTTTGGGTTTATTTTGCGTTTTCTGGGTTTATGTAGCATTTTTAGGGGTGATGTAGGTTTTATGATGCATTTTTAAGGGTTTATGTAACATTTTTAGTGTTCATGTAGTGTTTTTAGGGTTTTTGTTGTGTTTTTAGGTTTTATGTAGCATTTTTTAATGTTTATGTTGCGTTGTTCAGGGTTTATGTTACGGTTCATGGGTTTATGTAGTGATTTTTTAGTTTATGTAGCGTATTTTGGGTTTTTGTTGCGTTTTTTGGGTTTATGTTGCCTTTTTTGGGTTTATGTTTCATTTTTTGGGTTTATGTAATGTTTTTTGGGTTTATGTATCTATTTGTTGCCTTTTTAGGGTATTAATGGTTGTTTATGTTTTGTAGTGGTTTTTACGGTTTTAAGGGTTGTTAATGGGTGTTTATGGTTTTTATGGTATTTGATGGGTTTTCAAGGGTTTTTTGGGGTTTTTTAAGGGCTTCTTTATTTTTTCAGGATTGATAGGGGTTGTTAGGGGTTTTAGTGTGTTTTAGGGGTTTTTTGGGTATTGTAGCAGTTTTTCGGGATTATGTAATGTGTTTTAGCATTTTTTGGATTCTTTATGGTTTTTTGTGTTCTTTAGAGTTTATTATGGTTCTCTAGGGTTTATTAGGGTTCTTTTGGGTTTATTAGTGTTCTTTGGATTTGTTGCAGTTTATTAGCATTTTTTATTGTATATTAGGGTTTTATTGGGCTTTTGAAGGCATTAATAGATTTTTCTAGGGTTTATCAGCCTTTTTTAAGATTATTTAGGATTTATTAGGGTTTCTTAGGGTTTATTTCATTTATTAGGGTTTAATAACTTGATTTGGGTTTATTGCGGTTTATTAGGGGTTTGTTATGGTTTGTTTCAGTTTTTTACGATTTATTTGGTGTTATTATGATTTGTTACAATTTATTTGGTGTTATTAGGTTTTGTTACTATTTATTATGGAGTTATAAGGGTTTTTAGGGTTTATTAGTGGGTTGTATGGTTTTTAGGATAATATTGTAAGGGTTGGTGTCCTGAGAACCAACTTTTTTGTACATTGATTACATGAATGTTCACTTATTATATATTGTTCATTGTTCTGCATGACTATAATATAACAATGTCCTGGAATATTTTTTTCATTGATAAGGTCATGGAAGATCCCCGCTGTGATGAGAACCTTGAAATGCTATAACAATATTCTTAAATAAAGTTCTATGGTTGGATGACATACTATGATAGGAAACATAGTATATAGATCTTCATGTGTGAGCACTCGTAAGAAGACGAGACTCTCTCTCATGGAGTTCGCACTTGGTAATCTCCACGATGGGAGATTATGAGAATAGATCCTCCAGTAGCAATTCTGCATGTCTTGGTGTCATCGGACATTGCTATCTATGAGCGTGTGTAATGGTCCTTAGACAGGAAGATTATCATTAACTCATGTCATGACTTGCGCATTTAGATTTACTGACAAAAACCATCACGTAAACAGTTGGCGGAAAGTAGGGTACGTTGGGTGCGTCATGAGTGACATGTAGTTAATGGATAGGTCGAGGAAGGATTTGTCCCTTCCATTTATGGAAGTTGATATCTTGACCCTTTGATTGAAATAAAACCGTCGCATTAAATTTCATGGCCATGGTGTGAACGACGAGTTTATTTCAGGTAGTCAAAGAACAAAAAATCAAGCATATAGGTTTATGACACTGCCATGAAACCTACTTGATGAGATATCTAGACAAAGGGATTAAATTACATAGTAAGTGTTCGTATGAGGTGATACGTCAATGCGGCGTCAACTTCTTTCTCTTGGGTGGCTTGACCCATTGCAAGATAGTAATCATGGACTTTAGGGAAGCCCACCTAATGCCAACGAGAAAGAGGCTTAGAGGGTCACACACTAAGTGTATTCAAGTATCTCAAGTAGAATAAAGATTATTCCCGTACGTGGTTTAATAATTATTCAAGGAAGCATAGATCATTTTAATGATTAGAGGAATAAGGAAATGAATAAATGAAAACAAGACATACCCACCGTGTACATTGAATGTACCCACCGTGTAGTTTTCAATGAAAAAAAAGTACTCACCGTGTATTTTTTAATACACGCCATGTAGTTTTTTCAGTCGGTATTTTGAAGATATAATATTGTTTTAAATGATATTTATTATAATCAGCATGGGCGCATGTCAGGGAATTAACTATTCGACATGGGGGTTTTAAATAAGAGTCAATGAAATAAATAAAAATGTGTAACACGTTTATTTATTGTCATAACTCTACAACCTCAAACCTGATTATAAATATCCTCACAACCCCAACTCTTTTCCAACACATAAGAGAATCATTGTGCACAACATCTCTGGAGAATTCTTTCAAGGCCGAAAGAACCTCTTCCTCCAAGAACACTCTCAAGACCGAGAGATATACTCTTCCATCGGATCAAGACGATCTAAGGCGGACAATGACAGAAAGGGTTTCTCTATGCTAGCACCTGGAGAATCCTTTGGCGACGTCCCAAGATACGAGGTTCACGTGTGGATCACCGCAAGAGGAATTCTACACTTGGCTTCTGCGATGCAATGATGAATCACACCAGAACATGATCAAGAACATCAACGAAGAAAGAACACCCAAAATGTATTTATTTTAAATTGATTAAATTAAATATCATTAACCTATAACGATCCTACTTTTTGGTTACGATAATTTCCTTTTCTTTGTCCATTTCTGTGATTCGATCCGTGGAGACCGGCGTTTATCGTCATATTGACCCTGGATTGATCATTGTTAATGACAAAACTCCCAGTGGGCACATCCACCCACGCACTTCCGCTACGCCCGGAACCTTCAAATGGTATCAGAGGGAGGTTACATCATTGATTATAGTTATTTAATCTTCATTGATAATTTACGCATTTATATTTGATTCAATTTGAAATAAATCATTCTATAAATCTGAATAAATGAGATCGGTTCTTCATCCTTCGTTTCTCAATTCATATCACAGAAAAGACCATTTAATTTTAATTTTGATTAAAATAAAAATGAGGAACTCATCCCGAGGAGCCGCTCTTTCTGACTGTACAACACGGGATTACACGATGTGTAATTAAAACTACACGCAGTGTACTTAGATTCAACGAACCGAAAATAGTCCACCAAACCGTGCCATGTGAATTGAATATGCCTAAGTATTAATCATGCCATGTTGACCAGAATTGAACGGTGCGTGGAAATCGGAATACATGGCATGTATGTTAGAGCTACACACCGTGTAGTCTGTTTTGGCCTAGGAGAAACCGTGTACAAGGATAAGTCGCGTACCGCGTACCCGGGATCGCCAGGCCGGTTACCACGTAACAAGGAAGTACATGCCGTGTATGATTTATCTACATGCCGAGTACTCCAAAATTTCCAAAGTAAAGAAAACATGCCAAATCCGCCAGCGTGTACTTTGGATAAAGGGTGAAAAGAAATACACGCCGTGTAATTATAAACAACACGTCATGTACTTTTCAGAAATGGAATTTCACCAGGTTTCCTCCAATGTACAAAGACCCGTACAAGGAATATGGATGAGAAAAATCTCAAGTAAATTCATAAAGGAATTTAAGATAATGAATTAATTAATTATAATATCATAATTAATTAAATTTAAGCATGAATTCTCTTAAATGAAAGAACGGTTAAAAGAATTTGAATTCCAAATATGCATAAATGGCGTTGCTTGCTATGGATGATCATGAGCTAGAACAAATACCATGTGTATGTGTATGGTTTCATTTAAATTTATTTAATTTAATTTTTTTGGCCTACGAGCCTTCTTCTAATAAAATGTAGGGCCTGCGTGCCCATGGTTTCTTTAATGTAAACCCATGTAATGGAGGATCTCTCAAGCTAGAGGAGATGGTTCAAATCCCGAAGCCGAGGCGAAACCAACGCAAGAAGTTACAAAGGTGGACAGGTGGGAGATGAAAAACACGAACCATCAGGTTCAAGGTGTTTTCCCTAGGTCAGGGTTAGCTTATCTAAACCACTAGATAAGATAACCAAATAGAAACTCATGATCATGCCATATTATTTTATTTCTACCTGATTGCATGGTTTATTTATTATGTATGTGTTGTCGCGATCACATAATTAATAAAATGAACTAGCAAGCATGTAGAGACCCGAAGCTTGACGTACATGGACATTACATTACTTTTGTGGAATACTTAGTACATAACAAAAACACACACACAAGGATCGTAATAGTTTAGTGTCTTTGGAAACTCGGAATATAATCTTATAATCGTGGTGAAAGATCTTCAACATCTCCCATAAATATCTTCCTTTTTTTACCTAAAACCTTTCTTTATATCCTGTGGAAAAGAAAACATAAAAGGGTGAGCTCAAATGCTCAGTAAGGTTAAACAAAAGAAATATCAATCACAACATTTTCATAAGAACATAACATTTTGGAAATCTTAACCTGCAAAAGAGAGCATAATTTCATAACATGGGATAAATCATAGTAGTGAAATGAAATCCCAATAATCATAACTTAAAACATGAAACTTTGTGTCATTCACAAATAATCATAGAGAATCATTTCTTATTAGTCAAGACTCATTGCCAAGACTATCTTAGTGGACAAAGTCCATTTCTGAACCGAGTCACCCTCGTTTCAGTACTGTTTCACTGAACTGGTATAAACTACCGTTCCAGCCATGTCTATCTCATGAGATATAAAATCTTTACCCAATGAATTAGTGGGATATATAGGTCCCACCCATCTCATAATGATACCATTTTTATGTGTTCCACAAAATCATAAACCATACATCTTAGCATAACCCATGTAATAAAAATGGGATTCTTAAACAACATGACATCATAAAACAATTCATATAAAATAAAGGAATTCATAAAAATAATTCCATCACAACATAATCAAATCAATGTAACAATAGGGATAGAAACAGAACAATATATTATTTTAGATGGAAAATAATTTTGATAAAAAACTTGAACTCCATTCTTGAGGAAAATATCCTTTCTGCTTCAAAAACACTTTTCCTTTCTTAACATGTCCTACAATTCTAAACTAAAAGAAGTTGATTAAAAATAAACTTGAAAACTTGTAAAGGAAGCTTCTTGGAAATAATTTTTTAAAAATCCATTCATGCCATATAAGTTAAAAAAAACATTCTTCTCGTACTTTTGTCGGAAAAGTCAAAAAAGTACCTCGTACGAAAAACGAAAAAGATTCCTTTCATATATTTTACTAAAAACTCATCAAAGGGTAAAATAGGATTTAAACAATTGTAGGTGAATGGAAATAATATTACATATTGAGGAAACATGTATGTGGATGATAAAATACACCCTAGTAAATACCAAAGTATAAACAATCTCGGATAAAATGAGATTGTGATATTTTCCCTTACCTTAGGTCCGATTTGCTTCGTAAGTGTCCGAACATCCTGTATAATGATTAAAATAATGTCATTGAATTATTAAAGAATCATATTCATTGTTATTATATCATATATGGTTCACTTATGACTTTATATTACCCGTTCTTTTGTAAATTCATGTTAAAGTAGCGTTTTGGGTAAAATCATCTCATTTGTCGTTCGTGTTTTAACTTGTAATTATTCATATGATTACTTAGATAATGATTAAATAATTCCAGAATATAAAACATGATTTATATATATATATATATATATTCAGAATATACATATATATAATAAATCAGTAAATGGAAAGAAATACACCGTTCATGGAGACGGTAGGTCGTACGTACGCATGAACGTTGTTTTCGTTTCCTTATTGAGCTGAACGGAATTAAGTAGATGACATACATATATTTATACACATAAATCCAGTATCATTATTATGTCATATATTTCATGATTACTTATTATATATACTTTATAATCATTCATGAATGGTTAAAGTGGAGAATGAATCTCATCGCGTCGTGGAGACGGTAGTCCGTACGTACGCACGAGCGATGATATCGTTCTCATGATTGTGGGACTGTATTGGAGTGTATGTATACTATTTCAGAATCAATATAACTTTAAAATAATAATATATAGTTATTATTTACACCATTATACCCATCCAAGTAAGGTGGTGGTGGAAATAGATTTCACCACGGCGTGGAGACGGTATTCCGTACGTACGCACGTGCGGTGATTTCGTTTTCTGTAGGATGGATAGATGGTGAAATAGGATTGTTTCATACTTATAAAAACATATCAGTATATGAGTGATACTGATGTTATTACATCATAATTAAACAACCTAAGAAGAAGAAGTGGAAGAAGAAATAAAGGTGAAAGAATCGGTAACGAAAATTATCTCTTCTTTGAAGCGCCTCTTTGAGACCTCCTCTTAGGGCACTAAAATTGGTCTTTGAGGAAGACCAGAACCTCTAGGATGTTTCTAGGGAAGTGGAGAAGAGAATTTGGCAGGGTTTGGCCGATCTTGAAGGCTCAATGTTGTGTGAGGAAGAGAGGGAGGAGGTTCCCTTTTATAAGGGAGGAGAGGGGTACCTTTGGAATAACTAAAACTATTATTTTATTATAAAGTCAAATTCGGTTTTAAATACCTCCAAATTGATTTATTTCGAAGCTAAAGTGGGGATGGGTCTAAATCCTCTCATCCAATATAATTTAGACAAGTTTAGGTTCCAATTTTAACCTTATCATTTAGATTTAACATTAAGTTAAATAATTTTACTTTTACCGTGTCTTCTTATGTTCTTACACTATAAGGTTAATAAAAGTACTATAACAAGCCAAAAGAACCCCAAGTTGTTAATTATTAATATATATAAACTTATCTAAGTCATTTGGACGAACCTTAGATTTTTAGGAATAAAATAACAATTAATAATATAATATGTGTTTTAAAAACTATTTTATGTCGATTTTGACACTATTTAGTAGTTTATTTTTCTGAAAATCATAACAGAATGATAATTCAGACAAAAGTTAATTAAATCAATACTAACATGTCATATTATCCTATAAAATTAGTGGAATTCATAAAAAGTCTGAAAGTTTATTTATTTGGGTATTTATAACATCAATTATGTCAATATTTCATTAATAAGATATTTACTGCATCATCGTTGTGTCATAATTAAATTAACTTATTAAATGTCTAAAAATTACAACTAAAATACCATTATGTAGGAAATCTTTTTATCTTTCTAATGAATATTTATAGTCGAATTTATCTTATATATAACCCCTTATTAAAAATTATTTACTTATTAAACGTTGATTTTAACTATTTTAACCCTTCTTTAAATATATTAATAATAAATGTCCTAATCTAATCCAAGTGGGCCTAAATGGACATATTTTATTCCTAAGGTTGTTTTTGGTCGAATTACACTTTTCCAATAGAATTATGACATGTGTTAGGGTAATAATAATATCATTTTTACCCTTAATTACCCTGTTTACGTTTAACCGTGGTAAAAAAAAGTAAAATGTTACTATTCACCAAAAATTATTTTCATCTCATTGAACCACATTTTACTTACTGACATCAACCGTGTCTCTCGGATTTTTAAAATTCCATTCACAGAAGCGGTAAAATTCTGTTTTTTTAACTACCACTTAGTGGTTTCACTATTCATCAAAAATTGAAAGTTTTCAGAAAAATACCAAAAATTAGGCCTAAGCTATATTTAATATTATGAACTCAAAAATGATATCTATTTTACCAAATTCAAAACATATAAGTTGCATTATCTAATTTAAAAATTAATTCCCCTCGTCAAAACAAATAGTGTGTTTTTAAGAGATAATAACTATCAAAAGATTGAAACTTGTTTATAACTGGTTTAAATGTGAAATTACATCCAATGACCATCATTGTATTAAATTGTAAAAATATATTCTAAATATACTTTAAAACCACTAAAATTAATAATTTATCACTATTAATTATTTCTATTGAAAAAGTTGTTTTTAATTAAAATTTAGTAATTTCCACTATTCATCAAAATATGAAAGTTATCCGAAAATTACCAAAATTTCACCCTAAGCTAATTTCGATATTCCAAATCCAAAAATGAAGTCCATTTTGAAAAATAAAATTTACAAAATTTCAAAAAGTGGTTATTACTATTCATAACGGCTATTTTTAATAATATTTTAATAGCATATCGTTGTTTAGTGAAACTCGGTATTGCGTACTACACACGCTATCAATGAAGGTCGCGATTGAGTGTAATGAAAGGCAAGTCAAGGGTGTGTGTTGTGCAAGATCCTTTCGGTGTAGCGTACAATACAAGACATTAATGAAATTAAAAATAATATTTTTCATAAAATCTAGGGGTGTTACATTCTACCCCCCTTAAAATGAATTTCGCCCTCGAAATTCGTCAGGGTTATAAATGGTTTACTACTAGAAGGTTTCTTTAATAGAAACCCACATCGTAAAAAGGGATACCAAAACCAATCTTTAAAAACAAAAGTATGAAATGTAACGGTTACCCAAATAAACTAATCACTGGGTTTCCACATAGGTGAAAATATGAATATGGAAGAGAAATATAACCTTCATGTTCTGAAGGAGAGTGGTAGAGAACATGGCTATGGAAAAGCCAGCAATCACAAATCCATAGATTTGTGATGATCTAAGGTCCCATCTGATTCATCGGATATAAGGTCACTAGGACAACATTTTTGGTTTTCAAGATCATTTCCCTAAAGTTGACGAATTAAAAGAAATACATACATGATTTTGGTACAATCTCACTGTTGTTCATTAATTGAACAATTTCCACTTCATCCCTTAATTAAATGAAGTTGAATTTGTTATTCGTGATGTGTTAGCGGATCATGTGATAGAATGATGGGTCATTCCATCTGTCTCAAACAAAAGGTTATAAAAGTTATCAAAAATACATAATTCCATCTATAGTGAGATTAATCATATATGGTTCCTAAAATGGACTTATACTTCACATATCATACTGCTTAATATAATAAAACTAGTTTCCTACTAAACAGGGACTTCCTGTAGGCCAGTGGTAGGCGATAAAGGCCAGTCGCACTTCGGTTGTGGGTTCGATTCCTACGACCTTGTCCGACGTGATGGGCTGTCGCACGTCCTGCTGGTTGTCCTTTTTCTAAAACTATATTTATATAACATCCCATCAATAATATCGAAAAAAACTTCTATCCTTAAACAATACTAACTTATGTCCAACATAATCCATTCTAATCTTTAGGCTTATCCATAATACTGCAGTCCATTCTCATAATATAGTGAAAACGATTACCAGAGATTTAATACCATCGTTGATCCCCATATATCATAAGATATGTCTTGTTGGTCACATTCAAAACATTCAAAGTCCTTAATCATGTATTCTCTTGAATGCCCATTGATCCTTAGTGAAAACATGAATGCAGTTAAAAGTTAACACTTTCCACATACCAAAATCCTCAAAATTCTATATACTCAAACCATGATATCACTTAGTCCTTACATCAATCATGAGCTCATGAATACTCTCAAATATTTCATTTTCTCGATTTCCCTTCATTATGCGCATATAGTCTTTTTTCCAAAAATATCTCAATCACTTTCCATGGTTACTGGTACCATAAAATTATTGAAAACCACAATATACCAATACATAAATATTCCAATATTCCACGATACTATATACCACATTATTTTGGAATCCCATTACATAAACACTTAATCATTCCACCACATCGTTGTCATATTCAACATCGCCAATGGTGATCGCATGTGACTTACCTTTGTCCTTTGCCTTATGTGGTTGCTCATATCGATCATCACTAACCCTTGGATTAGGGCATTTATTAGCATAATGCCCCATTTCCTTACACTTGAAGCATTGAAGTGTAGTAGGTTCATTCTGTGTATCCCTTTCTTTGATTGCATCATTAGACATCTTATTCCCATCATTGCAGCATTCAAATGCCCGATGACCTTCCTTTCCACATTTGAAACATTTACTTGTCCCTTTAAAACAATCTCCACTATTCTTCTTTCCACACTTTGAGCATAAGGATACATTCATCTTCTTTTCACCATTATTCTGAGATTTTTCCTTGAACTCCATTTTTCGTTTCTTGTCAAAACTATGAGATGGATAAGTAACACCAAATTTCATTTCTACCTTGATAGAACAACGCACAATTTCTTCATAGCTACTTAAGTCTCTTATAGCTAATTCCCTTCGAAGATTTGGTTTTAAGCCACTGAAGAATCGATCAACTTTACTTTCAGGTTGGATGATAAATCCAGATGCATACCTTGCAAGCCTTGTAAAATTCGCTTCGTATATACCAACAGATTCATCATCCTTTTTCTTTAGTTCAAGAAACTCCTTCTCCATCTTTGTTCAAAGAATACGAGGGAAGTACTTATTGAAAAATAAGTTCATGAACTTGTCCCATTCCATGGACTCAATTTGATCTCTTTGCCTCGTATTCTTGATAAGATTCCACCATTGATCAGCTTCACCTTCCAAACGATATACTGCTAAGATGACTTTTTCATGTTTAGAACATTGAAGAACTGAAAATATCTTTTCAGTGGTACAGATCCATTGTTCAGCAACAAGTGGATCAGAAGACCCACTAAAAGAAGGTGGATGTTGCCTCATGAAGGACTCAATAGAATGTTGTTCCCTTCTCTGCTCATTTGGAAGTCCAGAATGATTCATAGCTTGTGTAAGTATAGCAATAAGATTTTTCACTCCATCTCCCATAACATTTGTTTGTTCAGGAGGACAATCATTACATTGTCCATTACATTGATCAACACGGTTCCTTCGGGCTACAGCCATCATCTAAAACCCAAAAAGAATAGTGTGAGAGGCAAAAATCATGCTAGGGAAAACAACATAATAAAGGGGGAGTATCCTCAATATCTGACATCATAGGTTAAATTATATGATCGTTACAGTAGTTCTAGGACTGTATCCTATACGTATATTTATCCTTAGGGACATCCCTAGACATACCTTAGAAATATCTCTAGGGATCTCACTAACGTTTTCGCATCCTATTTTCCAAAGGTTGACTAAACCTTTCCTCTGATACCAACTGTAGAGACCCGAATCTTGACGTACATGGACATTACATTACTTTTGTGGAATACTTAGTACATAACAAAAACACACACACAAGGATCGTAATAGTTTAGTGTCTTTGGAAACTTAGAATATAATCTTCTAATCGTGGTGAAAGATCTTCAACATCTCCCATAAAGATCTTCCTTTTTTTAACCTAAAACCTTTCTTTATAACCTGGGGAAATGAAAACATAAAAGGGTGAGCTCAAATGCTCAGTAAGGGTAAACAAAAGAAATATCAATCACAACATTTTTATAAGAACATAACATTTTGGAAATCTTAACCTGCAAAAGAGAGCATAATTTCATAACATGGGATAAATCATAGTAGGGAAATGAAATCCAAATAATCATAACTTAAAACATGAAACGTTGTGGAATTCACACATAATCATAGAGAATAATTTCTTATTAGTCAAGACTCATTGCCAAGACTATCTTAGTGGACAAAGTCCATTTCTGAACCGAGTCACCTTCGTTTCTGTCCTGTTTCACTGAACCGGTATAACCTACCGTTCCAGCCATGTCTATATCATGAGATAAAAAATCTTTACCCAATGCATTGGAGGGAGATATAGGTCCCACCCATCTCATAATGATACCATTTTTATGTGTGCCACAAAATCATAAACCATACATCATAGCATAACCCATGTAATAAAAATGGGATTCTTAAACAACATGACATCATAAAACAATTCATATAAAATAAAGGAATTCATAAAAATAATTCCATCACAACATAATCAAATCAATGTAATAATAGGGATAGAAACAGAACAATATATTATCTTAGATGGAAAATAATTTTGATAAAACACTTGAACTCCATTCTTGAAGAAAATATCCTTTCTGCTTCAAAAACACTTTTCCTTTCTTAACATGTCCTACAATTCTAAACTAAAAGAATTTGATTAAAAATAAAAATTAAAACTTGTAAATGAATCTTCTTGGAAATAATTTTTTAAAAATACATTCATGTCGTATAAGTTAAAAAAACATTCTTCTCGTACTTTTGTCGGAAAAGTCAAAAAAGTACCTCGTAAGAAAAACGACAAAAGATTCCTTTCATATCTTTTACTAAAAACTCACCAAAGGGTAAAATAGGATTTAAAAAATTGTAGGTGAATGGAAATAATATTAAATATTGAGGAAACATGGATGTGGATGATAAAATACACCGCAGTAAATACCAAATTATAAACAATCTCGGATAAAATGAGATTGTGATATTTTCCCTTACCTTAGGTCCGATTTGCTTCGTAAGTGTCCGAACCTCCTGTATAATGATTTAAATAATGTTATTGAATTATTACAGAATCATATTCATTGTTATTATATCATATATGGTTCACTTATGACTTTATATTACCCGTTCTTTTGTAAATTCATGTTAAAGTAGCGTTTTGGGTAAAATCATCTCATTTGTCGTTCATGTTTTAACTTGTAATTATTCATATGATTACTTAGATAATGATTACTTAATTCCAGAATATAAAAAATGATTTATATATATATATATATATTCAGAATATACATATATATAATAAATCATTAAATGGAAATAAATACACCGTTCATGGAGACGGTAGGCCGTACGTACGGATGAACGCTGTTTTCGTTTCCTTATTGAGTTGAACGAAATTAAGTAGATGACATACATATATATACACATAAATCCAGTATCATTATTATGTCATATATTTCATGATTACTTATTATATATACTTTATAATCATTCGTGAATGGTTAAAGTGGAGAATGAATCTCATCGCGTCGTGGAGACGGTAGTCCGTATGTACGCACGAGCGATGATATCGTTCTCATGATAGTGGGAATGTATTGGAGTATATGTATACTATTTCAGAATCAATATCACTTTAAAATAATAATATATAGTCATTATTTACACCATTATACCCATCCAAGTAAGGTGGTGGGGGAAAATAGATTTCACCACGGCGTGGAGACGGTATTCCGTACGTACGCACGCACGGTGATTTAGTTTTCCGTAGGATGGATAGATGGTGAAATTGGATTGTTTCATACTTATAATAACATATCAGTATATTAGTGATACTGATGTTATTACTTCATAATGAAACAACCTAATAAGAAGAAGTGGAAGAAGAAATAAAGGTGAAAGAATCGGTAACGGAAATTACCTCTTCTTTGAAGCGCCTCTTTGAGACCTCCTCTTAGGGCACTAAAATTGGTCTTTGAGGAAGACCAGAACCTCTAGGATGTTTCTAGGGAAGTGGAGAAGAGAATTTGTCAGGGGTTGGCCGAGCTTGAAGGCTCAATGTTGTGTGAGGAATAGAGGGAGGAGGTGCCCTTTTATAAGGGAGGAGAGGGGTACCTTTGGAATAACTAAAACTATTATTTTATTATAAAGTCAAATTCGGTTTTAAATACCTCCAAATTGATTTATTTCTAAGATAAAGTGGGGATGGGTCTAAATCCTCTCATACAATAGAATTTAGACAAGTTTAGGTTCCTATTTTAACCTTATCATTTAGATTTAACATTATGTTAAATAATTTTACTTTTACCGTGTCTTCTTGTGTTCTTACACTATAAGGTTAATAAACTTACTATAACAAGTCAAACGAACCCCAAGTTGTTATGTATTAATATATATAACCTTATCTAAGTCATTTGGCCGAACCTTAGATTTTTAGGAATAAAATAACAATTAATAATATAATATTTGTTTTAAAAACTATTTTATGTCAATTTTGACACTATTTAGTAATTGATTTTTGTGAAAATCATAACAGAATAATAATTTCAAACACAGTTACTTAAATCAATACTAACATGTCATATTAACCTATAAAATTAGTGGAATTCATAAAAAGTCTGAAATTATATTTATTTGGGTATTTATAACATCAATTATGTCAATATTTCATTAATAAGATATTTACTGCATCATCGTTGTGTCATAAATAAATTAACTTATTAAATGTCTAAAAATTACAAATAAAATACCATTATGTAGGAAATCTTTATAGATTTCTAATTAATATTTATAGATGAATTTATCTTATGTATAACCCCTTATTAAAAATTATTTACTTATTAAACGTTGATTTTAACTATTTTAACCCTTCTTTAAATAAATTAATAATAAATGTCATAATCTAATCCTAGTGGGCCTAAATGGTCATATTTTATTCCTAAGGTTGTTTTTGGTTGAATTACACATATCCAATAGAATTAGGACATGTGTTAAGGGTAATAATAATATCATTTTTACCTTTAATTACCCTGTTTACTTTTAACCGTGGTAAAAAAAAGTAAAAAGTTACTATTCACCAAAAATTATTTTCATCTCATTGAACCACATTTTACTTACTGACATCAACCGTGTCTCTCGGATTTTTGAAATTCCATTCACAGAAGCGGTAAAATTAAGTTTTATGAAAAATTCAGTTTTTTTAACTACCACTTAGTGGTTCCACTATTTATCAAAAATTGAAAGTTTTCAGAAAAATACCAAAAATTTTGCCTAAGATATATTTGATATTATGAACTCAAAAATGATGTCTATTTTACCAAATTCAAAACATATCAGTTGAATTATATAATTTAAAAATTAATTCCCGTCGTCAAAACAAATAGCGTGTTTTTAAGAGATAATAAGTATCAAAAGATTGAAACTTGTTTATAACTGGTTTAAATGTGAAATTACATCCAATGACCATAATTGTATTAAATTGTAAAAATATATTCTAAATATACTTTAAAACCACTAAAATTAATAATTTATCACTATTAATTATTTCGATTGAAAAAGTTGTTTTTAATTAAAATTTAGTAATTTCCACTATTCATCAAAATATGAAAGTTATCCGAAAATTACCAAAATTTCACCCTAAGCTAATTTCGATATTCCGAATCCAAAAATGAAGTCCATTTTGAAAAATAAATTTTACAAAATTTCAAAAAGTGGTTATTACTATTCATAACGGCTATTTTTAATAATATTTTAATAGCATATCGTTGTTTAGTGAAACTCGGTATTGCGTACTACACACGCTATCAATGAAGGTCGCGATTGCGTTTAATGAAAGGCAAGTCAAGGATGCGTGTTGTGCAAGATCCTTTTGGTGTAGCGTACAACACAAGACACTAATGAAATTAAAAAGAATATTTTTCATAAAATCTCGGGGTGTTACAATGCAAAGATGGAATAAAATAAAAAAACCGGATTGTGCGTAAACATTATCAGAACATGGTTAATCACATAAGCAAGAATCACTTAAAATTAACAAGCATGTGATAATGAAAAACTATGCATAAAGGATTAAAATCCCTCAATACCATATTAAGTCATATTTAGCCTTCTATTACTTAATTAAGGGCAAGACTCAATAAAACAATGTGTTTAAACAACCCTTTTTGGGACACTTACTTTTATAAAGGAATCCCTTGTTAAAGGTTTTGGGTTGACTTAACCATATTACATCAAGAGGAGTAGTCCTTGCTAGACTTGATGTAATATTGGAGGCAATAGTTGAGGAAATCCATGTTAGGATTTCAGGATTGGGGAGTCCACTCAACAGATCAAGGAACTGTAAGCTCATAGTTGGCAAAGACCTGCCTACCTAAATACCTTCAAATAGCTTTACCAACCCTTGTTGGGGTTATGCGAAGGGGAATATGGATCCTTTCCACTAGAGTGTCAAAGAAACTGGACATTCTGAGTTCAATGGTAAGGGCCATTAGGACATGATAAAATAGTGGGGGACTTAATAAAATTTATTATTTCTCATAAAATGTAATCAAGAAAGTACTGATAAATCTGCTCTTTTAATTTGTAGAATCAAAATGACAGACACAACAACACATTTTCTCTGCGATCAATTCTGGATAAAGACAACATCCTCACTAGCAGTAACTTTCAGGAATGGTTTAGGCGCCTTCGGGTTATCCTACGCCATGAATGAAAGTTTTATGTGCTGGAGTCCTCACTTCCTGATTCCCCTGCCCCAGGGGTGTGTGATGAAGATTTCCTAGTCTGTGATCAATATTTGAACGAGGCACTTGACATTCAATGTTTGATGTTATCATCAATGTCTAGTGTGTTCATGAAGTCTCATGAAGACATGGATGCCTATATCATGCTCGAGCACCTCCGTGGTCTATACCAGGAGAGAGCAAGATAGGAAAGGTTTGAGATCTCCAAGGCTCTATTTCAGAACAAGCTTGGAGAGGGTGCCCCAGCCGGGCCTCATGTAGTTAATCTCATTGGCTACACTGAGCGCTTGGAGGTTCTAGGGTTTAAACTCCCCGAAGAACTGGGTACCGACCTCATTCTTGCATCACTCCACTAGAGCTTCTCAAACTTTGTTGTGAACTTTAACATGAACAACATTGAGAAGTCTTTGTCTGATCGTCTTATCCTCATTCTCCATGTTGATAATGACATGAAGCGTGAAAACCTTCTATCCTTATGGTGAATAAAAGGAAAGGGAAGGCGAAGAGCTTTAAGTCCAAAGATTCTTCAAGGCCTTCCATGAAAAGGAAGATCAATGGGGAGGCAAAGGAATAGGATTTTGTTTGTTTCGCATGTGGCAAGAAGGGCCACTGGAAGAAAAACTGCCACCAACCAAGGAAGCAAGGGGAAGCTTCAAGTGCATTTTTTATCAAATGAATCTATATGTTTCTACTAATTGGGTATTAGATACTACTTGTGGTGATCACATCTGTATCCAAATACAGGAACCAAGTAGATTCAGGAAGATTGATCGAGGGGAGGTAGATCTACAAGCAGCCAACGGAGCCAGACTTGTTGTTGTAGATGTCTAGGACTACCACCTCACATTGCCTACCAGGATGATCTTGGTTTTGAAAGGATGTTATTATGTACCCTCTGTAACCGAAAACATTACTTCAGTATCTAGATTAGATACTTATGGATTCATATTCATGTTTGGAAGTGGATGTTCTTATTTTTATAAAGAGAGCACTTTTTTTGGAAGGGCACATTTATATAACGACCTTTATGTGTTAGACTACACAAACCAAGTAATGGAAATCGACAACAAAGGTAATTCACATGGCTCATAACACACCCAACTTTGGCATCACCGGCTAGGTCATGTCAATGAGAAAAGTTTGACACAATTACATAAAGATGGCTATTTAGATTTTTTCAAACTAAAACCACTTGGTGTATGTCATGCGTGTCTACAAGGAAAAATGACCAAAGCCCCATTTAGTGGGAAAGGTGAAAGAGCTAAAGTGCTTCTAGAATTAGTTCACACAGATGTGTGTGGACCATTTCCAGTTGAAGCAAGGGGTGGGTTATCATACTTCATAACTTTTACTGATGATTTTAGTAGATATGGATATATCTACTTAATGAGGTATAAGTCAGATTCTTTTGATCGGTTCAAAGAATACATGAATGAAGTTGAGAACCATCTTGGTATGAAGATTAAGAAACTCTGCTCAGACAGAGGAGGAGAGTATCTTAATCAGGACTTCATTGATTTCTTACTGGAGTTTGGGATTCTATCTCAACTCACTCTACCTTACACACCACTGTGGAATGGTGTAAGTGAAAGGAGGAACTACACCCTGTTGGACATGGTGAAATCAATGATGAGTCATGCGAGTCTTCCATTATCCTTTTGGGGATATTCATTACAAACAACAGCTCACATACTAAACCAAGTGCCAGCTAAATCGATAAATTGTATTCCATATGAGTTATGGAGTGGACACAAATCTATGTTATTGAATTTATATGTGTGGGGTAGCGAAGCATTTGTTAAGGCCTCTTCAGGTAACAAACTTGCACCCCGAGGCAAAAAGTGTATCTTTATAGGATATCCCATGGAAACAAGGGGTTATTACCTATACACCCCCTCAGACAAAAAGATTACAGTGGGAAGACACGCCATATTCCCTGAGAGGGAGCACATCTCCAAAAGAGATAGTGGGAGTGAGATTGACTTTGATGAAGTCGAGGCTCAAGATACACATGAGTTGGTACAAGAACAGATTCCACAAAGCCCCGTGGAAGAACAAATTGTCCCAGAGACACAAGAACTGTGTAGGATCATGAGAGAGGTGAGAGAACTATAATGATATGGTTTTATTGTCACCAAGGATGGTGACTCATTATTGGTTGACAATGATGATCCTCTTACCTAAAAGGAAGCAGTTGAATGCACAGACGTTTCCAAGGGGCAAGAATCCATGAATTTTGAAATGGATTCCATGTACCAAAACCAAGTCTGGATTTTGGTATATCTTCCAGTTGATGTGAAGCCTATTGGTAATAAATGGGTATTCAAGAAGAAACTGGATATGGAGGGGCAAGTCAGCACCTATAAGGCACGACTGGTTACAAAAGGTTTTAGACAGCATCAAGGAATTGACTATGATGAAATATTTTCACCGGTTGCGATGCTGAAATCCATCAGAATCCTATTATCCATTGCCGCTTACCATGACTTTGAAATTTGGAAAATGGATGTCAAAACAGTATTCCATAACGGGAACCTCCAGGAAGATCTCTACATAACACAACCTAAAGGGTTTGTGACACAAAAGGATGCCAAAAAGTTATGCAGGTTGCAGAAATCCATTTATGGATTAAAGAAATCATCAAGGTCATGGAATATTCATTTTGATGATGTTGTAATGGAATTTGGCTTTGTTAAGAACGAATGTGAGCCTTGTGTCTACAAGAGGTTTAGTGGAAGTGCAGTCATTTTTCTAATAATATGTTGATGACATATTACTAATTGGAAACGAAGTACCTGTCTTATAGTCAGTTAAGGCATGGTCACATAAATTTTTCTCCATGAAAGACTTGGGCGAGGCAGCATATATTCTTGGGATCAAGATGCATCATGATAGATCTAAGAGAATGTTGGGCATGAGTCAAAGTACATACATTGACAAGATACTGAAGAGATTCAGAATGGAACAGTCCAAGAGGGGATTGTTCCCAGTGTCACATGGCATTCATTTTTCCAAGAAAATTTTTCCTCAAACACATGAAGAAAGAAAGCTAATGGCAAGGATCCATTATGCATCCGCGAATGGGTCAGTCATGTATGCTATGCTATGTACGAGGCTAGATGTTGCTTACGCATTAAGTGTGGTAGACAGATATAAGGTTGATCCAGGAGATCGCCATTGGATGGCAGTCAAGATGATCCATAAGTATCTGAGGCATACTAAGGATATGTTCCTGGTTTATGGAGGAGATGAGGAACTAGTCATCAGAGGACATGTAAATGATAGTTTCCATACTGATCAAGATGACATGAAGTTGCAGACTGGATACATCTTCAGTTTGAATGGAGGTGTAGTGAGCTGGAAGAGTTCAAAGAAAAGTGTGGTGGTAGATTCTACAGTGGAGTCCGAGTATATCGCAGCTTCTGAGGCAGTTAAAGAAGCAGTATGGATGCGAAGCTTCGTCCAAGATCTGGATGTAGTACTGAGCATTAAAGAACCTATCACACTCTATTGTGATAATACTGCAGCGGTGCCACTTGCTAAAGAGCCAAGGTCACATCACCAGACAAAGAACATACTTCGAAAGTATCATCTCTTGAGGGATTTTTCTCAGAGAGGTGAAGTTGCAGTGAGCATTATTTCCACAGAAGACAACGTGGAAGACCCCTTGACTAAAGCCTTGACTCAGAAGAAACATGATCATCATGTGAGTTCTAGCGGACTAAAAGTCGTAAGCAGTTGGCTCTAGTCCATGTGGGAGTTTGTAAGGGTTGGTGTCCGGAGAACCAATTGTTTTGTACATTGATTACATGAATGTTCACTTATTATATATTGTTCAGTGTTCTGCATGACTATAATATAATAATTTCTTGTAATATTTTTTGCATTGATAAGGTCATGGAAGATCCCCGTTGTGATGAGACCCTTGAAATGATATAATAATATTTTTAAATAAAGTTTTACAGTTGGATGACATACTATGATAGGATACATAGTATAAAGACCATCATGTTCGAGCACTCGTAAGAAGACGAGACTCTCCCTCATGGAGTTCGCACTTGGTAATATCCAAAATGGGAGATTATGAGAACAGACCCACCAGTATCAATTCCGCATGTCTTCGTGTCATCGGACATTGCTATCTACGAGCATGTGTAATGGTCCTTAGACTGGAAGATTATCGTTAAATCATGTCATGACACGCGCACATAGATTTACTGATGAAAACTGTCAGGTAAAGAGTTGGAGGAAATTAGGGTACGTTGGGTACGTCACGAGTGACATGTTGTTAATGGATAAGTCGAGGAAGGATTTTTCCCTTCCATTTATGGAAGTTGATATCTCATCCCTTTGATTGAAATAGAACTGTCACATTAAATTCCATGGCCATGGTGTGAACGACGAGTTTATTTCAGGTATTCAAAGAACGACAGATCAAGCATATTGGTTTATGACACTGCCATGAAACCTGCTTGATGAGATATCAAGACAAAGGGATTAAATTATATAGTAAGCGTTCGTATGAGGTGATACGTCAATGTATCTTTAACTTCTTTCTCTTGAGTGACTTGACCCGTTGCTAGACTGTAATCTTGGACTTTAGGCAAGCCCGCCTAATGCCAACGAGAAAGAGGCCTAGAGGGTCACACACTAAGTGTATTCAAGTATCTCAAGCAGAATAAAGATTATTCCCGTACGTGGTTTAATAATTATTCAAGGAATCCTAGATTGTTTTAATGATTAGAGGAAGAAGGAAATGAATAAATGAAAACAAGACACACCCGCCGTGTACATTGAATGTACACGAAGTGTAGTTTTCAATGAAAAACAAGTACACGCCATGTATTTATTAATACACACTGTATTGTTTTTCCAGTCGATATTTTGAGGATATAATATTGTTTTAAATGATATTTATTATAATCAACGTGGGCGCATGTCAAGGAATTAATTATTCGACATGGTGGTTTTAAATAAGAATCAATGAAATAAATAAAAACACGTAACGTGTTTATTTATTGTCGTAATCTACATCCTCAAATCTGATTATAAATATCCTCACAACCCAAACTCTTTTCCAACACACAAGAGAATCGTTGTGCACAACATCTCTCGAGAATTATTTCAAGGCCGAAAGAACCTCTTCCTCTAAGAATGCTCTCAAGACTGATAGAGATCCTCTTCCATCGGATCAGGATGATCTAAGGCGGAAAACGTAAGCAAGGGTTTCTCCACGCTAGCACTCGGAGAATCCTTTGGTGACGTCCCGAGATACGAGGTACACCTATCGATCACCGCTAGAGGAAGTATACACTTGGCTTCTGTGACGCAACGACGAATCACACTGGAATGCGATCAAGAACATCAACGAAGAAAGAACACCCAAAATGTATTTCTTTTAAATTGATTAAATTAATTATAACCAACCTGTAACGATCCTACTTTGTGGTTCCAGGACTTTTCTTTTCTTTGTCCATTTCTGTGATTCGATCCGTGGAGACTGGCGTTTATCGTCGTATTGATCCTGGATTGATCATTGTTAATGACAAAAAGCCAAGTGGGCACATCCACCCACGTGCTTCCGCTGTGCCCGGAACCTTCAAATATTTGGCAGGTTTTTTAGTGTTTTGTTGGGTTTGTTAGGGTTTTCAGTGATTATTAGGATTTAATATGGTTCAATAGTGATTTTTATTGAATATTAGGGGTTTTTGGGATTTTGTAGCGTTTATTAGAGTCTAATAGGGGTTTTATGGTTTATTATTGGTTATTATGATTTATTAGTGTTTATTAGGGTTTTAGGGTTTAATAGTGGGTTTCATGTGCTATTTGGGTTTATTAGTGGTTCTTATGAGTTATTAGTGGTTGTTAAGGTTTGTTAGGGTTTGTTAGGGTTTTTTTGGACATGTGTTATTCTATTATCAAAAACGTTATTTTTATCATTATTATCATTATCATTATTATCATGATCATTATCATAATTATCATTATTGGTATTATTATTATTATTATCATTATTATTTTCAACACATGAAAATGCAGATGTACATGCTTTATTATTTATTATTTATTATATATTATTTATTTCCATACATGTGCATATGTTTTGGTTGTTGTTATATTTATTATTATTATTATTATTATTATTATTATTATTATTATTATAATCACATGAAAATGCACCTGCACGTCCGTTATTATTTATTACCATGCATGTGCACACGCAATGCACCTACATTATTCTCTTATCACATGAATTTTTATTGTTATTGTTATTATTACTATCATTGTTATCATTGTTATTATCATCAAATGAAAATTCAAATATAGGTGTGTTATTATTTATTACCATACTCGGGCATATTCAATACATGTGCGTTATTCTATTATCACATGCGCTATTATTATTAATATTATTATAATTGTTATTATTATCAACACGTGCGCTATGAGATATTATTTATTATCATGCACTACACATGCAATGCACGTCCGTTATTCTATAATAACATGCATTGTTGTAATTATTATTATTATTACTGTTATTATTATTCTTATAATCATCTCATGCACATGCACAAGCACATGCACATGCATTATTATTTATTTTTTATTACCCTGCATGTGCACATGCAATGCACACACGTTATTTTATTATCACATACTTTGTTATTCATATTGTTATTATTTTTATTGTGGTTGTTGTTGTTATTATTATTATCATCTCATGAAAATGCACATGCAAATACATAAACAGACTCATTCAATGCACGTGCATTATTCTATTATCGCATGCGTTGTTATTATAATTAATATTATTATTATTGTCATCATCATCATCATATGCATATGCAATGAACACGCATTATTATTTATTACCAAGCACGTGAACACTTAGTGCACATTAAATATTCTATTATCACATGCATTGGTACTACTACTACTACCACTTCTATTACTACTACTGTTATTATTATTAACATCGCATGCAAATGCAAATGTGCGTACGTTATTATTTATTAATTATTACCATGAATGTGAATATGCAATGCACTTGTATTATTCTTTTATTATTATTATTATTATCATAGTTATTATTATTATTATTATTATTATTATCATTATCATTATTATTATCATTATTATTATCATTATCACATGCAAATCCACATGCATGTGCATTGTTACTTATTATTTATTACCATGCACGTGCATGTGTTATTATTATTATTATTATTATTATTATTATTATTATTATTAATATTGTTAACAAATGTAAATGCACATGCACATGCATGTGCATTCTTATTTACTATTATTTATTTATTATTTACTACGATGCACGTGCACATGCAATATACTTGCATTATTCTATTATTATTGTTGTTGTTGTTGTTTGTGTCATCAAATACAAATGCACATGCACATGCGTTGTTATTTATTATTTATTACCATTCAAGTGCGTTACTACTACTATTATTATTAGAGTCATTTTTAGGGTTTACTATCATTTTTTAAGATTTTTAGGTGTTATTAACATTTATTATGGTTTGTTAGGGTTTTATGGTTTTTAATAGTATATTAGCGATTTTTAGGGTTTGGTGGGGGTTATTAGGATTTTATTAGGGTTTATTATAGTGTATCAAGGTTTATTAGGGTTTATTAGGTATTTTTAGGATTTTATTAGGATTGAGTTTGGTTTATTAGGGTATATTATGGTATATTATGGTATATTTGGGTATGTTTAGGATTTATTAGGGTAAATTATGGTTAATTACGGTTTATTATTTTTTAAGAGGGTATATTATGGATTTTTAGTGTTTAGTAGTGTTTATTTAGGTTTATTAGTGCTTTTAAGCTTTGTTAGGTTTTATTAGCATTTATTAGGGGTTTTAGGGATTTTTAGTGGTATATTTGCGTTTTTTAGGGTTTAGTGGGGTTTATTGTGGTTTATTATGGTGTGTTAAGGTTTATTAGGGTTGTGTAGGTATTTTTAGGGTTTTATTAGGGTTGAGTTTGGTTTATTAGGATTTGTTAGGGATTTTTAAGGTTTACTAGGGTTTTGTTAGTGTTTTTATTAGGGTATATGACTATTTATTAGTTTTTGTTAATATATATGAGGGGTTGTTATGACATTTTAGGTTTTATTAGTCCGTATTTAGTGTTTGTGATTATTTTTAATGGTTTATTAGCTTTTATTTGAATTTATTATGGTTTATTAGGGTTTCTAGGGATTTTTAATGGTTTGTTTGCATTTTTTTATTTTTTGGGGTTTAGTTCAATTTTATTAGGTTTTGTTATCATGTGTCAAGGTTTATTAGGGTTGAGAATGTATTTTTAGGGTTTTATTAGGGTTTTATTTGGGTTTATTTGTTTTTATGGGGGTTCATTAGGGATTTTTAGGGTTTATTACGGTTTGTTAGGGGTTTATATGTTTTTTTGTTTTATTAGGTTATATTAGTGTTTGTTAGGTCTTTTTAGATAACATATTGTGTTTTTATTGTTTGTAAGAATTTTTTTTTTGTTTTTGAGAGTTTTAGGATTTCTTTGGTTATATTGGTGTTTATTATGGTTTATTAGAGTTTCTAGGGATTTTTAAGTTACATAAGTGTTTTTTGTTTTTATTAGGTTATATTTGTGTTTTTTGGTCTTTTTAGGTAATATAGCACATTTTTATTGTTTTTTATCGTTTTTTTATTGTTTTTGAGAATTTTTTGGGTTTATTAGGTTATATTAGTGTTTATCAGGGTTTCTAAGGATTTTTTAAGGTATAGTAGCATTTTTTTCATTATTAGGGTTTTGTAGGGTTTTATTAGGTGTTATTATGGTGTGTTAAGGTTTGTCATGGTTGAGTATGGTTTATTTGGCCTTATTTATGTTTTATTAGGGCTTTTTAGGGTTTTTTGGGGGTTTATTATGGTTTATTATTGTTTATTAGTTTCTATTAGGATCAGTGAGGGTTGTTTAGGTTTTCGTAAAGTGTTTTTAGTGTTTATTATGTTTCTTATCATTTTTTTGGGTATATTAGGTATTTTTGGGATTTTATTAGGATTGAGTAGAATTTCATAGGACTTTAGAGATAATACGTTGTTTTTAGGGAATGTTAGAGTTCATTAGGGGTTTATTAGGGTTTGATTTTTTATATTATGGTCTATTAGAGTTTAATATTTTTGAGGGTTTTCCAGCGTCTTTATGGTTATTGTAGAATTTTTAGGGTTTCTGTAGCGTTGTTAGAGTTTATGTAGCATTTTTAGTGTTTATTTAGTGTTTTTAGGGTTTAGTGAGCGGTTGTAGATTTTATATATCATTTTTAGGGTTTATGTAACATTTTTAGGGTTTATGTAGTGTGTTTAGGATTTAGGTTTTATGTAGCATTTTTTAGGGTTTCTGTTCCGTTTTTTGGGTTTATGTAGCATTTTTAGGGGTGATGTAGCATTTATGTTGAAATTTTTAGGGATTATGGTGTGTTTTTAGGGTTTATATTGTGTTTTTAGGTTTTATCTAGCGTTTTTTAATGGTTATGTTTCATTTTTTAGTGTTTTTCTTGTGTTTTGTAGGGTTTATGTTACAGTTCTAGGGTTTATGTAGTACTTTTAGGGTTTATGTGGCATTTTTTGGGTTTATGTTGCATTTTTTGGTTTATGATGCATTTTTAGGGTTTTTGTTGCATTTTTTAGGGTTTATGTAACATTTTTAGGGTTTATGTATCTATTTGAATCATTTTTTAGGGTTTTAATGGTTGTTTATGGTGTGTAGTTTTTTTAGGGGTTTTAAGGGCTGTTAACGGGTGTTTATGGTTTTTATGGTATCTGATGGATTTTTAATGGTTTTTGGGGGGTTTTTATGGGTTTATTTGTTTTTTTGGGATTGATAGGGGTTGTTAGTGCGTTTTAGTGTGTTTTAGGGTTTGTTTGGGTATTATAGTGGTTTTTAGGATTTATATAATGTGTTTTAGTATTTTTGGGTTCATTAGGGTTTTTAGTGTTCTTTAGAGTTTAATATGGTTCTATAGGGTTTATTATGGTTCTTTATGGTTTATTAGTGTTCTTTAGGATTTTTTACAGTTTAATAGCATTTTTATTGTATATTAGGGTTTTATTGGGATTTTGTAGTCATTAACAACTTTTTCTAGGGTTTATCTACCTTTTTAGTGTTATTTAGGATTTATTAGGGTTTATTAGGGTTAATTTTATTTCTTAGGGTTTAGTAGCTTGTATTTGGGTTTATTACGATTTATTAGGGTTTATTATGTGTTGTTAGGGTTTATTGCAGTTTATTAGGGGTTTGTTATGGTTTGATTCTATTTGTTACGATTTATTTGGCGTTGTTAGGATTTGTTACGATTTATTTGTGGTTGTTAGAGTTTTTAACGATTTATTTTGGGTTATTAGGGTTTGTTTGGTCAAGGAAGGCTCGGGGCCAGGCTATTCCTGACACCACCCAAAGTTTATTAAAGAGAAGAAAGACACTACATACAAGGGAGGGGCGGGGTCAATCAACCCACACCCAAAATCCCTTAACAAACACACACCCAAAGACCGAAAAAAGAAAAGATAACCCAAAAGAAGCACCATGCTTCCATCAGCAACCCATCCCTTCACAGGATCTACCATCCTTCATCATCCTCATAGTCCGCACCAGGAGGGTCTCCCTCGGCACCATAACCATAGTCCGCATCAGAGACTACCCATTCCCATTCAGAAGAGTCATATTGCTTCAAGAAATTGGCATAATGCTCTCTTAACCTCACATGCTCCACATTCAGCGGTTTCTTGGTAGCCCTTTCACCTCTTCCAAAGGAATTTTCCTTAGCCTTGCAGGATGCTCTTGTGAACACAATCTTTATCAAGGAAGAGTATTCCTTCCTCGGCTTCCTCCTTTTTGGATCAACATGGATCCCAACATGCTTGTTTTCCTTCCCGGTGGCCTCCTCAAGCATGGACCTCTCCTTAAGGACCATAGCCATGTTGTGATCTATCCTACTACTATCCTCCTGAAGTTGGTCGGGAATGAAGGAGGATTCCTGGTTAAGTGGATAGCCTGCAAGAACCCCACAAGGACCTGAGCAGTCCACCATTGTAAAAGTCATCTCATGAGCATGTGCAGGGTTGCCCTTCCAAGGACCTGGGTGATCTGGGATGAAGGGGGCCTCCTGATTCAGGGAACAGTCAGTAAGAACAGGTTCATCAGAAGATATACAAATAGGGGACACCACACCGGCTAAGGCCAGCTGCAAATGCCCCTCATCCAATGGAGGCTCCAACCCATGCTTTTCCCTTTTCCCCTGCTCGCCAGCATTATTTAAGGGGCCAATAATGTCTAGAATTGACTCAAAATTTAGAAAAACATCATGCTTCTCACTTAGCATCTGTACAGCAGGCCTTACACTCCCATCATCAGCAACCAGAGCCCCTTTCCCCTCCTCTTCATTAATATTTCTTACCTTTCCCTTATCCATTTCAAAAACATCACAGTTGTGTCCAAGAGCCTTTAACTCCCTTATCTCATTCTCATAAACACCGCCCGAGTGCCTAGTGCTATCCAACAGTGGCTCAACTTCACTATCCTGCTGGACCACACCCCCTCCACCCCTCTCAGCAACAACAACCTGCACCCCTCTCTCCTGAACCTCAGACTTCTCACTCCCAGCATCAACAAGTGGAGACCCTTGCACCTGCTCCTCAAGCTCCATCCCTTCAAAGCGATTGAAGGTTGGGATGGCCTCCCTGCTATCAAATGAGTTTGACTTCCCACCATTAGCAACCTCCCTGCATAAGGAATTCACAGCATCCAGGAGCTTCAGGTCACTCCTCAAATGCTTGAAGATGTTGGCCATCTTGGGTTGGCACTCAATAACCACTTTATTAGTGTTTATTATTGTTTTAGGCTTTAATATTGGGTTTTAGGGGTTCTTAGGGTTTAATAGTGGTTCTTAGGGGTTATTGGTGGTTTTTAGGGTCTGTTATGTTTTTTAGGGTTTTTAGGGTTTGTTACGGTTTGTTTGAGTTTTTGGGGTTTTATGCATTTTTTGAGGGTTTTGAAGCGTCTTCAGGGTTATTATAGCATCTTTTAGGGTTTGTGTAGTATTTTTAGAGTTTATGTAGCTGTTTTAGTATTTATGTAGCATTTTTGGGGTTTATTTAGCGCTTTTAGGTTTTATGTATCATTTTCAGGGTTTATGTATTGCTTTTAGGGTTTATGAAACATGTTTAGGGTTTTGGTTTTATGTAGCATTTTTTAGGATTTATGTTGCGTTTTTTGGGTTTATGTAGTGTTTTTAGGGGTGAAGTAGCATTTATATTGCATTTTTTAGGGTTTATGTAATGTTTTTAGGGTTCATGTAGTGTTTTGAGTGTTTATATTGTGTTTTTAGGTTTTATGTAGGGTTTTTTAATGTTTATGTTGCGTTTTTTAGGTTTTATGTTGTTTTTTAAGGTTTATTTTACACTTCTAGGGTTTATGTAGTTATTTTTGGGTTTATGTAGCATTTTTTGGGTTTATGTTTCATTTTTTGGTTTATGTTGTGTTTTTAGGGTTTTTGTTGCATTTTGTTGGGTTTATGAAACATTTTTAGGGTTTATGTATCTATTTGAAGCCTTTTTAGGGTTTTAATGGTTTATAATGGTTTGTAGTGTTTTTTAGGGTTTTTAAGGGGTTTTAATGGGTGTTTATGTATTTACGGTATCTGATGGTTTTTTAATGGTTTTTGGGGGGTTTTATGGGTTTATTTGTTTTTTTTTGGATTGATCGGGTTGTTAGGGTTTGTTAGTGTGTTTTAGGGTCTGTTTGGGTATTATAGCGTTTTATAGGGTTTATATAATGTGTTTTAGTGTTAATTTGGGGTCTTTAGTGATTTTTAGTCTTCTTAAGAGTTTAATATGGTTCTTTAGGGTTTATTAGGGTTATTTATGGTTTATTAGGGTTTTAAAGATTAGTTACAGTTTATTAGCATTTTTATTGTATATTAGGGTTTTATTGGGCTTTTGTAGGCATTAATAGCTTTTTTTAGCATTTATCAACCTTATATAGGGTTATTTTGGATTTATTAGGGTTTATTTAATTTATTTGGCTTTAGTAACGTGTATTTGGGTTTATTACGATTTATTAGGGTTTATTATGATTTGTTACGGTTTATTGGGGTTAATTAGGGTTTTGTTACAGTTTGTTTCAGTTTGTTTTGATTTGTTTGGCATTGTTAGGAATTGTTACAATTTATTTGGGGTTTTTAGGGTTTCTTATGATTAATTTCGGGGTTATTTGGGTTTTTAGGGTTTATTAGTGGGTTGTAGGGTTTTATAGTCTGTTATTTGGAGCTTTTTGTAGCGTTTTGATAGGTTTGTTAGGGTTTTTAGTGATTATTAGGGTTTATTATCGTCTAATAGTGTTTTTTATTCTATATCAAGGGTTTTAGGTCTTTTGTAGCCTTTATCAGGGTCTAATAGAGTTTGTTAGGGTTTATTACAGGTTATTACGATTTGTTAGTGTTTTTTTGGGTTTTTAGGGTTTAATAGTGGGTTTTATGGGTTATTAGGTTTTATTAGTTGTTCTAAGGGTTTATTAGTTTTTTTTAGGGTTTGTTGGGTTTTCTTAGGGTTTTTAGGGTTTGTTATGGTTTTTCTGAGTTGTTTGGGGTTTTATGCATTTGTTTGGGTTTTATTGGTGTGTTTGGAAATTTTTATTCTTTGTTAGGATTATTTTAGCGTTTTTTGGTCTTTTTTTGCATTTTGTGGGTTTGGAAGCATTTTTTGAGTTTTTGTAACAATTGATTGGGCTTATGTAGCGTTGATAGTGGCTTTAGTGGTTCTTAAGGGTTCTTTAGGGGTTTTCGGGTTTTTAGTGTTCTTTAGGGTGTATTAGGATTTCTTTTGATATTTTAAATGATTTCTAGGGGTTTTTAGGGTTTTTAGGGTTTCTTAGGGTTGGTTAGGATTTTTTAGGCATTTTTAGGCCTTTTAGGGTTTTAGAATTTTTAGTTGTTTTTAGGTTTTTATGGTTTTTTATGGTTTTTTTATGGTTTTTTGAGGTTTTTTAGGGTTTTCAGGTTCGTTTTCGGTTTTTTTTGGTTTTTCGGTTTTTAGGGGTTTTAGGGTTTTTTAGGGGTTTTAGGGTTTTTTAGGATTTTTTAGGGTTTTTAGGGTTTTTCGGGGTTTTAGGGTTTTTAGAGTTTTTTAGGGTTTTTATGTTTTTTTAGGGTTTTGTCAGGTTTTGCTTGGTTTGTTAGGATTTTTTTTAAATATTAGCCTTTTGAATGGTTTAATAGTGTTTTTATTGTATATTTGGGTTTTTAGGTATTTTGTAGCTTTTATTGGCGTCTAATAGGGTTTTTAGGGTTTATTACGATTTATTACTATTTTTTAGGGTTTAGTAGTGGGATTTAGGGTTTATTATGGTTTATTATTGGTTGGTAGGGTTTGTTAGGATTTAGTAGTTCTTATTAGAGTTATTTAGGGTGTCTAAGGGTTGGTTAGGATTTCTAAGGGTGTGTTAGGGTTTCTAAGGGTGGGTTAGGGTTTTTATGGGTGGGTTAGCATTTCTAAGGGTTTTCTATGGTTTATATGGATTTCTAAGGTTGTGTTAGGGTTTCTATGGGTGCGTTGGGGTTTCTAAGGGTGTGCTAGGGTTTCTAAGGGTGTGTTAGGGTTTCTAAGGGTGTGTTAGTGTTTCTATGGGTGTGTTAGTGATTCCTAGATTTGTTTAGAGTTTTGTTAGGGTTTTTAGGGTTTTTAGTGTTATGTTAGGTTTTTTATGGTTTCATAGGGGTTTTTAGGGTTTCATCGGGTTTTTTGTGTTTATTGGGATTTCTTAGTTCTTCTTGGGGTTTTTAAAGGCTTTTTAGGGTTTTTAGGGTTTGTTATGTTTGTTATGGTTTTTAGGGTTTTTTAGGGGTTGTTTGGGTTTTTTAGTGTTTTTAGTGTTTTTTAGGGTTTGTTAGGGTCTGTTAGGATTTTGCATGGTTTTTAATGGTTTTTAGTTTTTATGGGGTTATTAATGGGTTTTAGGGTTATTTAGTTGTTCATGGTTGTCACAGATGTGTAGAGCTAGTTGCAAGCTTCAATTTGATATGTGGTAGAGGTGAAACGGACACCCAGAGAAAAAGTTATGGTCATTTGGAGTACATAAGGTCCTTTTGGATCTTTAATAATGTGATAAGGTGTTACAATTGGTCATATATGTGTATATCTATTCTAAAGCATCGATTTGATATGCGGTAGAGGCAAAACAAACTCCCGGAGTAGAAGTTATGGTCATTTGGAGGGTTTAAGTACCTTTTTGGGCCTTCAAGGATGTGAGAAGGTGCTTCAGTGGTTATAGTAGTGTAGTTCTAGTCTCAAGCTTTGATTTTATATGTGGTAGAGGAAAAACGGACACCCATTGAAGAATTTATTGCAAAACGAACACCAGAAGCCAATCTTTTGACCATACAAAGGGATTTTGGGTCTTTTGGGGGGTTGAAGAATGTCAGAAAGGGTTCCAGTGGTTACTAGAGTGTGTATCTGTCGGGACCCAAAGCTTGACGTACATAGATATTACATTACTTTTTCGGAATATCAAATACATAACAAAAACAGACACCAAAGGACCGTAATAGTTTAGTGTCTTTGGAAACATGGAACATAAACTTCTAATCGTGTTGAAAGGTCTTCAACATCTCCCATAACGATCTTCCCCTTTTTGTTCCTTACTTAAAACCTTTATTTTAATCATGGAAGAAAAGAAAACATAAAAATGGTGATTTCAAATGCTCATTGAGGGTAATCATGTAGAAAATAAAACAAACCATATACATTTGAACTTAAAAACATGAATATAATGTTTAAACATCAAGATCTAAAGAAATGAAAAAAAACATGGTAGTACGTAAGGCATAGATCAAAATGGAACATCAATCATGATAAAATAGCATGGGAATAAAACTTTTAATTATGGAAACACATTAATCACATGATATTATTTCCATAGTAGCCAAGGCATTGCATCCAAGACCATCTTAGTGGACAAAGTCCCTTACTGAACCGGGTTTATTTTCCGTTACAGCCCTGTATTACTGAACCATATTTACATTCCATTTTAGCCATGTATATCTCATGAGATATAAATCTTTACCCAATTCATTGGAAGGAGATATAGGTCCCACCCATCTCATAATTAAAACATTCTTACTTGTGCCACAACATAAACATAAATCATTCATCATAACCCAAAGAATAAAATGGGTTTCATTAACATCATCCCATCATAACAAAATCCATATAAAACAAACGGATATCATTTCATCATATGAAAAGTGAAACCATGTAAATCATAAAGACATTATACTTGAAACATACACATATGAAATAATTCCATCTTATATGGAAAATGGTTTTGATAAAACACTTGAAATGAATTATTGAGGAAAATATCCTTTCTTCTTCCAAATCATTTTCTTTTTAAAAAATGCCATGCAATTTTAAAATAAAAGGATTTTGTTAAAAATATTTATGAAATATTGTATAGTAAGCTTCATGAAAATAAGGTGTTATGAAATTGTAAAAATCCGTTCATGCCGTATAAGTTAAAAAACATTCTCTTTATACTTTTAACGGAAAAGTCAAAAAGTACCACGTATGGTAAACAAAAAAAGATTCCATCCATAACACAAAGTAAAAGTAAAATAAGGGTAAACATGACTTTAAACATACATGGAAGAATATTAAACACTTCATTAAAAACATTTAATGGACATGGATGAAAAATATTACCCCAGTAAATACTTATGAATAAACAATCTCGGATAAAAATGAGATTGGAAAATTTATCCCTTACCTTATGTCTGATATGCTTCGTATATATCCGAACCTCCTGTATAATGATTTAAATAATTTAATTGAATTATTACAGAATCATATTCATTTTTATGATATCATATATGGTTCACTTATGACTTTATATTACCCGTTCTTTTGTAAATTCCATATTAAAGCACCGTTTTAGGTAAAATCATTTCGTTTATCAAACATGTTTCGACTTGTTGTTCTTGATATTCTTACTTATATCCTGATTTACTTAATTCTAGAATTTAAAACATGATTTATATATAATATATATTCATAATTTAATTATATATATGATAGATCGATAAATGGATTGAAATACACCGTTCATGGAGACGGTAGGCCGTACGTACGCATGAATGTTGTTTTTGTTTCCTTATTGAATTGAATGGAATTAAGTAAATGAAAAATATATGTACATAAATAAAGTATCATTATTATGTAATATAATTCATGATTATTTATTATATATATACATTATAATTACACTTGAATGGTTAATCAGGGAAAATGAATCGTATCGCATTCGTGGAGACTGTAGTCCGTACGTACGCACGAGCGATGATATCATTCCCATAATTATTTAATAGAATTGGAGTGGATGATATAATATCTCAGAATAAGTTTTATGTTATAATAACCATATATAGTTATTTTTTACACCATTATACCCATTCAAGTGAGGTTGTTGTGGAAAAACAGATTACACCACGGCGTGGAGACGGTATTCCGTACGTACGCACGCGCGGTGATTTTGTTTTCCGTAGGATGGATAGAAAGTGAAATAGGGTTGTTTCATATTTATAATAACATATCAGTATATTATAGATACTTATTTTATTACTTTATAATGAAACAACTTAAGAAGAATAAGTTGAAGAAGAAAGAAACTTGAAAGAATCGGTAGAAGAAATTACATCTTCTTTGACACTCCTCCTTTAACCTTCTTCTTAGGGCACTAGGGTTGGACTTTTGAGAAGACCAGAACCTCTATTATATAACTAGATAGGTTGAGAAGAGTAATTGGCAGGATTTGGCCAAGCTTCAAGGCTAAAATTGGTGTGAAGAGAAGTGGGAAGGGGTGCCCTTTTTATAAAAGAGGAGAAGGGCACCTTTGGAAACATAAGAAATATTAATTTATAATAAATTCAACCCCAATTAATTTCCTCGAAAAATGACTCAAATCAGAAGATTAGATGAGATAGGGTTGTAATCTCATCGACCAATAAAATTTAGACATGTTGGGAATTTATTTTGAACATTATCATCAGGATTTATCCTTATTTAATCTAATTAATTTTATTTGTGGTAATAAGATTCTATTTTTTAAATTGTTATAAATAATTACTTATGTGTTGTGAATTGTCTAAAATTGGATACTTTTTGACATTTTCGACCATATAAATTTTAATTTATAATTTTTAAATATTTTTTTTGATTTTTTAAACAATTTTATATTATAATATTTTTATAAAATAACAATAGTGTCAATTTTGAAACTATTCATTTATTTGAATTTAAATAAAATCCACAAATAAGATATGTTCGAAATAAAATATTTAATAGATTTATAACTTTTCATATTAATCTAGAAAATTCTTAGATCACATTAAATAGATAATATATATTTATTTTAATATTTTTAAAACCATTTATTTGAAATTTCTCCTAATAAAATAATTACTACATCGTTGTTTTATAATTATTTAATATACTTATTTTTTGCATAAAATTTAAAAATAAAATACTATGATGAATATAAATCTCATAGATTTGATAATAATACTTTTACTCTAATTTATCATCTCAAAATCACAACATGTAAATTGTTATATTTATTAAATTATGAAGGTGACAACTCTGGAATCATTTAAAATAAAATAATATAAGTGTCACAATCGCCTTTATAAGGATCCAAATGGTCAACAATTTGGATGGTGTATGATTAGGGTTTATATATACACTACCAATAAGTTTTGATCAGATTTTTGGGCCTTTTGATATGTATTACTATTTCAATAAAAACTATATTATTGATTTTTCACTAAATGAACAATTTCTACATCATTAATGTATATGATAATAAGGTAATTAAACAACTCTTAAAAATTACAAATAAATTACAATGATAAAGAAAAAAATTATCTTTAAAATGAGTTTTTATAACCGAATTTATATTCTGTATAACATTATATTAAAAATACTTTGATTATTAATGTCTTAGTGCGACATATTTCACATTCTTTTAAATAAAATAAACTAAAAGTCTTAATCAAATACAAGTGTGTTCCATTAGATTCAATTTAGACCCAAGTATGATTTAGGGAAAAATATAATCATATAATTATATTAAGAAAAGTGATAGGGTAATTTTATAATATTATATTTACCCTTAATTAATTGATTTAACTTTAACTATGGTAAACAAAATTTACCGTAGTTACTATTCATAATGCCTAAAAATAAAAAGCAGCTTATTAAAATAATTTGGACCTACTGATTCCAAATATGGAATCCATTTTTCTAAATTAAAATTACAGAAGATCCAGAAATTAATTTAAAATTAATCCCGCTCTTAAGAAAATGAGTTTTAAAAGTAAAAATATTGCAAAATATTGAAATGATTTTACCTACGAATTCAATGTAAAATGGATTCTAATTACATCCATTATATTAAATGGTAAAAATATATTCTATTCATTCATTAATACTATTTTATATGATAATTTATCCAAATAAATTATTATGATGAAAAAAGTGATTTTTAATTAAAATATAGCGTCTTTTTACTATTCATTAAAATATGAAAGTTATCAGAATAATATGAAAAATTTATCCAAGGTATATTTTTATATCTTGATTCCAAAGAATAATTTTATTTTTTCAAATTTAACTTATAAACATGTCAAAAACTAGATTTAAAGTGGGTGTGCCATTAAAAGGTGGCAAAACCGCATTTTTGAAAAATACTTATTTTACTCGAAAAATTTATTTTGTTCTCACACGATGTTCTAGAAAATGTGTAAGATGAATAATAATTTTATAACATTTAAAATGTAGTTAATACTATTCATAACGTCTAGTTCATAATAATATTATAACAAATATATCGTTGTCTAGTGAAACCTGGTATTGTGTTCAACACACGCTATCGAGAAAGGTCGTGATTGGATGCAATGCAAGCCATGTCAGGGTTGCGTGTAGTGCAAGACTCCTTTGTTGTTGCGTATAATAGAATCCAAAAATATTTCATTTATACATTGAATATAGATATATATATATATATATATATATATATATATACAAACTCAATGTTGCGTATAATAACTACTTTCAAACGAACTTGAAATTGTGTGTAACACGGGCCAAGAATAGTGTTGTGTATACTGCAAGCTAATACAGTGTTGCGTATAGTACAAGATAATTTTGGTGTAGCGTACAACACAAGACATCCTTGAAATTAAAAGAATATTTTTCATAAAATATTCTGGTGTTACATTCTACCCCCGTTAAAATGAATTTTTCTCTCGAAATTTGTCGGGGTTATAAATGGTTTATTACATGGGAGTTTACTTCCTAGAAACCCACATCGTAAAAAGGAATACCAAAACTTATCTAAAAAAACTAAAGTATGAAACGTAATGGTTACCCAAATTAACTAATCACTAGGCTTCCACATAGGATAACATAGGTGAAAATATGGATATGGAAGAGAAATATAACCATCATGTTCTGATGGAGAGTGGTAGAGAACATGGCTATGAAAAATCCAACAATCACAAAGCCATAAATTTGGGATGATCTAAGGTACCATCTGATTCATCGGATATTAGGACTCTAAGACAACACTTTTTGATTTCCTGATCATTTCCCTAAAGTTGAAGAATAATTAAAAGAAATACTTACTTGATTTTGGTACAATCTCACTGTTGTTTGTGTCTTGAACAATTTCCAAATCATCTCTTAAAGAAATGAAGTTGAATTTGTCTTCTTTGAAGTGTTAGCAGATCATACGATATAATAATGGGTCATTCCATGTATCTCAAACAAAGGGTTAAGAAAATGTTATCAAATAGACATAAGTCCATCTATGGTGAGGTTAATTATATATGATTCCAAAATTGGAATTATACTTCATCTATCATACCGCTTAATAAAATAAAACAAGTTTATACAAACCAGGGACTTCTAGTAGGCCAGTGGTAGGCGATAAAGGTCTGTCACACTTCGGTTGTGTGTTCGATTCTGACAACCTTGTCTGATGTGACGGGTTGTCGCCCGTCCTATAGGTTTTCTTTTTTCTAAAACAACACTATTATAACATTACAAAAAGTATATCGAAAGAAAGTTCTAGCCTTAAAAAACACTATCTTATGTCTAACTTAATTCATTCCAATCATTAGGATTATCTAAAATACTTTTGTCCAAGCTCATAGTATAAAGAAAAAAATTACTAGAAATTTCATCTACCGAGCATTTGAATACCATCATTTATCCCTCATATATCACAAGATATATCTTGTTCATCGCATTCCAAATATGTGTGTATACCTTAATCTTGTATTCTATTGCAACATGAATAACCATAGAACCATAGTGAAAACATTAATGCTTCCAAAAGTTATCTCTTTCCACATTCCAAAATCCCAAAAATTATTTATACTCAAACCATGATATCACTTTGTCCTTATATTAGTCATGAGCTCATGAATACTATCAAGCATATTATTTTCACATTATCCCTTCATTATGTGCATATCATCTTCTTTCCAAAAATATCTGAATAACCATTCATGGTTACCATTACCATTCAACATATACTTTCAAATACTTTAGGAAAAAAATAGTGTAACAATCTTTAGATGTTTCTTTATTCCATAGTACCATTACCTATACAACATTACTCTTGATAAACATAAAATCATTCCACTACCTTCTTAAACTATTGACCGAGCTTCAACAATTCTTTCATCTCAAATATCATTTTTAGTATCTTCATCATCAACATAAATACTACCCATACGACCATGCTGATTCTATTCATGAGACTTTCATTCGGGAATTGGTTTTCATAAAGCCCATACATTCCACATTTAAAAAATTTAACCTTTATTGATGTCTTAGAAATACCATTATCCTTGTCCATGGTGTTAACTAAACCTTTTCCTTTACAATTACTAGCTTTGTGTCATTATTTTCCACACCCTAAGCATCTTCCAGTTCCTTTGAAACATTCTCCCTGATGCCTCTTCCCACATGATTTACATGAGGGAAATTGAACTTTCTTTCCTCTATGATCATCATGAAACTCCATCTTTCTCTTATTAGCTGAGTTAGGAAACATACCAAAGTTTATATTATTGATCATAATATGAGATTACTGATTAGGCATAATAATGATGTTTGGAAATCCAAATCCCGT
Organism: Viscum album; assembly: GCA_963277665.1. Classification (NCBI taxonomy): domain Eukaryota; kingdom Viridiplantae; phylum Streptophyta; class Magnoliopsida; order Santalales; family Viscaceae; genus Viscum; species Viscum album. Next base: position 40,803,897 of record OY728167.1, on the reverse strand, counting down.
TTCATTTGGTTGCTCATGAAGAATATCATTCCATATTCCATCATATTCTCCATTAACATGAATCCTACTATTTCATGCCATTTCTTAAAACCCAAAAAGAATAGTATGAGAGGAAAAACATGTACTAGAAAAACAACATAATCAAGGGGGAGGACATTCAATCTCTAACATCTTAGTTTTTATTCTATTATTGTTACCGTAATTCAAGGACTATAACCCAATCTTATACTTAACCTTAGGGACATCCCTAGACACACTATAGAAATATCTCTAGGGATCTTACTAAAGTTTTCGCATCCTAGTTTCCAAAGTTTAACCAAAACTTTCCTCTGATACCAACTGTAGAGACCCAAATCTTGACGTACATAGACATTACATTAATTTTGCAGAATATCTAATACAGAACAAAAACAGACACCAAAGGACTATAATAGTTTAGTGTCATTGGAAACTTGGAATACAAACTTCTAATCATGTTGAAAGATCTCCAACATCACCCATAATGATCTTCCCCTTTTTGTTTCCTTACCTAAAACCTTTCTTTTAATCCTTGGGGAAATGAAAACATAAAAAGGGTGAGTAAAAATCCATTAATGCTGTATAAGATAAAAAAACATTCTCCTCATACTTTTAACGGAAAAGTCAAAAAGTACCACATATGGTAAAGAAAAGAAAGATTCCATCCATAACACAAAGTAAAAGTCAAATAATGGTAAACATGACTTTAAATGTACATGGAAGAATTTTAAACACTTTATGAAAAACACTTTATGGACATGGATGAAAAATATAACCCCAGAAAATACTTATGGATAAACAATCTCAGATAAAAACGAGATTGGAAAAGTTATCCCTTACCTTATATCCGATATGCTTCGTATGTCTCCGAACCTCCTATATAATGATTTAAATAATGTCATTTACTTATTACAGAATCATATTCATTGTTATGATATCATATATGGTTCACTTATGACTTTATATTACCCGTTCTTTTGTAAATTCCATGTTAAAACACCGTTTTGGGTAAAATCGTTTCATTTATCGTATGCGTTTCGACTTGTTGTTCTTGATATTATCACTTATATCCTGATTTACATAATTAAATAATGTAAAACATTATTTATATATAATATATATTAATAACATAAATATATATATGATATAACAATAAATGTTATGAAATACACCGTTCATGGAGATGGTAGGTCGTACGTACGCATGAACGCTGTTTTCGTTTCCTTATTGAATTGAATGGAATTAAGTAAATGAAACATATATGTAAATAAATATAGTATCATTCTTATGTAATATATTTCATGATTATTTATTATATATATATTTTATAATTATACTTGAATGGTTAATCATGGAAAATGAATCTAATCGCGTTCGTGGAGACGGTAGTGTGTACATACGCACGAGCGATGATATCGTTCCCATAATTATTTAATAGAATTGTATTGGATGATATAATATCTCAGAATCAGTATGATGTTATAATAACCATATATAGTTATTCTTTACACAATTATACCCATCCATGTAAGGTTGTGGTGGAAAAACAGATTACACCAAGGCGTGGAGACGGTATTCCGTACGTATGCACGCGCGGTGATTTCATTTTCCGTAGGATGGATAGAAAGTGAAATGAGGTTGTTTCATATTTATAATAACATATAAGTATATTAGTTATACTTATGTTAATACTTTATAATTAAACAACTAAAGAAGAAGAAGTTGAAGAAGAAATAAACTTGAAAGAATCAATAGAAGAAATTACCTCTTCTTCGACGCACCTCCTTTATACTTTTCTTAGGGCACTAGGATTGGTCTTTTGAGAAGACCAGAACCTCTATGATATATAACTAGATAGGTTGAGAAGAGTAATTGTCAGGGGTTGTTCGAGATTCATGGCTCAAATGGGTGTGAAGATAAGTGGGAAGGGGTTCCCTTTTTATCAAGGAGGAGAGGGGCACCTTTGGAAACATAAGAAATATTAATTTATAATAAATTCAAACCCACTTAAGAACCTCAAAAAATGACTCAAATACGAATATTAGATGAAATAGGGTTGTAATATCATCAACCTATAAAATTTATACATGTTGTGAATTTATTTTAAACATTATAAACCTGATTTATCCTTAGATAATCTATTCAATTTTATTTGTGGTAATAAGATTCTAATTTTTAAATTATTATAATTAATTAATAATGTGTTGTGAATTGTCCAAAATTGGATAATTTATGACATTTTAGACCATATTAATTTTAATTTATAATTTTTAAATATTATTGTGATTTTAAACAATTTTATATTATGTTATTTTTATAAAGTAACAATAGTGTCAATTTTGACACTATTCATTTATTTGAATATAAAGAACATCCACACAAGAGATATGTTCGAAATAAAATATTTAATAGATTTATAACATGTCATATTTATCTATAAAATTCATGGATCACATTAAATAGATAAAATAATATTTATTTTAAATTTTTTAAAACCATTTATTTGAAATTTCTCTTAATAAAATAATTACTACATCGTTTTTGTATAATTATTTAATATACTAATTTTGGGATAAAAATAAAAAATAAAATAATATGATAAAGATATATCTCATAGATTTCATAATAATAATTTTACTCGAATTTATCATCTTAAAATCAAAACATGTAAATTGTTATATTTATTAAATTATGAAAGTGACAACATTGGAATAATTTAAAATAAAATAATATAAGTGTCATAATCACCTTTATAAGGATCTAAATGGTCAAAAATTATGCCATTGTATTATTAGGGTTTATATATACACTACAAAAAAGTTTTTTTTAGATTTTTGGGCTTTTGATATGTATTACTATTTCAATAAAAACTATATTATTGATTTTTCACTAAAGGAACAATTTTTGCATCACTAATGTATAAGATAATAATGTATTTAAATAAATCATAAAAATTACAAATAAATTATCATGATAAAGAAAAACATTTTATCTTTCAAATTAGTATTTATAACCGAATTTATATTTTGTATAACCTTATATTAAAAATACTTTAATTATTAAAGTTTGAGTGCGGCATATTTCACTTTCCTTTAAATAAAATAAACTATAGGTCTTAATCAAACACAAGTGGGTTCCATTAGATTCAATTTAGATCCAAGTATGATTTAGGGAAAATAATAACCATCCAATTATTTTAAGACAAGTGTTAGGGTAATTTTATAATATTATATTTACCATTAATTACCTGATTTACCTTTAACTATGGTAAATAAAATTTACCGTAGTCACTATTCATAATGCCTAAAAATAAAAAGTAGCTTATTAACATAATTTGGACCTACGGATTCTAAATATGGAATCCATTTTTCTAAATTCAAATCACAGAAGTTGCAGAACTTAATTTAAAATTAATCCCGCTTTTAAGAAAACATGTTTTAAAAGTTAAAATATTGCAAATGATTGAAATGATTTTACCTATGAATTCAATGTAAAATTGATGCTAATGACTAAAATTATATTAAATGGTAAAAATATATTATATTCATACTCTAAAATTATTCAATATTATAATTTAACCATATAAATTATTATGATGAAAAAATTTGTTTTTAATAAAATTATAGCGTGTTTTTACTATTCATTAAAATATGAATGTTATCAGAATAATATGAAAAATTTATCCAAAGTAAATTTTTATATGATGATTCAAAAGAATAATTTTATTTTTTCAAATTTAACTTATAAACATGTCAAAAACTATATTTAATGTGGGTGCGCCGTCAAAAGGTGACAAAACTGTATTTTTGAAAAATACTTATTTTACTCGAAACATTTATTTTGTTCTCACACGATATTCTATAAAATGTTTAAGATGAAAAATAATGTCATAACATTCAAAATGTAGTTTATACTATTCATAACAGCTAATTCATAATAATATTATAACAATATATCGTTTTTTTGTGAAACCCGGTATTGCGTACAACACACGCTATCGAGAAAGGTCGTGTTTGCGTGTAATGCAAGCCAAGTCAGGGTTGCATGTAGTGCAAGACTCCTTTGTTGTTGCGTATAACATAATCCAACCATATATCAATTATAAATTGAATATATATATATATATATACACACACACTCGATGTTGCGTAGAATAACTACTAACAAACGAACTTGAAATTATGTGTAACACGAGCCAGGAATAGTGTTGTGTATACTGCAAGCTAATACGGTGTTGTGTATAGTACAATATAATCTTGGTGTAGCATACAACATAAGGAATAAATGTTATTTAAAGAATATTTTTCATAAAATCTCAGGGTGTTGCAATATCCTTTCACAATATTTGATTTTATATGTGGTAGAGCCAAAATGAACACATGTAGCAGAAGTTATTGTCGTTTTAAATTGAGAAACCCTCCTAGCGCCTAAAAACCTAAGAAACCCGCAACTCACCAAAATAGGCATAAATTCTCCATAGGGTGTCCGTTTGAGTATCGCGACTAGTAAATTCGAAGCTCGTGAGATGAGTGAGGAGCAAGTCTAATCAAAACTATGAGAAGATCAAAGAAACAGAAGATATATTAGTTATACCACTCCAAAAAAGTCCAACTTCAAACGACCATAACTTTCACTCTGGTTGTCCGTTTCAGCTCTACCACATATCAAATCAAATGAAACAAAGAGATCTACACAGAAGGATGACTTGAATATAGTTCAAGTCATGTTTTGGATCCTAATCTCCCAAAAACCCATCATAAGGCCTCCAAAACTCCATTTCGGTGTCTGGATCCCTTTCAAATTTTTCGTAAAACGGTCATAACTTTTGATTTGTGTGTATTTTCAGCCTCCGGTACCTGTTTTTATCATAGTTCATTTCATGGGATTTAGTTTGACTATTTACAAGGCAGAAATGGACACGTGAAGAAGAAGTTATGCCTTTTTTTTATCACTGTGATTAGTTAGGTTTTTCGAGACACCATTTTTAGCACTTTTGTCTTGTCTACTGTTTTTTCAAACAACTGTAACTTATTATTACTATTACTATTATTATTATTATTATTATTATTATTATTATTATTATTATTATCATCAACTCATGAAAATGCACATGCACATGAATGTGTGTTATTATTATATTTTTATTACCATGCATGTGCACATGCGATGCACACATGCTATTTTATTATCACATGCGTTGTTATTATTATCAGTATTATCATTGTGGTGGTTGTTGTTGTTCTTGTTGTTATTGATGTTATTATCATCACATGAAAATGCACATCCAAATGCACATAGACCCACATTCAATGAACATTCGTTATTCTATTATCACATGCGTTGTTATTAATAATAATAATATTATTATTATTATTATTATCATCATCATCATCATCACATGAAAATGCAATGCGCGTGAGTTATTATTTATTACCATACACATGCACATGTAATTCACATGTAATATTTTATTATCATATGCATTAGTACTACTACTATTATCACAACTACTACTAATATTATTAATACTTCTGTTATTATTACTATCATCACCTGAAAATATAGATGCACATGCGTTATTATTTATTATTTATTACCATGTACATGAATATGAAATGCACTTGTATTATTATTTTATTATTATTATTATTATTATCACAATTATTATTATTATTATTATTATTATTATTATTATCACATGAAAATGCACATGCATGTGTGTTGTTATTTTTTATTTATTACCATGCACAAGCATACGTTAATATTATTATTATTATTACAATTAGTATTATTAATATCATCATCAAATGTAAATTCACTTGCACATGCATGTGCGTTATTATTTATTATTATTATTATTATTATTATTATCATCATTATTATTATTATTCTTGTTGTTGTTGTTTGTATCACCAAATACATATGCACATGCACGTGCGTTGTTATTTATTATTTATTACCAAGCACGTGCATGCGTCATTATCATTATCATTACATGTAAATGCACATGCACGTGCGTTATTATATATTATTTATTATCATGCACATGCAAATGAAATGCACTTGAGTTTTTCTATTATCACATGTGTTATTATTATTTATTCTAATGCATGTGCACATGCAATGCACGTGCGTTATTCTATTATCACAAGTGTTATTATTTATTATCTTTCACATACAAATGCACATTCATGTGGACTTGGTTATTATTTATTATTTATTACCATGCACATGCACATGAACTTTTATGTGCATTATTATTTATTATTTACTATCATTCAAATGAACATGCACATACACATGCAATTCACATGCGTTATTATTTATTATTTATTATCATTCACATGCAAATGCGCAGGAATATGCACATGCACGTGCGTTATGATTTATTATTTAAACCATGCACATGTATATGCACATGCACGTGTGTTATTACTACTACTATTATTAGAGGTATTTTTAGGGTTTACTGTCATTTTTTATGTCTTATTAACTTTTATTATGGTTTGTTAGGTTTTTAGGGTTTTTTAATGGTATATTAGCGTTTTTAGGGTTTGTTGGGGGATATTAGGATTTTATTAGGGTTTATTATGGTGTGTCCAAGTTTATTAGGTTTTATTTGGTATTTTTTAGGTTTTATTAGGATTGAGTTGGGTTTATTAGGGTATATTATGGTATATTAATGTATATTTGGGTATGTTTAGGATTTATTAGGGTTTATTATGGTTCATTATGGTTAATTAATTTTTAAGAGGGTATATTAGAGTTTTTTTGTGTTTAGTAGTGTTTATTCGGGTTTATTAGTGCTTTTAAGTTTTATTATGTTTTATTAGCATTTATTTGGGGTTTTAGGGAATTTTAATGGTATATTTGTGTTTTATAGGGTTTAGTGGGGTTTATTTTGGTTTATTGTGGTGAGTTAAGGTTTATGAGGGTTGATTATGTATTTTTAGAGGCTTATTAGGGTTGAGTAGGTATTTTTAAGGTTTTATTAGGGTTTATTAGGGTTGAGTAGGGTTTATTAGGGTTTGTTAGGGATTTTTAGGGTTTACTAGGGTTTTTTAGTGTTTTTATTAGGGTATATGACTGTTTTTTAGTTTTTGTAAATATATTTTAGGGGTTGTTATGACATTTTAGGTTTTATTAGCGTGTTTTTAGTGATTGTGAGAATTTTTAATGGTTTATTAGATTTTTTTGAATTTATTATGGTTTATTAAAGTTTCTAGGGATTTTTAATGGTTTGTTTTCATTTTTCTGTTTATTGGGGTTTAGTTGGTTTTTATTTGGTTTTGTTATGGTGTGTCAAGGTTTATTAGGGCTGAGAATGTATTTTTAGGGTTTTATTAGGGTTTTATTAGGGATTATTCATTTTTATTTGGGTTTATTAGAAATTTTTATGGTTTATTAGAGTTTGTTAGGGGTTTATAAGTTTTTTTGTTTTATTAGTTAATATTAGTGTTTGTTAGGTCTTTTTAGATAACATAGTTTGTTTTTATTGTTTTTGAGCATTTTGTTTTTGTTTGTGAGCATTTTAAGATTTCTTTGGTTATGTTAGTGTTTATTATGGTTTATTAGGTTTTTTAGGGATGTTTAAGGTATATTAGCATTTTTTTCTTTATTAGGTTATATTAGTGTTTTTGGTCTTTTTTGGTAATATAGAATGTTTTTATTGTTTTTTATAGTTTTTTTATTGTTTGTGAGCGTTTTTAGGGTTTATTAGGTTATATTCGAGTTTATCAGGGTTTCTAGGGATTTTTTAAGGTATACTAGAATTTTTTTTCTTAGGGTTTTGTAGGGTTTTATTAGGGGTTATTATGGTGTGTTAAGGTTTGTTAGGGTGGAGTGGGGGTTATTTGGCTTTATTTATGGTTTATTAGGGATTTGTAGGGTTTATTTGTGGTTTATTATGGTTTATTAGTGTTTATTAGTGTCTATTAGGGTCAGTTAGGGTTTTTTATGTTTTCATAATGTGTTTTTAGGGTTTATTAGGTTTTATTATCATTTATTAGGGTTTAATAGGTATCTTGGGGTTTTATTAGGGTTGAGTAGAGTTTCTTATGGTGTTTATGGATTATAAGGTGTTTTAGGGATTATTAGAGTTTATTAGGGGTTTATTAGAGTTTAATTTTTTATATTATGGTATATTAGGTTTTAATATTTTTGTGGTTTTTAAAACATCTTTAGGGTTTTTATAGCATTTTTTAGGGTTTGTTTAGCGTTGATAGAGTTCATGTAGAATTTTTAGGGATTATGTAGCGTTTTTAGGGTTTAGTTAGCAGTTTTTTATTTTATGTATCAATTTTATGGTTTATGTATCGTTTTTAAGGTTTATGTAACATGTTTAGGTTTTAGGTATTATATAGCATTTTTTAGGGTTTATGTTGTGTTTTATGGGTTTATGTAGCATTTTTAGGGGGTAATGTAGCATTTATTTTGATTTTTTTAGGTTTTATATAACATTTTTATGGTTTATGTAGTGTTTTTAGGGTTTATATTGTGTTTTTAGGTTTTATGTAGCGTTTTGTAATGTTTATGTGGTATTTTGAGGGTTTATGTTGTGTTTTTTTGGGTTTATGTTATAATGCTAGAGTTTATGTAGTGCTTTTCGGGTTTGTGTAGCATTTTTTTTGGTTTAATTGTCTTTTTTGGTTTATGATGCGTTTTTAGGGTTTTTGTTGCATTTTTAAGGTTTTATGTAATGGTTGTAGGGTTTATGTAACTATTTGAAGCCTTTTTTAGGGTTTTAATGGTTGTTTATGGTTTGTAGTTTTATTAGTGTTTTTAAGGGTTGTTAACGGGTGTTTATGGGTTTTTATGGTATTTGAGGGATTTTTAATCATCTCTGGGGGTTATAGGTTTTTTTGGGATTGATATGGGTTAATAGGGTTTTTAGTGTTTTTTAGGGTTTGTTTGGGTATTTTAGTGGTTTTTAGGGTTTATATAATATGTTTTGGCATTTTTTCCTGGATTATTTAGGGTTTTTAGTGTTATTTAGAGTTTAATATGGTTCTTTAGGGTTTATTAGGTTTCTTTAGGGTTTATTAGTGTTTTTTAGTATTTGTAAAATTTTAGTAGCGTTTTTATTGTATATTAGGGTTTTATTGGGCTTTTGTATGCATTAATAGCCTTTTCTAGGGTTTCTCAACCTTTTTAGGGTTATTTAAGATTTATTAGATTTCATTATGGTTTATTTTATTTATTAGGGGTTAGTAATGTGTATTTGGGTTTATTATTATTTATTAGGGTTTATTATGATTTGTTAGGGTTTATTGTAGTTTATTAGGGGTTTGTTATGGTTTATTTCAGTTTGTTACGATTTATTTGGTGTTTTCAGAATTTTTTATGATTTATTTGGGGTTTTTAGGGTTTTTTACATTTTATTTTGTGGTTATTAGGGTTTTTAAGGATTATTAGTGGGTTGTAGGGTTTTTAAGGCTTTTATTTGGATGTTTTGTAGCGTTTTGTCGGGTTTGTTAGGGTATTTAGTGATTATTAGGGTTTATTATGGTTTAATAGTTTTTTATTGTATATTAGGGGTTTTAGGGTTTTTGTAGCATTTATTTGGGTCTAGTAATGTTATTTAGGGTTTATTACAGGTTATTACGAATTTTTAGTGTTTATTTGGGTTTTAGGGTTTAATAGTTGGTTTTAGGGGTTATTAGGGTTTATTAGTGGTTCTTAGGGGTTATTAGTGGTTGTTAGGTTTTGTTAGGTCTTGTTAGGGTTTGTTTGGGTTTTTAGGGTTTCTTACGATTTGTTTGAGTTGTTTGGGGATTTATGCGTTTTTTTGGGTTTTATGGGTGTGTTTGGATTTTTTATGCTTTGTTAGGGTTATTTTAGAGTTTTTGGGGGTTTTGTGGTGTTTTGTGGGTTTTGATGCATTTTTTGTTTTTTTGTAGCAATTGTTAGGGTTTATGTAGTGTTGTTAGGGGCTTTAGTGGTTCTTTAGGGTTAATTAGGGTTTTTTAGGGTTCTTTATGGTGTATTAGGGTTTCTTTTGAGGTTTTTAGGGTTTTCTAGGGGGTTTTTAGGGTTTTTATGGGTTTTATAGGGTTGGTTAGGTTTTTGTTATGCATTTTTAGGTTTTTGAGGGGTTTTTAGTGTTTTTAGGGGTTTTAGGGTTTTTAGCGTTTCTTGAGGTTTTTTCAGGTTTTTTTGAGGCTTTTATGGTTTTCTAGATTTCTTTTCAGGTTTTTCGGTTTTTTCATGTTTTAGGGGTTTTAGTATTGTTTAGGGTTTTAATAATTATTTATGGTTTTTAGGGGTTTTTTAGGGTTCTGTCGGGTTTTGTTAGGTTTTTAGGGATTGTTTTGTGAATATAAGTGTTTTGAATGGTTTAATAGCATATTTGTGGTATATTTGGGGTTTAGGTATTTTTTAGCTTTTACTAGGGTCTAATAGGGTTTTTAGGGTTTATTACGATTTATTAGTGTTTATTAGGGTTTAGTAGTGGGCTTTAGGGTTTATATGGGTTTATTATGGTTTATTATTGGTTGGTAGGGTTTGTTAGGATTTATTAGTGCATATTAGAGTTATTTAGGGTGTCTAAGAGTTTTTTAGGGTTTCTAAGGGTGTGTTATGGTTTCTAAGGGTGGGTTAGGGTTTTTATGGGCGGGTTCAGGTTTCTAAGGGTGTGATATGGTTTCTAAGGGTTTCTAAGGGTTTCTAAGGTTGTGTTAGGGGTTCTATGGGTGTGTTGGGGTTTTTAAGGGTGTTCTAGGGTTTCTAAGGGTGTTTTGGGGTTTCTAAGGGTGTGTTAGGGTTCTTAAGGGTTCGTTAGTGTTTCTAAGGTTTACTTAGGATTTTTTTAGGGTTTTTATGGTATTATTAGGGTTTCTTATGGTTACATAGAGGTTTTTAGGGTTTCATCAGGGTTTTTTGAGTTTATTGGGGTTTCTTAAGCTTCTTGGGGGTTTGTTAGGGCGTGTTAGGTTTTGTTATGGTTTTTAGGGTTTGTTAGGGTTTGTTATGTTTTTAGGGTTTTTTGGGGTCTGTTAGGGTTTGTTAGGGTTTCATAGGGTTTGTTAGGGTGTGTTTGTGTTTGTTAGGGTTTGTTAAGATTTTTTTGGGGTTTTCATGTTTTTTAATGGGTTTTAATGATTATGGGGTTATTGGTGGTTTGTTGGGGTAATTTAGTTTTTCATCGTTGTCACAGATATGTAGAGCTAGTCGCAAGCTTCAATTTGATATGTGGTAGAAGTGAAACGGAAACCCAGAGCAGAAGTTATGGACATTTGTAGGACTTAAGGACCTTTTAGGACTTTAAGAATGTGATAAGGTGTTTCTATTGGTCACAGATGTGTAGATCTAGTCGAAAGCTTTGATTTGATATATGGTAGAGGCATAACAGACTCCCGTAGTAGAGGTTTTGGACTTTTTGAAGGTTTAAGTACTTTTTTGGGACTTCAAAGATGTGAGAAGGTGATTCAGTGGTTATAAGAGTGTAGGTCTAGTCACAAGCTTCGATTTGATACGTGAGAGGCCAAAAGACACCCATAGAAGAAGTTATTTCAAAACAGACACCGGAATCCAATATTTTGACCATCCAAATGGATTTGGGCTCTTTTTCGCGGATGAAGAATGTCGGAAAGGGTTCTAGTGGTTAGCAGAATGTGTATCTTTTCACAATCTTCAATTTGATATGTGGTATAGCCAAAATGAACACATGTAGTAGATGTTATTGTCGTTTTAAATTTAGCAACTCTTTTAGAACCTAAAAACCTAAGAAACACGAAACTCACTAAAATAGGCATAACTTCTCCTTCGGGTTTCCGTTTAAGCACTGTGACTAGTCAAATAGAAGCTCGTGAGATGAGTGAGGACCAAGTTTAGTAAAAACTATGATAAGATCAAAGGAATATAATATATATTAGTTATACCAATCTAAAAAATGTCCAAATTCATATGGCCATAACTTTTGCTCCGGTTGTTCATTTGAGCTCTACCACATATCAAATCAAATGTAGCAAAGAGATCTATGGAGAAGGATGACATGAACATAGTTCAAGTCATGTTTGAGACCCTAAAATCCTAGAAACCCATCAGAAGGCCTCTAAAACTCCTTTACCGTGTGAGGATCCCTATCATTTTTTTAAAATGGTCATAACTTCTGATATGTGGATCTGCTCGGCCTCTGACACCTATTTCTATCGTAGTTCATTACGTGAGATTCAATTTTACTATTCAAGGAGATGAAATAGACACCTGCAGAAGAAGTTATTCCTTTTTCAATGACTCTGTGATTTGTTAGGTTTTTTGAGACCCCATTTCTAGTATTTTTTTCATGTCTACTATTTTTTCAAACAACTATAACTTATTATGAATACTATTATTATTATTATCATCATCTTATCCAAATTCACATGGACATGCACGTGCGTTATTATTATATTATTTTTACCATGCACGTTCCCATGCAATGAACGCATGTTATTTTATTATCACATGTGTTGTAATTATTATTGTTATTATTATTATTGTGGTTATTGTAGTTCTTGTTGTTGTGGTTGTTATTATAATTATCATCACATGCAAATGCATATACGAATGCACATACATGCACATTCAATGCACGTGTGTTATTCTATTATCACATGTGTTGTTGTTATTATTATTATTATTATTATTATTATCATCATCATAATCACATGCAAATGAAATACGTGGGAGTTATTATTTTTTTACCATGCACGTGCACATGTAATGGACATGCAATATTCTATAATAACATGCATTGGTACTACAACTATTATCACCACCACTACTACTATTATTACTACTACTATTAATATTACTATCGTCACATGAAAATGTAGAGGCACGTGTGTTATTATTTATTATTTATTTCATTGCACGTGCATATGCAATGCACTTGTATTATTCCTTTATTATTATTATTATCACAATTAGTATTATTATCATTATCTTTATTATTATCATTATCATTATTATTATCATTATCACCTGCAAATGCACATGCATGTGCGTTGTTATTTATTATTTATTATGATTCACGTGCATGCGTTATTAATATTATTATTACAATTAGTATTATTAATATTATCATAAAATGTAAATGCACATGAACATGCATGAGTGTTCTTATTTATTATTATTTATTTATTATTTACTACTATGCATGTGCACAGTAAATGCACTTGTGTTATTCTATTATTAATATTATTATTATTGTTGTTGTTGTTGTTGTTGTTTGTATCATCAAATACAAATGCACAGGCATGTACGTTGTTATTAATAATTTATTACCATGCACGTGCACGCATCGTTATCATTATCATTACATGTAAATGCACATGCATGTGCGTTATTATATATTATTTATTATCATGAACATGCAAATGCAATGCACATGTGTTATTCTAGTATTCCATGTGTTATTATTATTTATTCACATGCACGTGGACACGCAATGAACCTGCATTATTCTATTATCACATGCACGTGATTTATTATTTATTATTTATTATCATGCACATGCATATGCAATGCACTTGTATTATTATTTTGTTATTATTATTATTATTATTGTAATATTTATTATTATTATTATTATCATTATCATTATCATTATTCATCAATCCATTTTTTTTATTGAATAAAGCCACTTTAGGGTAAGTGGGAACCTATATAAAAACCACACAAAACACATTACATGGTTCAAAATTTAAAATTCAAACATCAAATGAAACCATCAGCACCGCCCCAAGAACCTTCAAAGCACACCCTATTTCAAAATTCAAAAGCTTCAACTAAAATCCATCAATACCGCCTTGATATACCCACCATGACCCATCACCTATTTCAAATTTCAAAAGGCACCATAATCACACCTCAAGCCTACTGCCTCTCCATGAGTACCCAAACACAAAACAACCCACATCCAAAGCGGCTCGCCGGAAACCAGTATGCCGAAAACCATCATCGTCACCAAAAACACGCACCACGCCATCGCATACCACCAAAAAAGAATAACACCATTGAATACTGCTGAAATTGAAGTCGTCGCTTGGAGTAAACACCTTCGACGCTGAAACAGGCCATCCGCGTTTTTGACACGAAATCCCGAGTATTACCGTTATGGAGTTGACATCATCAGCTACTACCCCGTTGAACACCACCAAAGGAGGCCCCAATCGCACCTCGCCTTAATCATCTAGAGAGACCACCGACGAACAAAAAACCACAAGCAATAATGAAAGCCCAAAAATAGATCATGAAATCAGGAAAACCCCTAAAGGACCCTCGAAGGCCGCAAACCAAATAGCCCAAAACCTTGTGTACCCATCACTCCAATTATGACCCGGAGAGTAGTGGTGGAACCCTAGGTCAGAGAAGGTTTGGGAAAACGAGGATGGCAGACCGACTCATGTAGCTGCTGGAAACCTAACCTCCACCGAACCACAATCCCAAAATCTCTAGGTTAACTCTATACCATCCCCGACCCGGAGATGCATGAAGGAACATGAGACCAGAGCAGGTTAGGGTGATGGAGGGTATCTAAACCCCATACCTTTGCCAGAAGAACCATACAACTGCTGAGAAATGGTGGAAAGAACCAGAGGTGAAGAAACCCTAGGGGAATGGAAGTCCTTGGAGTGGAGATAAGAAGAGGTGCCGATGAGCGGAGCCGATGAGCGGAGCTGAAGTGCGGAGCTGAGAGGATATTGGAGAGGATGGAGCCTGAAACCCTAGAGGAATAGGGGAGAAATCATGGAGATCTCTCTCTACAGAGAGCGTGGAGAGTGCTCCTCGCATGATCTTACATAACATTCATTATAATTATTATTATCAACATCACATGCAAATCCACAATAATTTGCATTGTTATTTATTATTTATTACCATTCACGTGCATGATTTAATAATAATAATATTATTATTATAATTAGTATTATTAATATTATTATCAAATTTAAATGCACATGAATGTGTGTTCTTATTTACTATTATTGATTTATTATTTACTATTATGCATGTGCACATGCAATGCACTTGCGTTATTCTATTATTATTATTGTTGTTGCTGCTGTTGTTGTTGATGTTGTTGTTTGTATCATCAAATACAAATGCACATGTACGTGCATTGTTATTTATTATTTATTACCATGCACGTGCATGTGTCATTATCATTATCATTATATGGAAATGCACATACACGTGTGTTATTATATATTATTTGTTACCATGCACATGAAAATGCAATGCACTTGTGTTATTCTATTATCACATGTGTTATTATTATTTATTCTCATGCACGTGCACACGCAATACACTAGCGTTATTCTATGATCACATGTGTTATTATTTATTATTTATTATCATTCACATGAAAATGCACAGTCATGTGGACTTTATTATTATTTATTGTTTATTACCATGCACATGCACATGCATATGCACATTCACTTGGATGTGCGTTATTATTTATTATTTATTATCAATCACATTCACATGCACATACACATTCATTAACATGGGTTATTATTTATAATTTATTATTTATTATCATTCACATGAAAATGGACATACATATGCACATTCATGTGCATTATGATTTATTTTTGAAACCATGCACATGAATATGAACATGCACGTGCGTTATTACTACTATTATTATTAGAGGTATTTTTAGGGTTTACTATCATTTTTTAGGATTTTTTGGTGTTATTAACATTTATAATGGTTTGTTAGTGTGTTGTGGGTTTTAATGGTATATTAGCGTTTTTAGGGTTTGGTGGGGGTTATTAGGATTTTATTAGGGTTTATTATGGTGTGTCATTGTTAATTAGGGTTTATTTGGTATTTTTAGGGTTTTATTAAGATTGAGTTGGGTTTATTAGGGAATATTATGGTATATTATAGTATGTTTGTGTATGTTTAGGATTTATTAGGGTTTATTATGGTTCATTATGGTTTATTAATTTTTAAGAGGGTATATTATTCTTTTTTAGTGTTTAGTAGTGTTTATTCGGGTTTATTAGTGCTTATAAGCTCTGTTTGGTTTTATTAGCATTTATTAGGGGTTTTAGGGCTTTTCAAGGGTATATTTTCATTTTTTAGGGTTTGGTTGAGTTTATTATGGTTTATTATGGTGTGTTAAGGATTATTAGGTTTGAGTAGGAATTTTTAGGGTTTTATTAGGGTTAAGTCAGTATCTTTATGGTTTTATTAGGGTTTATTAGGGTTGAGTACGTTTTATTAGGGTTTTCTAGGGATTTCTAGGGTTTACTAGGGTTTGTTAGTGTTTTTATTAGGGTATGTGAGTGTTTTTTAGTTGTTTTTAATATATATGAGGGGTTGTTTTGGATTTTTTGGTTTTATTAGCATGTTTTCAGTGTTTGTGAGAATTGTTAATGGTATATTAGCTTTTATTTGAATTTCTTATTGTTTATTAGCGTTTCTAGAGCTTTTTAATGGTTTGTTTTCATTTTTTTGGTTTATTGGGGTTTAGTTGGGTTTTATTAGGTTTTGTTATGGTGTGTCAAGGTTTATTACGGTTGAGAAGGTTTTTTTAGGGTTTTATTAGGGTTTATTCGTTTTTATTAGAGTTTATTAGTGATTTTTAGGGTTTATTAAGGTTTGTTAGGGGTTTATTAGTTTATTTGTTTTATTAGGTTATATTAGTGTGTGTTAGATCTTTTTAGATAATTTAGCATGTTTTTATTATTTGTGAGCAGTTTGTTTTTTTGTGTGAGCGTTGTAGGGTTTCTTTGGTTATATTAGACTTTATTTTGGATTATTAGGGTTTCTAGGGATTTTTATGATATATTAGCGTTTTTCGTCTTTATTTCGTTATATTAGTGTTTTTAAGACTTTTTAGGTAATATAGCACGTTTTTATTCTTTTTGGTCTTTCTTTTATTGTCTGTGAGCGTTTTTAGGGTTTGTTTGGTTATATAAGAGTTTATCAGGGTTTTTAGGAATTTTTTAAGGTATACTAACTTTTTTTTCATTAATAGGGTTTTATTAGGGGTTATTATGGTGTGTTAAGGTTTGTTAGGGTTGAGTAGGGTTTATTTGGCTTTATTTAAGGTTTATTAGGGATTTAGGGTTTGTTTGGGGTTTATTAGGGTTTATTAGTGTTTATTAGTGTCTTTTCGGGTTGGTTAGGGTTGTTTAGGTTTTCTTAACGTGTTTTTAGGGTTTACTAGGTTTTATTATCCATTATTAGGGTTTATTATGTATTTTTGGGGTTTTTGACACGTACCTATCGTGGGGTGTGGCAAAAACAAATGTTACTTAAGTTAAAATGCAGTAGAGTGGTTATCCTAGGTTGTTTCCAGAGAGGAGTGCACAACAATTAAGTTGTCACCTTAAAATAGAAAGAAGTGAGGTTGTTTTTTAGAAATTGCTTGATTTAGAAAATACAAGAAAGAAACTAAATAAAGTAAAGTAATTAAGTGAATGTTTTGAAATAAATTGACAAATGATGGGATTAAAATAAGTGATATGAAATGTTGATCGGGTTAGGGTCGGTTTTCCAATTGTAATTCTATCATTGTTCATTTTACCCAATTCTCCTCTGCTAAATCGTTAAGAGTGAGAATCCACAATCGTTTCTTCTCACTCCCTTGGTCAATTAAAAATGTGAGAATAAACCTTACTAAAATCTTAGGTCAGTCTACTTTCCTTCCAATATGTAATATAGTTGTAGAAAATACCCCCAATTATCTTAGGCAATTCCCAATCGGGTCTTGTTTATCCCAAGTAATCAAGAACGTTCACTACTCCTCACACACGTACCGGTGATCACCGAGTACTTCAACACTAAGTCCTGGTCTATTCCATCGTTTATAAACCAGAACCTAGTGGAGGGAGATATTGATCATTGACCAAATATAAATGAACAACAGAATCTAAAATCAGATAAAATCGTATATGATAATAAAAACTGTTATAGGAAATTGAAACTGATTCACAGAAGAGAAGAGGATTTTAAAACATTAAGATAAGGAACTCATGAAATACAACATGGAAAACCTCTCCTTCCCCAATAAAACATAATTTTACCCCACAATGGTAAGGGTAATTGTAACTAAGGGTAAAGAAGAACACATTACAAGACTAAGAAGTGTAAAACAATGAAAAGAAAGAACAGAAATTTGATCCTCCAGAATCTGTCCTCCAGAAGTTTTCCTCTCTTATACCCACCCTCTGGCCGAAACTCAAGTAGGTCCCTTCTTATATAATGTTAGAAATGAAGTTTTCTATCGACCCTCAAAATTTTAGAGTCCTTGTACAGGTGTAAAGAAATATATGGCCGAATCAATTACCATTACGTTTCTGGTCTCCAAACACTGTTTCACCCACTCCACTTGGACGCGCCCAAAAGCTGTTGTAATGAGATTAATATTTTATTAAAATTTAATATGAACAGTCCCTTGGAAGTCCTCTGTCAACACCAACTGGAATAACCTCATTCTAAGGTCGGATGAAGGAGATATTCCATATTTAATGAAGTGGGGTCCATTCTGCCTTCCAAAATGATTTCTACACTTGATTGAATTTTCGGTACCATTGGGGTTCGAATTGGGTCTTGGTCCAGCAGGAAAATTTGAAGCCTACAAGCATAGGAATCCTAAAAAAATATTCACTTCAATTAGACCAATATTATAAAAGTTATTCCCGAAAAATAGAAGCTATATAAAACTGACAATTTTACAGAATTACCCCATTTTCACATTTAAGCCCAAAATACACCAAAAACACATAAATGATGCAAATACACTCACATTTAATAATTGGGAGGGATTAAATAATTGAAAAACATATAAATAATAATTAAAATATTAACTCTATCAATTCCCCCACACTTATCACTTGGACTCCTGGACAAGTGAGAATCAAAAAAAATTCAAAGTAAATTCAAAACACATATCCATGAGATCCACCAATTTGAAAACCAGAAACAAAATATATCATGCCTCCTCAAACTATATTATTTAATATTCTTAATTTAGGATCATTCAATAAATTTACTCTTAATTTCTCCTCCCATGCACACAAAACACTTACCTAACTTTCATTATCTCTCATTACACAAATTTCAATTTTTTAGCAATGTCTTTCTCATCCAAACTCATACAAGGGTCACCATAGGCTTGATAAATTCCTATATCTCCACCCGCTGTGAGTCAAATACATATGTTTTTCATGAGGACTTGTTAAGGTTGTTCTGTGGCTTTAGTTTGGTAGGATTTATATGTGAAAATTCTGAGGCTGAATGAAGAGGGCCTGGCTCTTTTTGAAGCAAAATTGCATTACTCTAATTTTCACAAAAGGATGGTCTTCTCTTCACTCCCCTTAGAATAAAATAATCTCCTTCTCCATGGAATATCAAGGAATGTTCTCATAGTTCATCATTTCAGCAGCAAACATTTCAATATTCTCAAATATAATATTTCTTGAAAGCTCCAGAAAAGGCACAACTTCTTTTTTACATTAGAAGCTCCAGAAAGGTACATCTTCTCTCGTCATGAAAGCTCCAGAAAAGGCATAGCTTTCAGCAGAATGATTATTTTGCAGCAATAACATCTCTTCAACATTTTTTTTTCACCCAAAGTATCCCAAAATAAGGTAGTACAATACAAGACATATTCCCCCCACACTTATGTTCAAATAGATCATGCAGCTTCACTTCAAGAGTAGGTTGGATAGGGAAAATTGGCTTGTAATGTGGCTAACCTAACAGGTTGTTCATGGCTTCTATGGGCTACAAGGATTAAATGTCCAAGGTAGGCCATTATGAAAGGGATTATCTTGAAAAGGGGGCTTTCAAACCAAATAAATTCCTGAATCATTTAAAACACAAGTACCTCAAACCCTCATGTTTTGACAGGAATAAATCCTATTCTGGTTAAATCAAGCATGATTTGGTTCTCTCAAGAAGTGAGGTGAATGTAAAGAATATGAAAATAATAGGTTTAGAAGCCTCACGGGAATGTGATTTAAATTATAAAGACAGTGATATGTGTCATGGGATTCAAAAAGCAGAGTATTTTTTCATGAAATTCCCAAAGAATTGAACTTGAAACAATGTCATTTTCAGCATTCATTTAATCTCAGTTTCAAGGAATAAATTATTTCACTCATGGATATGGGTTTCAAAAATATCAATGATAATCTTTTTAGCTCAAAAGTTTCAAAAAAACACAAAAATTGAAAAATAAACACACAAAATTTTAAACACACACATGTTTTTTTAAACAGTTAGGAAAACAAACAACACATAAAAATCCTACACTACAAAGGTTCCCTCCCCCACACTTAAATAATGCAGTGTCCACAATGAATTCAAATGTATTTAACATGTAAGAATATTGTAAATTGAATCACAACAATAATGAAAATATAAATGAGAGGTACGACCTGATGGATTTTATTGATAAACAGGTTGGAGGAGTGTGATCTCCTCCATTGGCTCTGATGGCATGGTCCCAAGGAATTTCTTCAATATGTGCCCATTAACAGTGAATGGATCCTTCACTCTATCCTTCACAATCCGCACTGCACCAAAAGGATATACATGAGTAAATATAAATGGACCTTCCCACCTGGAACGAAGTTTACCTGGCATCAGCTAGAGTCTTGAATTGAATAACAACACTTTGTCTCCTAGATGGAAGTCCTTTGGTTGGATCAGTTTGTCATGATCCACTCTTGTTCTCTCTTTGTAAATCCTGGAATTTTCAAATGCTTCCCTTCGAATTTCTTCCAACTCTTGTAATTGCAATCTTCTCTCTTTCCCAGCACATTCAGGATCCAAATTCATCTTCCTCACAGCCCAGTATGCCTTATGTTCCAGTTCCACAGGTAGGTGACAACTTTTCCCATAAATTAGCCTATATGGACTCATTCCAATTGGAGTTTTGTAGGCTGTCCTGTAAGCCCATAATGTGTCTACTAACCTTTGTCTCAAATCCTTCTTATTTGTATTAACAGTCTTTTCCAAAATTCCTTTGATTTCCCTATTGGACACTTCAACTTGACCATTAGTCTGTGGATGATAGGGAGTTGATGTTTTATGATGCACCCCATACTTTTTCAACAAAGCCGCCATTATCCAATTACAAAAGTGAGTCCCTTTATCACTAATGATGGATTTAAGAACTCCAAACCTACAAAATATGTTATCACTGGAAAAATCACAAACAACTTTAGCATCGTCAGTTCTGGTGGCTTTTGTTTCCACCCATTTGGAAACATAATCAACAGCAAGAAGAATATAAGAATTTCCAAATGACATTGGGAAAGGTCCCATAAAATCTATCCCCCAAACTTCAAATATTTCACAAAAATTAAGTGGTTTTTGGGGAATTTCTTGTCTCTTTGAAATATGTCCTGTAAACTGACATTTTTCACACCGTTTCCAAAATTCATGAGAATCTTTGAAAAGTGTTGGCCAATAAAGTCCAGATTCTAAAACATTCCTCACTGTCCTTTGAGGTCCAAAGTGGCCTCCACAAGCTAATGTGTGACAAAACATAAAGACCGATTCAATTTCATTTTTAGGCAAACATCTTCTGATCATTTGGTCATTGCAAATATACCAAAGAAATGGATCATCCTAGATGTAATATTTAGATTCAGATTTCAATTTGTGAATTTGGTGAGAATTTAAATGAGATGGGACCTGAGATGTTACCATATAATTGACCATGGCAGCATATCAAGGTACTTATCCTTCAATCAAGTACAACTGCTCCCCTGGAAGGTGATCATTTAGTGGTTCAGTGTCTGAAATTTCAACTTCAGCGGTGTTGGGTAGTCTACATAAGTGATCAGCCACTTGGTTCTCAGATCCCTTCTTATCTATGATTTCTATATTGAACTCATGTAGTAGTAGCATCCATCTCACTAGCCTCGGTTTTGCATTAGCCTTCTTCATCAAGTACCTAAGATCTGCATGATCCGAAAAAACAATGACTTTAGTTCCAAGAAGATACGATCTAAATCTTTCTAAAGAAAAAATAACTGCTAAAAACTCTTTTTCTATTGTTGTGTAGTTGAATTGGACTGAAACTAAGGTTTTTGTGGAATATGAAATGACTTGTGGCCTGCCCTCATTTCACTGAGAAAGGACAACTCCAACTGCTTGGTTTGAAGCATCACAAAGTAACTCAAATGGTTCTTCCCAATTTGGTGGCTGCATCACTGGTGGTGTAATCAATTTCTTCTTCAACTCATCAAATTCTTCCCTACATGAACCGTTGAAATCAAAATCAGAATCTTTCAAAATTAATCTAGAGATAGGGAGAGAAATCTTACTGAAATCTTTTATAAACCTCCTGTACAATCCTACATGTCCTAAAAATGATCTAACATGTTTCACACAAGTTGGGTAAGGCAAAGAATTTATCACTTCAATTTTTGATTTATCAACCTCAATGACTTTCTGTGAAATGACATGCCCAAGGACAATTCATCTCTCAACCATAAAATGACACTTTTCAAAATTCAAAACAAGGTTCTTTTCAATGCAAGTTTTCAAAACTTTTTCCATATTTTTCAAACAATGGTCAAACGAATTTCCAAAAACTGTGAAGTCATCCAAGAAAACCTCCAAGAAATCTTCAATGTGATCAGAAAATATACTTACCATACACCTCTGAAATGTACCTGGAACATTACACAATCCAAATGGCATCCTTTTGTATGCAAATGTACCGAAAGGACAAGTAAAGGTAGTCTTCTCTTGATCCTTGGTGGCAATGGGTACCTGAAAATAACCTGAAAATCCATCCAAAAAGCAATAATCTGTTCTCCCTGCTAATCTCTCTAACATCTGGTCAATGAACGGGATAGGGAAATGATCTTTTTGAGTGACCTGATTCAGCTTCCTAAAATCGATGCATACTCTCCAGCTATTCTGAATTCTAACAGGGTCTAATTCATTCTTTTCATTCCACATAATGGTTAGGACAGTTTTCTTTGGGACTACATGGATGGGGCTAACCCATTGTAAATATGATATGGGATAGATGATTCCGGCTTCTAATAACTTCTCAATCTCTTTTTTCACAACCTCCATCAGGGTATGGTTCAGCCTCCTTTGGGGTTGTCTGACAGGTTTGGAATCTCCCTCAAGAAAAATTCTATGTGAGAAAATTTTTGGGTTTATTCCTGGGATATCACATAAGCTCCACCCTATTGCTTGGAAATTCTCTCTCAAAAGCTGAATCAATGATTTTTTTTGAGTTTTAGATAGATTATTAGCAATTATTACTGGTAATTTCTCCCCCTCCATAAGGTAAACATATTTTAAATCAGTGGGGAGTGGTTTTAATTCTAGATCAGGAGGATGCTCAAGAGATGAAAATAAATTGAGGTTCTCCACTTCCATTGGTTTGACATCCTGTAGAAAAGAAATCATATCATCTTCATCATTATTTAACAAATTATCAAAGAAATCAGATTTTACCTCTTCTTCCGACAGGAAATCAGAACCCCCAAGAGTTTGGGAATCCATATGTTCAGTGATATCTTTAATGGAAAAATTCTCTCCTAATGATAAAAATTAATGAAACATACCTGATTCTTCAATTGGTTCTATGTCATCTTCATGGGAGAGTGCGAAGAGTGAATGATCATCTAATGGGTGCCTCATGGATTCAAAAATATTGAAGTGGACAGTGCTATCTCCAAACTCTAAGGTAAGTGTCCCTTCATGGACATTGATGATGGTTTTGGACGTCATTAAGAATGGTCTCCCCAAAATGATGGGTGAGCGTGATGGGATCCTATCATCTTCCATTTTCAACACATAAAAGTCAACAGGGAATAAAATATCTTTGACTTTTACCAGGACATCCTCCAGAACTCCTGCTGGAAAAACTGTGGATCTATTTCCAAGCTGGACCACCACTCTTGTGGGATTCAAGTCTCCCAACTGCAAAGAAGTATATACTGAGTGAGGCAATACATTAATTGATGCACCTAAATCGCACAAATCATTAGAGAAATTTAATGAACCAATGGTGCATGGAATAGAAAACGTCCCTGGATCTTGACATTTGGTTTGCAATTGTGGTGTGAAAAGGGCTGAGACTCTTCTTCCCAAATTGATCCTCAAATTCCCTTGAAGTCTCCTTTTCTTGATGCAAATATCCTTAAAAAACTTAGCATACTTTGGAATTTGTTTGAGTGCTTCAAGCAGAGGTATGTTGATTTCCACTTTCTGAAAGGTGTCCAGAATTTCTTTTTGCAGTGCTTTTTCTTGTAACCTATTTGATTCAATTATCCTTTATGGAAATGGTGGTGGTATATCTTTCTTCTCCCTTTGTTGCCTTTGAAATGGTGTTTCTGTTTCTTCTTTCTTGGCCTATCATTATCATCCTCATCTTTCTTATCTTCTTCCCGATGCATTTTCATATAATTTTCATCATTTCTAACGTCATTCTCACCCAGATTAGTTTTTATTATTTCAGGTTCAATGGTGGATGGTGGTTGGAGTTCTTTTCCACTTCTTGTAGTTATAATACTAACATTCTCTTTTGGGTTTGGGACTGTTTGGGAAGGGAGTTTACTATAATTTTTGGTCAGAAAGTCCATGAGACTTTCAAATTTATTGGACAAATCTTTAACAGTGTCTTTCAGTCCTTCAAATTCAGATTTTTGTTGGTTTTGAATTGGAGGTTGTGAACTGGTGGATGGTTGGTCATAGGGTCATTGGAGATTGGTTGGTTTTTGGTAAGAAGTCTGGTTATAAGATGGTTTTTGTTGAAATGGTGGAGGGTTATGGAATTGATTCTAGAATGGGGGTTGGTTTTGAAACTGATTTTGGTACGGGGCCTAGCTTGATTCTGTTGATTTCCAAATCTATATTGGACTTGGTTAGGCTCTCTCCATCCTTGATTTTTCTGGAACTGCCTTGGCTGAAAGGCTGCTACACATGTTTTCATTCCCTGTATTTCAGAACATTGGTCAGTAAAATGATCAGGTGATGAGCATAAACCACATAAATTAGCTGGCGCTTGTTGGTCACTAACTTTCTTCAAAGCCATCTGTCTCACCAAACTAGTAAGCTCTTCAATATTAGTTTATAATAAGGGTGATGGATGAGAAGTGTGTACCTCATGAATACCTCTTGTTCCAATACCTCTTGTTCTAAATTACTGCGAGTTTTGGGAAATCTTCTCAATCAAGCCCTTGGCTTCATCTGGTGACTTGTCAATCAAGGCACCTCCATATGATGCATCAAGAAGGTTTCTATCATTTCCCAGCAGTCCTTGATAGAATAAGACAAGATAGTGGTGTTCCTCAATGGCTTTATGTTGATAGCTGGCACATAACTTCTTAAATCTCTCCCAGTACTCGTAAAGGGTTTTTTCAGATGATTGTCGTATGGCGTAGATTTCCTTCCGAATCGTTGTGCTTCTAGAGGTGGGGAAGAATCTTTGCATAAAACATCTTACCAGGTCATTCCAGTCATGTACGTCTCCTGGTTGTAGGCCATACAACCATTCTTTAGCAGCTCCATCCAATGAAAATGGAAATGCCTTCCTCTTTACCTGCTCCTTGGTAATTCCACGGGGTCTGAAAGTTGAGCAAACATGAATGAACTCTTTAATGTGTTTGTTTGGATCTTCACCTTCCAAACCATGAAAATTTGGAAGCAAAGGAATCATGTTAGGTTTCATTTCAAAATCATTTTGTAACACTGGCATGGCAAGTTGATTGTTTTGATTAATGAATTGTGGTGCACAGAGGTCTCTAAGTGTTTGGTTTTGATTTTCAGCCATGATGACTGGCTCAGAGTGAACACTTGAAGTTTCATTTGAGTCTGCAAGGGGAACTTCCTCAAATTCATATTCCAAATTAATGTTTCTAAGTCTATTAAACAAGGTTCTTTCAATTTCAGGATCTATGGGTAAAGGTTCAGTTTTTGAGTTTCGAGTCATGCAATTTTGAAGAGAAAAGATGAAAAGAGAGAAAAGAAAAGAAAAGAAATGTTAGCACTACCTCCCCGGCAACGACGCCAAGTTTTGACACGTACCTGTCGTGGGGTGTAGAAAAAAAAAATATTACCTAAGTTAAAATGCAGTAGAGTGGTTATCCTAGGTTGTCTCCAGAGAGGAGTGCACAACAATTAAGCTGTCACCTTAAAATAGAAAGAAGTGAGGTTGTTTTTTAGAAATTGTTTGATTTAGAAAATATAAGAAAGAAACTAAATAAAGTAAAGTAATTAAGTGAATGTTTTGAAATAAATTGACAAATGATGTGATGAAAATCTGCGATATGAAATGGTGATCAGGTCCGGGTTGGTTTTCCAATTGTAATTCTATCATTGTTCATTTTACCCAATTATCCTCTGCTAAATCGTTAAGAGTGAGAATCCACAATCGTTTCTTCTCACTCCATTGGTCAATTAAAAATGTGACAATAAACCCTACTAAAATATTAGGTTGGTCTACTCTCATTCCAATTTGTAATAGAGTTATAGAAAATACCCCCAATTATCTTAGGCAATTCCCAATCGGGTCTTGTTTATCCCAAGTAATCAAGAACATTCACTACTCTTCACACACGTACCGGTGATCACCGAGTACTTCACCACTAAGTCCTGGTCTATTCCATCGTTTATA
This sequence comes from Viscum album, assembly GCA_963277665.1. Lineage (NCBI taxonomy): Eukaryota > Viridiplantae > Streptophyta > Magnoliopsida > Santalales > Viscaceae > Viscum > Viscum album. The sequence continues at coordinate 40,777,277 of OY728167.1, read as the reverse complement.
AACCAGAACCTAGTGGAGGGAGATATTGATCATTGACCAAATATAAATAAATAACAGAATCTAAAATTAGATACAATCGTATATGATAATAAAAACTGTTATAGGAAATTGAAACTGATTCACAGAAGAGAAGAGGATTTTAAAACATTAAGATAAGGAACCCATGAAATACAACATGGAAAACCTCTCCTTACCCAATCACACAGAAGTTTACCCCACCATGGTAAGGTTAATTGTGACTAATGGGAAAGAAGAACACATTACAAGACTAAGAAGTGTAAAACAAAGAAAAGAAAGAATAGAAATTTGATCCTCCAGAAGTTTGCCTCTGTTATGCCCACCCACCGGCAGAAACTCACTGAGGTCCCTTCTTATAGAATGTTGGAAATGAAGTTTTCTATCGACCCTAAAAATTTGAGTCATTTTACATGCGTAAAGAAATATATGGCAGAATCAATGACCATTACGTTTCTGGCCGCCAAACATTGTTTCACCCACTCCACTTGGACGCGACCAAAAGATGAATTAATGAGATTAATATTTTATGAAATTTAATATGAACCGTCCCTTGAACGTAATATGTCTACACCAGCTGGAATAACCTCATTATAAGGTCGGATAAAGGATATATTCCATATTTAATGAATTGGGGTCCATTCTGCCTTCCAAACTGATTTTTACACTTGATTGAATGTTCTGTACCATTGGGTTTCGAATTGGGTCTTGGTCCAGAAGGAACATTTGAAACCCACAAGCATAGGAAGCCTAAAAAAAAGATTCACTTCAATTGGACCTATATTATAAAAGTTATGCCCAAAAAACAGAATCTATATAAAACTGACAATTTTATAGAATTACCCCATTTTCACGTTTAAGCCCAAAATACATCAAAAACACATAAATGATGCAAATAAACTCACATTGAATAATTGTGAGGTATTAAATCATTGAAAAACATATAAATAATAATTAAAATATTAACTCTATCAGTTTTATTATGGTTGCGTATAGTTTCTTAGTATTTTAGGGATTATAAGTTGTTTTTAGGGATTATTAGAGTTTATTAGGGGTTTATTGGGGTTTAATTTTTTATATTATGGTATATTAGGGTTTAATATTTTTTATGGTTTTAAAGCGTCTTCAGGGTTTTTGTTGAATTTTCAGGGTTTGTGCAGCGTTTTTAGAGTTTATGTAGCATTTTTAGTGTTTATGTAGCATTTTTAGGGTTTAGTTAGTGGTTTTAGATTTTATGTATCATTTTTAGGGTTTATATAATGTTTTTAGGGTTTATGTAGCGTGTTTGAGGATTAGGTTTTATGTAGTATTTTTAGGGTTTATGTTGCGTTTTCTAGGTTTAGGTAGCGTTTTTAGCGGTGATGTAGGGTTTATGTTGCATTTTTTAGGGTTTATGTAATGTTTTTAGAGTTCATGGAGTGTTTTTAGGGTTTATATTGTGTTTTTCGGTTTTATGTAGTGTTTTTTAATGTTTATGTAGCGTTTTTAGGGTTTATGTAGTGTTTGTTAGGTTTTCTGTTACAGTTCTAGGGTTTATGTAGTGCTTTTAGGGTTTATGTATTGTTTTTGGGTTTATGTTGCATTTTTTGGTTTATGTTGCGTTTTTGGGTTCTTGTTGCATTTTTAGGGTTATGTTACATTTTTAGGTTTTATGTATCTATTTGAAGCCTTTTTTAGGGTTTAATGGTTTTTTATGGTTTGTAGTATTTTAAGGGGTTTTAAGGGTTGTTAAGGGGTGTTTATGGTTTTTTATGGTATCTGATGGATTTTAATGGTTTTTTGGGGGGTTTTATGGGTTTATTTGTTTTTTTTGGGATTGATAGGGGTTGTTAGGGTTTTTAGTGTGTTTTAGTGTTTGTTTGGTTATTGTAGCGGTTTTTATGGTTTATATAATGTGTTTTAGCATTTTTTGGGGTTTTTAGGGTTTTTTAGTGTTCTTTAGAGTTTAATATGGTTCTTTAGGGTTTATTAGGGTTCTTTAGGGTTTATTAGTATTGTTTAGGGTTTTTTATACTTTATTATCATTTTTTATTTTATATTAGGGTTTTATTGGGCTTTTGTAGCCATTAATAGCTTTTTATAGGGTTTATCAACCTTTTTTTGGGTTATTTTGAATTTAATAGGGTTTATTAGGGTTTATTTTATTTAATGGCGTTATGTAACAGGTATTTGGTATTATTACAATTTATTAGGGTTTATTATGATTTTTTATGGTTTATTGCGGTTTATTAGGGGATTTTTATGGGTTGTTTCAGTTTGTTACAATTTATTTAGCATTGTTAGGAATTGTTATGATTTATTTGGGGTTTTTAGGGTTTGTTACGATTTATTTTGGGGTTATTAGGGTTTGTTAGGGTTTATTAATGGGTTGTAGGGTTTTTTGGCTATTATTTGGAGGTTTTTGTAGCGTTTTGTCAGTTTTGTTAGTGTTTTTAGGGATTATTAGAGTTTATTATGGTTTAATAGTCTTTTTATTGTATAATAGGGGTTTTATGGATTTTGTAGCATTTATTAGGGTATAATTGAGTTTGTTAGTGTTTATTACAAGTTATTACAATTTACTAGTGTTTATTAGGGTTTTTTGTGTTTAATAGTGGGTTTTAGTGGTTATTAGGGTTTATTAGTGGTTCTTAGCAATTATTATTGGTTGTTAGGTTTTTTTAGGTTTTGTTAGGGTTTTAGGGTTTGTTACTGTTTGTTTGAGTAGTTTGGTTTTTTTGCGTTTTTTTGGTTTTATGGGTGTGTTTGGATTTTTTATGCTTTGTTCGGGTTATTTTTTCATTTTTTGGGGTTTTGTTGCATTATTCAGGTTTTTGTAGCAATTGATAGGGTTTATGTAACATTGTTCGTTACTTTAGTCGGGATACCCTGATTTGTTAACATTCAAACAAGTATAACTTCATATCCGGATGTCTGTTAGGCCGGTACAACATATGTAATTGAATATTGTTTCATTTTATTTGATTGGACAGGTTGTAGAGTTTAAAAGGGCTTCTATATTAGAAGTTATGGTTGTTTTAACATTCTATGGCTTTTCAAATACACATATATATGTATTTATTCGTAAATATATATGTGTCTATGTGTGTCTGTGTGTCTGTGTGTCTGTGTGTGTGTGTGTCTGTGTGTCTGTGTGTGTGTTGTATATATGTATTTATTTATAAACACACATAAAAAATATTTTATAAATGTATTTAAAACTAATCTTATAAATATATATAAATATAAAAATAAATATATGGATAAAAAACATATTAATATAAATATATATTAATATAATAATGAATGTATATACAAATACTAATATTTGAATAAATATTTATGTATTAATATAACTAAATATATTTATATTAATATGAATCTATATTAATATAAGAATAAATATAATTATATATATAAATAAATAGATATATCATTAAATAGAGAAAAAAATGACTTAGGGGTAAAGGTGCAGGCACGCAAGGGCGGAGGTCACGAGGTCGAGTTCAGGTGGAAGTAAAGAGGTGCGTACGTGTGGGGGATGCGCGAGAAGGGCAGTGTGCAGGAGAGATTGAGGGGGGGGGTCCGCCTAGCACTGATAGGGGGGTCAAGTGCTGTTAAACCCCCCCCCCCCCCACATTATATAAATTTTTATTTATTTTTATGACTTTTATCAGCGATTTTTAGAAGCACGGATAAAATTCCCCTTTTATCAGTGCTAAAAAAATCATTGATAAAGGGGACCCCCCTATATGCTCACCCCGATTAACAGTGCTTTTTTTAGCATTGTTAATGCACTTTTCTAGCGCTGATAAAGGTCATTTTTGTAGAATTGTGCACACTCAATGCAGACGCATTATTCTATTATCACATGTGTTATTATTTTTTATTTATTATCATTCACATTAATATGCACAGTCATGTAGACTTGGTTATTATTTATTCTTTATTACCAAGAACATTCACTTGTATGTGCGTTATTGTTTATTATTTATTATCTTTCAAATGAACATGCACATACACATGCAATTCACATGAATTATTATTTATTATTTATTATTTATTATCATTCACAAGCAAATGTGCATGCATATGCACATGCACATGCACGTGTGTTATTAGAATTATTATTATTAGAGGTATTTTTAGGGTTTACTAGCATTTTTTAGGATTTTTAGGTGATATTAACATTTATTATGGTTTGTTAGGGTTTTAGGGTTTTTTAATGGTATATTAGCATTTTATAGGGTTTGGTTGGGGTCATTAGGATTTTATTAGAGTTTATTACGACATGTCAAGGTTTATTAGGGTTTATTAGGTATTTTTAGGTTCTATTAGGATTGAGTTGGGCTTATTATGGTATATTATGGTATATTTGGGTATGTTTAGGATTTATTAGTGTTTATTATGGTTCATTATGGTTTATTAATTTTAAAGAGGGTATATTAGGTGTTTTTAGGGTTTAGTAGTGATTATTAGGGTTTATTAGCTCTTTTAAGCTTTGTTAGGTTTAATTACCGTTAATAAGGTGTTTAGGGCTTTTTAATGGTGTATTTGCGTTTTTTTAGGGTTTAGTGGGGTTTACTATGGTTTATTATGGTGTGTTAAGGTTTACTAGGGTTGACTATGTATTTTTAGTGTTTTATTAGGGTTTATTAGGTATCTTTAGGGTTTTATTAGGGTTTATTAGGGTTGAGTAGGTTTTATTAGGGTTTGATAGGGATTTTTAGGGTTTACTAGGGTTAGTTACACTTTTTATTAAGGTATATGAGTGTTTTTTAGTTTTTTATTAATATATATGAGTGGTTTTTAGGACTTTTTTTGTTTTATTAGCATGTTTTTAGTATTTTTGGGCATTTTTTATGGTTTATTAGGTTTTATTAGAATTTATTATGGTTCATTGGGTTTTCTAGGACTTTTTAATGGTTTTTTTGCGTTTTTTTGTTTACTGGGGTATAGTTGGGTTTTATTAGGTTTATTATGGTGTATCAAGGTTTATTAGGGTATAGAATGTATTTTTAGGGTTTTATTATGGTTTTATTAGGGTTTAATAGTTTTTATTAGGGTTTTTTAGGGTTTTTTAGGGTTTATTTGGGTTTGTTATAAGTTTATTAGTTTTTTTGTTTTATTAGTTTATATTGGTGTTTGTTAGGTCTTTTTAGATAATATTGTGTGTTTTTATTGTTTGTGAGCATTTTTTTTATTTGTGAGTGTTTATAGGGTTTCTTATGTTATATTAGAGTTTGTTATGGTTTATTTGGGTTTCTAGGGATTTTAAGGTATATTAGCGTTTTTTGTCTTTATTTGGTTATATTAGGGTTTTTAGGTCTTTTTAGGTAATATAGGGTGTTATTATTTTTTTGATCGTTTTTTTATTTGTGAGTGTGTTTAGGGTTTATTAGGATATATTAGATATTATCAGGGTTTCTAGGGATTTTTTAAGGTATACAAGTAGTTTTTTCTTTATTAGGGTTTTATAGGGTTTTATTAGGGGTTATTATGGTGTGTTAAGGTTTGTTAGGGTTGAGTAGGGTTTATTTGGATTTATTTATGGTTTATTAGGGAGTTTTATGGTTTTTTTGTGGTTTATTAGGTTTTATTAGTGTTTATTAGTGTTTATTAGGGTTTGTTAGAGTTGTTAATGTTTTCATAAAATGTTTTTAGTGTTTATTATGTTTTATTATCATTTATTAGGGTTTATTAGGTATTTTTGGGGTTTTATTAGGGTTGAGTAGAGTTTCGTAGGGTTTTTAGAGAGTATAATGTGTTTTTAGGGATTATTAGAGTTTATTAGGGGTTTATTAGGGTTTAATTTTTTATATTATGGAATATTAGGGATTAATATTTTTGAGGGTTTTGAATCATCTTTAGGGTTTTTGTAGCATTTTTTAGTGTTTGTATAGCATTGCTAGATTTTATGTAGCATTTTTCGTGTTTATATAGCATTTTAAGGGTTTAGTTATGAGTTATAGGTTTTATGTATCATTTTTAGGGTTTATGTAATGTTTTTAGGGTTTATGTATCGTGTTTAGGGCTTAGGTTTTAAGTAGCATTTTTTAGGATTTATGTTACGTTTTATGGGTTTATGTAGTGTTTTTAGGGGTGATGTAGCATTTATGTGGCATTTTTTAGGGTTCATGTAGTATTTTTACTGTTTATAATGTGTTTTTAGGTTTTATGTTGCATTTTTTAATGTTTATGTAACGTTTTTAGGGTTTATGTTGTGTTTTTTATGGTTTATGTAATAGTTCTAGGGTTTTTGTAGTGCTTTAAGGGTTTATGTAGCATTTTATGGGTTTATGTTGCATTTTTTTTGTTTATGTTTCGTTTTTAGGGGTTTTGTAGCATTTTTTAGGGTTTATGTAACTTTTTTATGGTTTATGTATCTATTTGACGCCTTTTTTAGGGTTTTAATGGTTGTTTGTGGTTTATAGTGTTTTTTAGGGTTATTAAGGGTTGTTAACAGGTGTTTGTGTTTTTTATGGTATCTGATGTATTTTTAATGGTTTTTGGGGGGCTTTATGGGTTTATTTATTTTTTATTGGGATTGATAGTGGTTGTTAGGGTTTTTTAGTGGTTTTTAGGGTTTCTTTGGGTGGTCTAGAGGTTTTTAGGGTATATATAATGTGTTTTATCATTTTTTTGGTTCTTTAGGGTTTTTAGTGTTCTTTAGAGTTTAATATGGTTCTTTAGGGTTTATTAGGGTTCTTTAGGGTTTATTAGTGTTCATTAGGATTTGTTACATTTTATTATCTTTTTTATTGTATATTAGGGTTTTATTGGGATTTTGTAGGCATTAATAGATTTTTCTAGGGTTTATCAAACTTTTTTAGGGTTATTTAGTATTTATAAGTGTTTATTAGGGTTTATTTAATTTATTAGGGTATAGTAACGTGTATTAGTGTTTCTTAAGTTTGCTTAGGGTTTTGTTAGGGTTTTTATGGTATTGTTAGGGTTTCTTATGGTTACACATGGGTTTTTAGGGTTTCATCAGGGTTTTATGAGTTTATTGGTGTTTCTTAATGCTTCTTGGGGTTTGTTAGGGCGTGTTAGGTTTTGTTATGGTTTTTAGGGTTTGTTAGGCTTTTTATGTTTTTAGGGTTTTTTGGGGTTTGTTATGGTTTTTAGGGTTTCTTAGGGTTTTTTAGGGTGTGTTAGGGTTTGTTAGGGTTTGTTACGATTTTTTAGGGTTTTCATATTTTTTAATGGTTTTTAATGATTATGGGGTTATTGATGGTTTTTTGGGGTAATTTAGTTGTTCATGTTTGTCACAGATGTGTAGAGCTAGTCGCAAGCTTCAATTTGATATGTCGTAGATCTGAAACGGACACCCAGAGCAGAAGTTATGGACATTTGTAGGACATAAGGACCTTTTAGGACTTTAATAATGTGATAAGGTGTTCCTATTGGTCACAAATGTGTAGATCTAGTCGAAAGCTTCGATTTGATATATGGTAGAGGCATAACAGACTCCCGTAGTAGAAGTTTTGGACTTTTGGAAGGTTTAAGTACTTTTTTGGGACATCAAAGATGTGAGAAGGTGATTCAGTGGTTATAAGAGTGTAGGTCTAGTCACAAGCTTCGATTTGATATGTGTTAGAGGCCAAAAGACACCCATAGAAGAAGTTATTGCAAAACAGACACCAGAAGCCAATCTTTTGACCATCCAAATGGATTTGGGATCTTTTTCTGTGATGAAGAATGTCAGAAAGGGTTCTAGTGGTTACCAGAATGTGTATCTTTTCACAATATTCAATTTGATTTGTGGTATAGCCAAAATAAACACATGTAGCAGATGTTATTGTCATTTTAAATTTAGCAATTCTCCTAGCACCTAAAAACCTAAGAAACACGCAACTCACTAAAATAGGCATATCTTCTCCTTCGGGTTTCCGTTTAAGCACTATGACTAGTCAAATTGAAGCTCGTGAGATGAGTGAGGACCAAGTTTAGTAAAAACTATGAGAAGATTAAAGTAATATAATATATATTAGTTATACCACTCTAAAAAAAGTCCAACTTCAAATGGCCATAACTTTCGCTCTGGTTGTCTGTTTGAGCTCTACCACATATCAAATCAATATTAGCGAAGCGATCTATGGAGAAGGATGACTAGAACATAGTTCAAGTCCTGTTTGAGATGCTAAAATCCCAGAAACCCATCAGAATGCCTCTAAAACACCTTTACCGTGTGGGGATCCATGTCATTTTTTTAAAATGGTCATTACTTCTGATATGTGGATCTGCTCGGCCTCCGAAACCTGTTTCTATCATAGTTCAATATGTGAGATTCATTTTTACTATTCAAGGAGCAGAAATAGACACCCAAAGAAGATGTTATTCCTTTTTCAATGACTCTGTGATTTGTTAGGTTTTTTGAGACCCCATTTCTAGTATTTTTGTCATGTCTACTATTTTTTCAAACAACTATAACTCAATATGACTATTATTATTTTTATAATTATTATCATCATCTTATCCAAATGCACATGGACATGCACATGCGTTATTATTATATTATTTTTACCATGCACGTGCCCATGCAATGAACACGTGTTATTTTATTATCACATGCGTTGTTATTATTATTGTTATTATTATTATTGTGGTTATTGTAGTTGTTGTTTTTGTGGTTGTTATTATAATTATCATCACATGCAAATGCATATACGAATGCACATACATGCACATTCAATGCACGTGTGTTATTATACTATCACATGTGTTGTAATTTTTATTATTATTATCATCATCATCATCATCATCACATGCAAATGAAATTTGTGGGAGTTATTATTTTTTTACCATGCACGTGAACACGTAATGCACATGCAATATTCTATTATCACATGCATTAGTACTACAACTATTATCACCACCACTACTACTATTATTACTACTAATATTAATATTACTATCATCACATGCAAATGTAGAGGCACATGTGTTATTATTTATTATTTATTTAATTGCATGTGCATATGCAATGCACTTGTATTATTCTTTTATTATTATTATTATCACAATTATTATTATTATCAATATCTTTATTATTATCATTATCGCATGAAAATGCACGTGCATGTGCGTTGTTATTTATTATTTATTAAGATTCACGTGCATGCATTATTATTATTATTATTACAATTAGCATTATTAATATTATCATAAAATGTAAATGCACATGCACATGCATGTGCGTTCTTATTTATTATTATTTATTTATTATTTACTACTATGCATGTGCACATGAAATGCACTTGTGTTATTCTATTATTAATATTATTATTATTGTTGTTGTAGTTGTTGTTGTTGTTTGTATCATCAAATACAAATTCACATTCACGTGCATTTTTATTAATAATTTATTACCATGCACGTGCATGCATCGTTATCATTATCATTACATGTAAATGAACATGCATGTGCGTTATTATATATTATTTATTATCATGCACATGAAAATGCAATGCACTTGTGTAATTCTATTATCACTTGTGTTATTATTATTTATTCACATGCACGTGCACACGCAATGAACGTGCGTTATTCTATTATCACATGCACGTGATTTAATATTTATTATTTATTACCATGCACATGCATATGCAATGCACTTGTATTATTATTTTATTTTTATTATTATTATTGTAACAGTTATTATTATTATTATTATTATTATCATTACCATTATTCATCAATCCATTTTTTTATTTTATTGAAAAAGTCACTTTAGGGTAAGTGGGAACCTATATAAAAACCACATAAAACACATTACATGGTTCAAAAGTTAAAATTCAAACATAAAACGAAACCATCAGAACCACCCCACGAACCTTCAAAGCACACCCTGTTTCAAAATTCAAAAGCTTAAAATAAAATCCATCAATACCGCCTTGATATACCCACCATGACCCATCACCTATTTCAAATTTAAAAAGGCACCATCATCACACCTCAAGCCTACTACCTCTCCATGAGTACCCAAACACAAAACAACCCGCATCGAAAGTGGCTCAGTGGAAACCAGTATGCTGGAAACCGTTATCATCACCAAAAACACGCACCACGCCATCGCATACCACCAGAAAAGAAGAACACCATCGAATACTGCCAAAATTGAAGTCATCGCCTGGAGTAAACACCTTCGACGCTGAAACAGGCCATCAGCTTCTTCGACACAAAATCACGAGTATTACCGTTATGGAGTTGACGTCATCAGCCGATACCCCATTTAACACCACCAAAGGAGGCCCGAATCGCACATCTCCCCAATCATCCAGAGAGACCACCGAAGAACGATAAACCACAAGCAATAATGAAAGCCCAAAAATAGATCATGAAACCAGGAAAAACCCTAAAGGAACCTCGAAGACTGCAAACCAAATAGCCCAAAACCTTGTGTACCCATCACTCAAATTATGACCCAGAGAGTAGTGGTGGAACCCTAGGTCAGAGAAGGTTTGGGAAACCAAGGATGACAGACCGAATCAGGTAGCGGCTAGAATCCTAACCTCCACCGAACCACAATCCCAAAATCTCTAGGTTAACTCCATACCATCCCCGACCCAGAGAGGCATGAAGGAACATGAGACCAGAGCAGGTTAGGGTGATGGAGGGAATCCAAACCACATACCTTCGCCAGAAGAACCATACAACCGCTGAGAAATGGTGGAAAGAACCAGAGGAGAAGAAACCCTAGGGGAATGGAAGTCCTTGGAGTGGAGCTAAGAAGTGGTGCCGATGAGTGGAGCCGATGAGCAGAGCCGAAGTGCGGAGCTGAAAGCAGATTGGAGAGGATGGAGCCTAAAAACCTATAGGAACAGGGGAGAAATCACGGAGAGCTCTCTCTATAGAGAGCGTGGAGAGCGCTCCTCGAATGGTCTTACATAACATTCATTATCATTATTATTATCAACATCACATGAAAATCCACAAGAATGTGCGTTGTTATTTATTATTTATTACCATGCACGTTCATGATTTAATAATAATAATATTATTATTATAATTAGTATTATAAATATTATTATGAAATGTAAATGCACATGAATGTGTGTTCTTATTTACTATTATTGATTTATTATTTACTATTATGCATGTGCACATGCAATGCACTTGTGTTATTCTATTATTGTTGTTGTTGTTGTTGTTGTTGTTGTTGTTGTTTGTATCCTCAAATACAAATGCACATGTACGTGCATTGTTATTTATTATTTTTTAAAATGCACGCGCATGCGTCATTATCATTATCATTATAGGGAAATGCACATACATGTGCGTTATTATATATTATTTATTACCATGCACATGAAAAAGCAATGCACTTGTGTTATTCTATTATCAGATGTGTTATTATTATTTATTCTCATGCACGTGCACATGCAATACACTTGCGTTATTCTATGATCACATGTGTTATTATTTATTATTTATTATCATTTACATGGAAATGCATATTCATGTGGACTTTGTTATTATTTATTGTTTATTACCATGCACATGCACATGCATATGCACATTCACTTGGATGTGCGTTATTATTTATTATTTATTATCATTCACATGGACATGCACATACACATTCAATTAACATGTGTTCTTATTTATAATTTATTATTTATTATCATTCACATGAAAATGCACATGCATATGCACATTCATGTTGCGTTATGATTTATTTTTGAAACCATGCACATGCATATGCACATGCACGTGCGTTATTACTACTATTATTATTAGATGTATTTTTAGGGTTTACTATCATTTTTTAGTATTTTTTGTTGTTATTAACATTTATAATGGTTTGTTAGGGTGTTATGGTTTTTAATGGTATATTAGCGTTTTTAGGGTTTGGTGGGGGTTATTAAGATTTTATTAGGGTTTATAATGGTGTGTCATTGTTAATTAGGGTTTATTTGGTATTTTTAGGGTTTTATTAGGATTGAGTTGGGTTTATTAGGGAATATTATGGTATATTATGGTATGTTTGTGTATGTTTAGGATTTATTAGGGTTTATTATGGTTCATTATGGTTTATTAATTTTTAAGAGGGTATATTATTCTTTTTTAGTGTTTAGTAGTGTTTATTAGTGCTTATAAGCTTTGTTTGGTTTTATTAGCATTTATTAGAGGTTTTAGGGCTTTTCAAGGGTATATTTACATTCATTAGGGTTTGGTGGAGTTTATTATGGTTTCTTATGGTGTGTTAAGGATTATTAGGTTTGAGTAGGTATTTTTAGGATTTTATTAGGCTTAAGTCGGTCTCTTAAAGGTTTTATTAGGGTTTATTCGGGTTGAGTATGGTTTATTAGGGTTTGTTAGGGATTTATAGGGTTTACTAGGGTTTTTTAGTGTTTTTATTAGGGTATGTGAGTGTTTTTAATTTTTTTTAATATATATGAGGGGTTGTTATAGCTTTTTTGGTTTTATTAGCATGTTTTCAGTGTTTGTGAGAATTTTTAATGGTTTATTAGCTTTTATTTGAATTTCTTATTGTTTATTAGGGTTTCTAGAGATTTTTAATCGTTTGTTTGGATTTTTTTGGTTTATTGGGGTTTAGTTGGGTTTTATTAGGTTTTTTTATGGTGTGTCATGGTTTATTACAGTTGAGAAGGTTTTTTTAGGGTTGTATTAGGGTTTATTCATTTTTATTAGTGTTTATTAGTGATTTTTAGGGTTTATTAAGGTTTGTTTGGGGTTTATTAGTTTTTTTTGTTTTATTAGGTTATATTATTTTGTGTTAGATCTTTTTAGATAATTTAGCATGTTTTTATTATTTGTGAGCGGTTTGTTTTTGTTTGTGAGCGTTGTATGGTTTCTTTGGTTATATTAGAGTGTATTTTGGTCGATTAGGGTTTCTAGGGATTTTTAAGGTATATTAGCGTGTTTTGTCATTATTTGGTTATATTAGTGTTTTTAGGACTTTTTAGGTAATATAGCATGTTTTTATTGTTTGTGGTATTTCTTTTATTATCTGTGAGCGTTTTTAGGGTTTGATAGGTTATATAAGAGTTTATCAGGGTTTTTAGGGATTTTTTAAGGTATACTAACATTTTTTTCATTAATACGGTTTTATTAGGGGTTATTATGGTGTGTTAAGGTTTGTTAGGGTTGAGTAGGGTTTATTTGGATTTATTTAATGTTTATTAGGGCTTTTAGGGTTTGTTTGGGGTTTATTAGGGTTTATTAGTGTTTATTAGTGTCTTTTCAGGTTGGTTAGGGTTGTTTAGGTTTTCATAACGTGTTTTTAGGGTTTACTAGGTTTCATTATCCATTATTAGGGTTTATTATGTATTTTTGGGGTTTTATTACGGTTGAGTAGAGTTTTGTAGTATTTTAGGGTTTATAAGTTGTTTTTAGGGATTATTAGAGTTTATTAGGGGTTTATTGGGGTTTATTGTTTTATATTATGGTATATTAGGGTTTAATATTTTTTATTATTTTAAAGCGTCTTTAGGGTTTTTGTTGCATTTTTAGAGTTTGTGTAGCGTTGTTAGAGTTTATGTAGCATTTTTAGTGTTTATGTAGCATTTTTAGGGTTTATATAATGTTTTTAGTGTTTATGTAGCGTGTTTGGGGATTAGGTTTTACGTAGTATTTTTAGGGTTTATGTTGCGTTTTCTAGGTTTAGGTAGCGTTTTTAGAGGTGATGTAGGGTTTATGTTGCATTTTTTAGGGTTTATGTAATGTTTTTAGAATTCATGGAGTGTTTTTAGAGTTTATATTGTGTTTTTAGGTTTTATGTACTGTTTTTTAATGTTTATGTAGCGTTTTTAGGGTTTATGTAGTGTTTATTAGGTTTTATGTTACAGTTCTAGGGTTTATGTAGTGCTTTTAGGGTTTATGTATCGTTTTTGGGTTTATGTTGAATTTTTTTGTTTATGTTGCATTTTTAGGGTTCATGTTGCATTTTTAGGGTTTATGTTACATTTTCAGGGTTTATGTATCTATTTGAAACCTTTTTTAGGGTTTTAATGGTTGTTTATGGTTTGTAGTATTTTTTGGGGTTTTAAGGGTTTTTAACGGGTGTTTATGGTTTTTATGGTATCTGATGGAATTTTAATGGTTTTTTGGGGGGTTTTATGGGTTTATTTGTTTTTTTGGGATTGATAGGGGTTGTTAGGGTTTTTAGTGTGTTTTAGTGTTTGTTTGGGTATTGTTGCGGTTTTTAGGGTTTATATAATGCGTTTTAGCATTTTTTGGGGTTTTTAGGGTTTTTAGTGTTCTTTAGAGTTTAATATGGTTTTTTAGGGTTTATTAGGTTTCTTTAGGGTTTATTAGTGTTCTTTAGGATTTGTTACAGTTTATTAGCGTTTTTTATTTTATATTATGGTTTTATTGGGCTTTTGTAGGCATTAATAGCTTTTTATAGGGTTTATCAACCTTTTTTAGGGATATTTTGAATTTAATAGGGATTAGTAACAGGTATTTGGTATTATTACAATTTATTAGGGTTTATTATGCTTTTTTATGGTTTATTGCAGTTTATTAGGGGATTTTTATGGTTTAATTCAGTTTGTTACAATTTATTTGGCGTTGTTAGGATTTGTTACGATTTATTTTTGGTTTTTAGGGTTTGTTATGTTTTATTTTGGGATTATTAGGGTTTGTTAGGGTTTATTAATGGGTTGTAGGTTTTATTTGGCTATTATTTGGAGGTTTTTGCAGCGTTTTGTGAGGTTTGTTAGTGTTTTTAGGGATTATTTGGGTTTATTATAGTTTAATAGTGTTTTTATTGTACAATAGGGGTTTTATGGCTTTTGTAGCATTTATTAGTGTCTAATAGAGTTTGTTAGGGTTTATTACTAGTTATTATGATTTAATAGTGTTTATTAGGGTTTTTTGTGTTTAATAGTGGGTTTTATTTGTTATTAGGGTTTATTAGTGGTTCTTAGTATTTATTAGTGGTTGTTAGGTTTTGTTAGGTTTTGTTAGGGTTTTAGGGTTCGTTACTGTTTGTTTGAGTTGTTTGAGGTTTTTTGCGTTTTTTGGGTTTTATGGGTGTGTTTGGATTTTTTATGCTTTTTCGGGTAATTTTTGCGTTTTTTGGGGTTTTGTTGCATTTTGTGGGTTTTGAATCATTATTCAGGTTTTTGTAGCAATTGATAGGGTTTATGTAGCATTGTTAGTTGCTTTAGTCAGGATACCCTGATTTGTTAACATTCTAACAAGTATAACTTCAGATCCGGATGTCCGTTAGGCCGGTATAACATATCAAATCAAGGATTGTTTCATTTTATTCAATTGGACAGGTTGTGGAGTTGAAAAGGCTTCTAAATTAGAAGTTATGGTTGTTTTAACATTCTATGGCTTTTCAAATACACATATATATGTATTTATTTGTAAATATATATGTGACTATGTGTGCCTGTGTGTCTCTGTGTGTGTGTGTGTCTCTGTGTGTGTTGTATATATGTATTTATTTATTTATTTATAAACACACATAAAAAATATTTTATAAATGTATTTAAAACTAATCTTATAAATATATATTAATATATAAATAAATATACGGATAAAAAACATATTAATATAAATATATATTAATATAAGAATGAATGTATATATAAACTCTAATATTTGAATAAATATATATGTATTAATATAACCAAATATATTTATTTTAATATGAATCTATATTAATATACGAATAAATATAATTATATACATAAATAAATAGATATATCATTAAATAGAGAAAAAATGGCTTAGGGGTAAAGGTGCAAGCACGCAAGGGGGGAGGTCACGAGTTTGAGTTCAGGTGGAAGCAAGGAGGTGCATACGTGTGGGGGATGCGCGAGAAGGGCAGAGCGCGGGAGAGATTGAGGGGGTCCGCCTAGCACTGATAGGGGGTCAAGTGCTGTTAAAACCACCCCCCCCCCCCGCATTATAAAAATATTTTTATTTATTTTTTTTGACTTTTATCAGTGCTTTTTAGAAGCGCGGATTAAATTCCCCTTTTATCAGTGCTAAAAAAACATTGATAAAAGGGACCCCCCTATATCCTCACCCCAATTAACAGTGCTTTTTTAGCATTGTTAATGCACTTTTCTAGCGCTGATAAATTCCATTTTTGTAGAATTGTGCACACGCAATGCACGCGCATTATTCTATTATCACATGTGTTATTATTTTTTTATTTATTATCATTCACATTAATATGCACAGTCATGTAGACTTGTTTTTTATTTATTATTTATTACCATGAAAATTCACTTGTATGTGCGTTATTATTTATTATTTATTATCTTTCAAATGAACATGCACATACACATGTAATTCACATGCATTATTATTTATTATTTATTATTTATTATCATTCATAAGAAAATGTGTAGGCATATGCACATGCACATGCACGTGCGTTATTACTATTATTATTATTAGAGGTATTTTTAGGGTTTATTAGCATTTTTTAGGATTTTTAGGTGATATTAACATTTATTATGGTTTGTTAGGGTTTTAGGGTTTTTTAATGGTAAATTAGCATTTTCTAGGGTTTGGTGGGGGTTATTAGGATTTTATTATGGTTTATTATGGAGTGTCAAGGTTTATTAGGGTTTATTATGTATTTTTAGGTTCTATTAGGATTGAGTTGGGCTTATTAGGGTATATTATGGTATAATATGATATATTTGGGTATGTTTAGGATTTATTAGTGTTTATTATGGTTCATTATGGTTTATTAATTTTAAAGAGGGTATATTATGTGTTTTTAGGGTTTAATAGTGATTATTAGGGTTTATTAGTGCTTTTAAGCTTTGTTAGGTTTAATTAGCATTTATTACGTGTTTTAGGGCTTTTTAATGGTGTATTTGCATTTTTTAGGGTTTAGTGGGGTTTACTATGGTTTATTATGGTGTGTTAAGGTTGATTAGGGTTGACTATGTATTTTTAGGGTTTTATTAGGGTTTAGTATGTATCTTTTGGGTTTTATTAGGGTTTATTAGGGTTGAGTAGGTTTTATTAGGTTTTGTTAGGGATTTTTAGGGTTTACTAGGGTTAGTTACACTTTTTATTACGGTATCTGAGTGTTTTTTTAGTTTTTATTAATATATATGAGTGGTTTTTGGGACTTTTTCTATTTTATTAGAATGTTTTTAGTATTTGTGAGCATTTTTTATGGTTTATTAGGTTTTATTAGAATTTATTATGGTTCATTTGGTTTTCTAGGACTTTTTTATGGTTTGTTTGCGTTTTTTTGTTTACTGGGGTATAGTTGGGTTTTATTAGGTTTATTATAGTTTATCGAGGTTTATTAGGCTATAGAATGTATTTTTAGGGTTTTATTATGGTTTTATTAGGGTTTATTAGTTTTTATTAGGGTTTATTAGGGTTTTTAGGGTTTATTAGGGTTTGTTAGAAGTTTATTAGTTTTTTTTGTTTTATTAGGTTATATTGGTGTTTGTTTGGTCTTTTTAGATAATATAGTGTGTTTTTATTGTTTGCAAGCATTTTCTTTTTGTTTGTGAGTGTTTATAGGGTGTCTTATGTTATATTAGAGTTTGTTATGGTTTATTAGGGTTTCTAGGGATTTTAAGGTATATTAGCATTTTTTGTCTTTATTTGGTTATTTTATGGTTTTTAGGCCTTTTTAGGTATTATAGCATGTTTTTATTTTTTGTGATCGTTTTTTTATTTCTGACTGTTTTTATGGTTTATTAGGACATATTAGAGATTATCAGGGTTTCTAGGGATTTTTTAATGTATACAAGCAGTTGTTTCTTTATTAGGGTTTTATAGGGTTTTATTAGGGTTATTATGGTGTGTTAAAGTTTGTTAGGGTTGAGTAGGGTTTATTTGGATTTATTTATGGTTTATTAGAGAGTTTTATGGTTTTTTCTGGTTTATTAGGGTTTATTAGTGTTTATTAGTGTCTATTAGGGTTGGTTAGAGTTGTTAATGTTTTTATAACATGTTTTTAGTGTTTATTAGGTTTTATTATCATTTATTAGGGTTTATTAGGTATTTTTGGGGTTTTATTAGGGTTGAGTAGAGTTTCTTTCGGTTTTTAGAGAGTATAATGTATTTTTAGGGATTATTAGAGTTTATTAAGGGTTTATTAGGGGTTTATTAGGGTTTAATTTTTTATATTATGGAATATTAGGGTTTAATATTTTTGAGGGTTTTGAATCATCTTTAGGGTTTTGTATCATTTTTTAGTGTTTGTATAGCGTTGTTAGAGTATATGTAGCATTTTTCATGTTTATATAGCATTTTAAGGGTTTAATTATCGGTTATAGGTTTTATGTATCATTTTTAGGGTTTATGTAATGTTTTTAGGGTTTATGTAGCGTGTTTAGGGTTTAGGTTTTATGTAGCATTTTTTTGGATTTATGTTACATTTTCTGGGATTATGTTGTGTTTTTAGGTGTGATGTAGCATTTATGTGGCATTTTTTAGGGTTTATGTAATGTTTTTAGGGTTCATGTAGTGTTTTTACTGTTTATAATGTGTTTTTAGGTTTTATGTTGCATTTTTTAATGTTTATGTAGTGTTTTTAGTGTTTATGTTGGGTTTTTTAGGGTTTATGTAACAGTTCTAGAGTTTTTGTAGTGATTTTAGGGTTTATGTAGCATTTTTTGGGTTTATGTTGCATTTTTTTGTTTATGTTGCGTATTTAGGATTTTTGTAGCATTTTTTAGGGTTTATGTAACAATTTAGGGTTTATGTATTTATTTGAAGCCTTTTTTAGGGTTTTAATGGTTGTTTTTTGTTTGTTGTGTTTTTAGGGTTATTTAGGGTTGTTTACGGGTGTTTGTGTTTTTTATGGAATCTGATGGATTTTTAATGGTTTTTGGGGGGTTTTATGGGTTTATTTGTTTTTTATTGGGATTGATAGTGGTTGTTACTGTTTTTAGTGTGTTTTAGGGTTTTTTGGGTGTTGTAGCGGTTTTTTAGTATATATAATGTGTTTTATCATTTTTTGGGTTCTTTAGGGTCTTTAGTGTTCTTTAGAGTTTAATATGGTTTTTTAGGGTTTATTAGGGTTCTTTAGGGTTTATTAGTGTTCTTTAGGATTTGTTACATTTTATTATCTTTTTTTATTGTATATTAGGGTTTTATTGAGATTTTGTAGGCATTAATAGATTTTTCTAGGGTTTATCAAACTTTTTTATGGTTATATTGTATTTATAAGTGTTTATTTGGGTTTATTTAATTTATTAGGGTTTAGTAACGTGTATTAGTGTTTCTTAGGTTTTCTTAGGGTTTTGTTAGGGTTTTTATGGTTTTGTTAGGGTTTCTTATGGTTACATAGGGGTTTTTAGGGTTTCATCAGGGTTTTTTGAGTTTATTGGGGTTTCTTAGTGCTTCTTGGGGTTTGTTAGGGTGTGTTAGGTTTTGTTATAGTTTTTAGGGTTTGTTAGGGTTTGTTATGTTTTTTAGGGTTTTTTGGGGTTTGTTAGGGTTTGTTAGGGTTTCTTAGGGTTTGTTAGGGTGTGTTAGTGTTTGTTAAGATTTTGTAGTGGTTTTCATGTTTTTTAATGGTTTTTAATGATTATGGGGTAATTGATGGTTTGTTGGGGTAATTTAGTTGTTCATGGTTGTCACAGATGTGTAGAGCTAGTCGCATTATTCAATTTGATATGTGGTAGATGTGAAACGGACACCCAAACCAGAAGTTATGGACATTTGTAGGACTTAAGGACCTTTTAGGAATTTAATAATGTGATAAGGTGTTCCTATTGGTCACAGATGTGTAGATCTAGTCTAAAGCTTCGATTTGATATATGGTAGAGGTATAACAGACTCCTATAGTAGATGTTTTGGACTTTTGGAAGGTTTAAGTACTTTTTTGGGACTTAAAAGATGTGAGAAGGTGATTCAGTGGTTATAAGAGTATAGGTCTAGTCACAAGCTTCGATTTGATATGTGTTAGAGGCCAAAAGACACCCATCGAAGAAGTTATTGCAAAACAGACACCAGAAGCCAATCTTTTGACTATCCAAATGGATTTGGGCTCTTTTTTGGGGATGAAGAATGTCAGAAAGGGTTCCAGTGGTTACCAGAAAGTGTATATTTTCACAATATTCAATTTGATATGTGGTATTGCCAAAATGAACACATGTAGCAGATGTTATTGTCGTTTTAAATTTAGCAACTCTCCTAGCGCCTAAAAACCTAAGAAACACGCAACTCACTAAAATAGGCATAACTTCTCCTTCGGGATTCCGTTTAAGCACTGTGACTAGTAAAATCGAAGCTCATGAGATGAGTGAGGACCATGTTTAGTAAAAACTATGAGAAGATCAAAGGAATATAATATATATTAGCTATACCAATCTAAAAAAAGTCCAACTTCAAATGGACATAACTTTCGATCCGGTTGTCCGTTTGAGCTCTACCACATATCAAATCAAATGTAGCGAAGAGATATATGGAGAAGGATGACATGAACATAGTTCAAGTCCTATTTGAGACCCTAAAATCCTAGAAACCCATAAGAAGGCCTCTAAAACTCCATTACCGTGTGGGGATCCCTGTCATTTTTTTAAAAAATGGTCATAACATCTGATATGTGGATCTGCTCGGCCTCCGACACATGTTTCTATCATAGTTCATTACGTGAGATTCAGTTTTACTATTCAAGGAGCAGAAATGGACACCCGAAGAATAAGTTATTCCTTTTTCAATGACTCTGTGATTTTTTTAGATTTTTTGAGACCCCATTTCTAGTATTTTTGTCATGTCTACTATTTTTTCAAACAACTAGAACTTATTATGACTATTATTATTGTTATTATTATCATCATCTTATCCAAATGCACATGGACATGCACGTGTGTTATTATTATATTATTTTTA
Organism: Viscum album; assembly: GCA_963277665.1. Lineage (NCBI taxonomy): Eukaryota > Viridiplantae > Streptophyta > Magnoliopsida > Santalales > Viscaceae > Viscum > Viscum album. The sequence continues at coordinate 40,756,475 of OY728167.1, read as the reverse complement.
CCAAGCATGTGCCCATGCAATAAACACATGTTATTTTATTATCACATGTGTTGTTATTATTATTGTTATTATTATTATTGTGGTTATTGTAGTTGTTGTTGTTGTGGTTGTTATTATAATTATCATCACATGAAAATGCATATACGAATGCACATACATGCACATTCAATGCACGTGTGTTATTCTATTATCACATGTGTTGTTATTATTATCATCATCATCATCATCATCATCATCATCACATGCAAATGAAATACGTGGGAGTTATTATTATTTTACCATGCACGTGCACACGTAATGCACATGAAATATTCTATTATCCCATTCATTGGTACTACAACTATTTTCACCACCACTACTACTATTATTACTACTACTATTAATATTACTATCATCACATGCAAATGTAGAGGCACGTGTGTTATTATTTATTATTTATTTCATTGCACGTGCATATGCAATGCACTTGTATTATTCTTTTATTATTATTATTATCACAATTATTATTATTATCATTATCTTTATTATTATCATTATCACATGAAAATTCACATGCATGTGCATTGTTATTTATTATTTATTATGATTCATGTGCATGTGTTATTATTAGTATTATTACAATTAGTATTATTAATATTATCATAAAATGTAAATGCACATGCACATGAATGTGTGTTCTTATTAATTATTATTTATTTATTATTTACTACTATGCATGTGCACATGAAATGCACTTGTGTTATTCTATTATTAATATTATTATTATTATTATTATTGTTGTTGTTGTTTGTATCATAAAATACCAATGCACATGCACGTGCGTTGTTATTAATAATTTATTACCATGCACGTGCATGCATCATTATCATTATCATTACATGTAAATGCACATGCATGTGTGTTATTATATATTATTTATTATCATGCACATGAAAATGCAATGCACTTGTGTTATTCTATTATCAAATGTGTTATTATTATTTATTCACATGCACGTGCACACGTAATGCACATTCGTTATTCTATTATCACTTGCACGTGATTTATTATTTATTTTTTATTACCATGCACATGCATATGCAATGCACTTGTATTATTATTTTATTATTATTATAATTATTATTGTAACATTTATTATTAATATTATTATTATCATTATCATTATTCATCGATCCATTTTTTTATTTTATTGAAAAAAGCCACATTAGGGTAAGTGGGAACCTATATAAAAACCACACAAAACACATTACATGTTTCAAAATTTAAAATTCAAATATCAAACGAAACCATCAGCACCGCCCCAAGAACCTTCAAAGAACACCCTATTTCAAAATTCAAAAGCTTCAACTAAAATCCACCAATAGGGCCTTGATATACCCACCATGACCCATCACCTATTTCAAATTTCAAAAGCCACCATCATCACACCTCAAGCCTACTACCTCTCCATGAGTACCCAAACACAAAACAACCTGCATCCAAAGCGGCTCGCCAGAAACCAGTATGTCGGAAACCGTCATCGTCACCAAAAACACGCACCACGCCATCGCATACCACCAAAAAAGAAGAACACCATCAAATACTTCCGAAACTGAAGTCGTCTCCTGGAGTAAACACCTTCGACACTGAAACATGCCATCAGCGTCGTCGACACGAAATCACGAGTATTATCGGTATGGAGTTGACATCATCAGCCACTACCCCATTGAACACCACCAAAGGAGGCCCCAATCGCACCTCGCCTCAATCATCCAGAGAGACCACCGCCAAAAAAAAACCACAAGCAATAATGAAAGCCCAAAAATAGATCATGAAACCAAGAAAACCCCTAAAGGAACCTCAATGACCGCAAACCAAATAGCCTAAAACCTTGTGTACCCATCACTCCAATTATGACCCAGAGAGTAGTGGTGGAACCCTAGGTCAGAGAAAGTTTGGGCAGCCGAGGATGACAGACCAACTCAGGTAGCGGCTGGAAACCTAACCTCCACCGAACCACAATCCTAAAATCTCTATGTTAACTCCATTCCATCCCCGACCAGGAGAGGCATGAAGGAACATGAGACCAGAGCAAGTTAGGGTGATGTAGGGCATCCAAACCACATACCTTCGCCAGAAGAACCATACAACCACTGAGAAATGGTGGAAAGAACCAGAGGAGAAGAAACCCTAGGGGAATGGAAGTCCTCGGAGTGGAGCTAAGAAGAGGTGCCGATGAGCGGAGCCGATGAGCGGAGCCGAAGTGCGGAGCTGAGAGAAGATTGGAGAGGATGGAGCCTGAAACTCTAGAGGAACAGGGGAGAAAGCACGGAGAGTGCTCTCTACAGAGAGCGTGGAGAGCGCTCCTCGAATGGTCTTACATAACATTCATTATCATTATTATTATCAACATCACATGAAAATCCACAAGAATGTGCGTTGTTATTTATTATTTATTACCATGCACGTGCATGATTTAATAATATAATATTATTATTATTATAATTAGTATTATTAATATTATTATAAAATGTAAATGCACATGAATGTGTGTTCTTATTTACTATTATTGATTTATTATTTACTATTATGCATGTGCACATGCAATGCACTTGCGTTATTCTATTATTATTATTATTGTTGTTGTTGTTGTTGTTGTTGTTGTTTGTATCATCAAACACAAATTCACATGTACGTGCATTGTTATTTATTATTTATTACCATGCACGTGCATGCGTCATTATCATTATCATTATATGGAAATGCACATACACATGCATTATTATATATTATTTATTACCATGCACATGAAAAAGCAATGCACTTGTGTTATTCTATTATCACATGTGTTATTATTATTTATTCTCATGCACATGCACACGCAATACACTTGCGTTATTCTATGATCACATGTGTTATTATTTATTATTTATTATCATTCACATGCAAATTCACATTCATGTGGACTTTGTTATTATTTATTGTTTATTACCATGCACATGCACATGCATATGCACATTCACTTGGATGTGCGTTATTATTTATTATTTATTATCATTCGCATACACATGCACATACACATTAAATTAACATCGGTTATTATTTATAATTTATTATTTATCATCATTCACGTGAAAATGCACATGCATATGCACATTCACGTGCGTTATGATTTATTTTTGAAACCATGCACATGCATATGCACATGCACGTGTGTTATTACTACTACTATTATTAGAGGTATTTTTAGAGTTTACTATCATTTTTTAGGATTTTTTGGTGTTATTAACATTTATAATGGTTTGTTAGGTTGTTATGGTTTTTTAATGGTATATTAGCATTTTTAGGGTTTGGTGGGGGTTATTAGGATTTTATTAGGGTTTATTATGGTGTGTCATTGTTAATTAGGGTTTATTTGGTATTTTTAGGGTTTTATTAGGACTAAGTTGGGTTTATTAGGGAATATTATGGTATATTATGGTATGTTTGTGTATGTTTAGGATTTATTAGGGTTTATTATGGTTCATTATGGTTTATTAATTTTTAAGAGGGTATATTATTCTTTTTTAGTGTTTAGTAGTGTTTATTCGGGTTTATTAGTGCTTATAATCTTTGTTTGGTTTTATTAGCATTTATTAGGGGTTTTAGGGATTTTCAAGGGTATATTTACATTTTTTAGGGTTTGGTGGAGTTTATTATGGTTTATTATGGTGTGTTAAGGATTATTAGGCTTGATTAGGTATTTTTAGGGTTTTATTAGGGTTCAGTCGGTATCTTTAAGGTTTTATTAGGGCTGAGTATGGTTTATTAGGGATTGTTAGGGATTTCTAGGGTTTACTAGGGTTTGTTACTGTTTTTATTAGGGTATGTGAGTGTTTTTTAGTTTTTTTTAATATATATGAGGGGTTGTTATGGCTTTTTTGGTTTTATTAGCATGTTTTCAGTGTTTGTGAGAATTTTTAATGGTTTATTAGCTTTTATTTGAATTTCATATTGTTTATTAGGGTTTCTAGAGCTTTTTAATGGTTTGTTTTCATTTTTTTGGTTTATTGGGGTTTAGTTGGGTTTTATTCGGTTTTCTTATGGTGTGTCATGGTTTATTATGGTTGAGAAGGTTTTTTTAGGGTTTTATTAGGGTTTATTCGTTTTTATTAGAGTTTATTAGTGATTTTTAGGGTTTATTAAGGTTTGTTAGGGGTTTATTAGTTTTTTTGTTTTATTTGGTTATATTAGTGTGTGTGTAGAGACCCGAATCCTGACGTACATGGACATTACATTACTTTTGCGGAATAATTAGTACAAAACAAAAACACAAACATAAGGACCGTAATAGTTTAGTGTCTTTGGAAACTCGGAATATAATCTTCTAATCATGGTGAAAGATCTTCAACGTCTCCCATAAAGATCTTCCCTTTTTTTTCTTGCCTAAAACCTTTATTTTTATCCTGGGGAAAAGAAAACATAAAAGGGTGAGCTCAAATGCTCGGTAAGGGTAAACAAAAGAAATATCAATCACATCATATTCATAAGAACATAACATTTTGGAAATCTTAACCTGCAAAAGAGATCATAATATCATAACATGGGATAAATCATAGTAGTGAAATGTAATCCCAATAATCATCACATAAAACATGAAACCTTGTGGAATACACACATAATCATAGAGAATAATTTCTTATTAGTCAAGACTCATTGCCAAGACTATCTTAGTGGATAAAGTCCATTTCTGAACTGAGTTCACTCCTCATTTCAGTCCTGTTTCACTGAACCGGTTTAACCTGCCGTTCCAGCCATGTCTATCTCATGAGATATAAAATCTTTACCCAATGCATTGGAGGTATATATATGTCCCACCCATCTCATAATGATACCATTCTTATGTGTGCCACAAAATCATAAACCATACATCATAGCATAACCCATGTAATAAAAATGGGATTCTTAAACATCGTTACATCATAAAACAATTCATATAAGATAAAGGAATTAATAAAAATAATTTCATCACAACATAATCAAATCAATGTAATAATATGGATAGAAACAGAACCCTTTATTATCTTAGATGGAAAATAATTCTGATAAAACACTTGAACTCCATTCTTGAGGAAAATATCCTTTCTACTTCAAAAACATTTTACTTTCTTAACATGTCATACAATTTTAAACTAAAATAAGATTAAAAATAAACTTGAAAACTTGAAAGGAAGCTTCTTGGAAATACTTTTTTAAAAATACATTCATGCCGTATAAGTTAAAAAAACTTTCTTCTCGTACTTTGGTCGGAAAAGTCAAAAAGTACCTCGTACGAAAAATGACAAAAGATTCCTTTCATATCTTTTACTAATAACTCACCGAAGGATAAAATTGGATTTAAAAATTTTTGGGTGGATGGAAATAATATTCCATATTGAGTAAACATGTATTTGGATGATAAAATACACCCCATTAAATTCCAAAGTATAAACAATCTCGGATAAAAATGAGATTGTGATATTTCCCTTACCTTAGGTCCGATTTGATCCGTAAGTGTCCGAACCTCCTGTATAATGATTTAAATAGTGTCATTGATTTATTCATGAATCATAATCATTGTTATGATATCATATATGGTTCACTTATGACTTTATTTTCCCCGTTCTTTTGTAAATTCCATGTTAAAGAGAGTTTTGGGTAAAATCGTTTCATTTGTCGTCCGTGTTTTGACTTGTAATTATTCATATGATTACATAGATCATGATTACTTAATTCCAGAATATAAAACATGATTTATATATAATATATATTAAGAATATACATATATATAATAAATCGATAAATGGAAAGAAATACACTGTTCCTGGAGACGGTAGGCCGTACGTACGCATGAACGTTGTTTTCGTTTCCTTATTGAGTTGAATGGAATTAAGTAGATGACATACATAAATATATATACATAAATATAGTAGATTTATAATGTCATATACTTAATTATTATTACTTATATATACTTTATAATCATTCTTTAATGGTTAACATGGAGAATGAATCTCACCGCGTCGTGGAGACGGTATTCCGTACGTACGCAAGAGCGATGATATCATTCCCATGATCGTGGAATTTTATTGGAGTGTATGTATACTATTAAAGAATCAATATCAATTTACAATAATCATATATAGTTATTATTTACACCATTATACCCATCCAAGTAAGGTGGTGGTGGAAAATAGATTACACCACGACATGGAGACGGTATTCCGTACGTACGCACGCGTGGTGATTTCATTTTCCATAGGATGGATACATGGTGAAATAGGGTTGTTTCATAATTATAATAAAATATCAGTATATTATTGATACTTATGTTATTACTTCATAATGAAACAACCTAATAAGAAGAAGTGGAAGAAGAAATAAAGTTGAAAGAATCGGTAACAGACATTACCTCTTCTTTGAAGCACCTCTTTGAGACCACCTCTTAGGGAACTAAAATTGGTCTTTGAAGAATACCAGATCCTCTAGGATGTTTCTATGGATGTGGATAAGAGAATTTTTCAGGGTATGGCCGAGCTTGAAGGCTCAATGTTGTGTGAGGAAGAGAGGGAGGAGGTTCCCTTTTATAAGGGAGGAGAGGGGCACCTTTAGAAAAACTAAAAATATTATTTTATTATAAAGTCATATTCGGTTTTAAATAGCTCAGAATTGATTTATTTAGATTCTAAGGTGGGGATGGGTCGAAATTATCTCATCCAATAGAATTTAGACAAGTTTAGGTTCCTATTTTAACCTTATCATTTATATTTAACTTTAAGTTAGATAATTTTACTTTTACCGTGTCTTTTTGTGTTCTTACACTAAAAGGTTAATAAACTTACTATAACAAGACAAAAGAACCCCAAGTTGTTTATTATTAATATATATAACCTTATATAAGTAATTTGGCTGAACCATAGATTTTTAGGAATATAATAACAATTAATATTATAATATTTGTTTTAAAAACTATTTTTTGTCAATTTTGACACTATTTGGTAATTGATTTTTATGAAAATCATAACAGAATGATTAGTTCGAAAAAAGTCAATTAAATAAACATTAACATGTCATATTAACATATAAATTTTTTTTAATTCATTAAAAGTCTCAAATTACATTTATTTGGGTATTTATAACATCAATTATGTAAATATTTCATTAATAAGATAATTACTGAATCATCATTGTGTCATAAATAAATTAAATTATTTGAAGTCTAGAAATTAAAAATAAAATATAATTATGTAGGAAATCATTTTAGATTTATAATTAATATTTATAGTCGAATTTATCTTATGTATAACCCTATATTAAAAATGATTTACTTATTAAACTTTGATTTTAACTATTTTAACCCTTCTTTAAATAAATTAATAATAAATGTCTTAATCTAATCCAAGTGGGCCTAAATGGTCATATGTTATTCCTAAGGTTGTTTTTGGTCGAATTAAACTTATCCAATTGAATTAGGACATGTTTTAGGGTAATAATAATATCATTTTTACCCTTAATTACATTATTTACTTTTAACTGTGGTAAATAAAAGTAAAATGTTACTATTCACCAAAAATTATTTTCATCTCATTGAACCACATTTTACTTAATGACACTAACCGTGTCTCTTGGATTTTTGAAATTCCACTCACAGAAGTGGTAAAAATATGTTTTATGAAAAATTCATTTTTTTTAACTACCACTTAGTGGTTTCACTATTCATAAAAAAAATGAAAGTTTCCAGAAAAATACCAAAAATTAGGCCTAATCTATATTTGATATTATGAACTCAAAAATGATGTCTATTTTAAGAAATTCAAAACATATCAGTTGCATTACTTAATTTAAAAATTAATTCCCGTCGTCAAAACAAATAGCGTGTTCTTAAGAGATAATAAATATCAAAAGATTGACACTTGTTTATGTCTGGTTTAAATGTGAAATTACATCCAATGACCAACATTGTATTAAATTGTAAAAATATATTCTAAATATACTTTAAAACCACTCAAATTAATAATTTATCACTATTAATTATTTTGATTAAAAAGGTTGTTTTTAATCAAAATTTAGTAATTTTCACTATTCATCAGCAAATGAAAGTTATCCGAAAAGTACCAAAATTTCACCCTAATATAATTTTGATATTCCAAATCCAAAAATGAAGTCCATTTTGAAAAATAAAATTTACAAAATTTTAAAAAGTGGTTATTACTATTCTTAATAGCTAGTTTTAATAATATTTTAATAGCTTATTGTTGTTTAGTGAAACTCGTTATTGCATACTACACACGCTATCGAGGAAGGTCACGATTGCATGTAATGAAAGGAAAGTCAAGGATGCGTGTTGTGCAAGATCCTTTTGGTGTAGCGTACAACACAAGACATTAATGAAATTAAAAAGAATATTTTTCATAAAATCTCCGGGTGTTACATTCTACCCCCCTTAAAATGAATTTCTCCCTCAAAATTCGTCGAGGTTATAAATGGGTTACTACTCAAAAGTTTCGTTAATAGAAACACACATCGTAAAAAGGAATACCAAAACCAATATTTAAAAACAAAAGTATGAAACATAACAGTTACCCAAATAAACTAATCACTGGGTTTCCACATAGATGAAAATATGGATATGGAAGTGAATTCTAACCATCATGTTCTGATGGAGAGTGGTAGAGAACATGGCTATGGAATAGTCAGCAATCACAAATCCATATATTTTTGATGATCTAAGGTACCATCTGATTCGTCGGATATAAGGGCACTAGGACAACATTTTTGGTTTTCAAGATCATTAAAAGAAATACTTACATGATTTTGGTACAATCTCACTATTGTTCGTTAATTGAACAATTTCCACTTCATCCCTTAATGAAATGAAGTTGAATTTGTTATTCTTGATGTGTTATCAGATCATGTGATAGAATGATGGGTCATTCCATCTGTCTCAAACAAAAGGTTATAAAAGTTGTCAAAAATACATAAGTCCATCTATAGTGAGATTAGTCATATATGGTTCCTAAAATGGACTTATACTTCATATATCATACTGCTTAATATAATAAAACTAGTTTCTACTAAATAGGGACTTTTTGTAGGCCAGTGGTAGGCGATAAAGGCTAGTCGCACTTCGGTTGTGGGTTTGATTCCCACAGCCTTGTCCGACGCGATGGGTTGTCGCCCGTCCTGCAGGTTGTCCTTTTTCTAAAGCTATATTACTATAACATCCCATCAATAATATCGAAAAAAGTTCTATCCTAACTTATGTCCAACATAATCCATTCCAATCTTTAGGATTATCTAAAATACTTCTGTCCAAGCTCATAGTTTAAAGAAAATGATTACTTGAAATGTCACATAACAATCACGTGAATGCCATCATTTATCCCCCATATATCATAAGATATATCTTGTTGGTCAAATTACAAACATGTGAATACCTTAATCATGTATTCTCTTGAATAATGAATACCCATTGAACCTTAGTAAAAACATGAATGCAGTTAAAAGTTAACACTTTCCGCAAACCAAAATTCTCAAAATTCTTTATACTCAAACCATGATATCACTTAGTCCTTATATCAATCATGAGCTCATGAATACAATCAAACATCTCATTATCTTCTTATCGCTTCATTATTCGCATATCATCTACTTACCAAAAATAGCTCAATCACTTTCCATGGTTACTGGTACCATAAAATTATTGAAAACCACAATAGACCAATACATAAATATTCCAATATTCCACAATACTATATACAACATTATTTTGGAATCCCATTACATAAACACTTAATCATTCCACCACATCGTTGTCATATTCAACATCGCCAATAGTGATCGCATGTGACTTCCCTTTGTCCTTTACATTAAGTGGTTTCTCATGTCGATCATCACTTACCCTTGGATTAGGGCATTGATTAGCATAATGCCCTATTTCCTTGCACTTGAAGCATTGAAGTGATGGTGGTGCTTTCTCTGCAGTCTTTTCTTTATTCAAATCATTAGAAACCCTTTTTCCATTACTTTGACACTCGGCTGCTCGATGACCTTCTTTTCCACACTTAAAACATTTTCTAGTCCCTTTAAAACAATCTTTACCATACTTCTTTCCACACTTTGAGCATAAGGAATCATTCATCTTCTTTTCACCATTATTCTGAGATTTCTCCTTGAACTCCATCTTTCTTCTCTTTTCAAAACTATGAGATGGATAAGTAACACCAACTTCCATTTATACCTTGATAGCACAACACACAATTTCTTCATAGCTACTGATGTCTCTTATAGCTAATGCCCTTCGAAGATTTGGTTTTAAGCCACTGAAGAATCGATCAAATTTACATTCAGGTTGGATGATAAATCCAGATGCATACCTTGCTAGCCTTGTAAAATTCGCTTCGTATATACCAACAGATTCATCATCCTTTTTCTTTAGTTCAAGAAACTTATTCTCCATCTTTGTTCGAAGAATACGAGGGAAGTACTTATTGAAAAATAAGTTCTTGAACTCGTCCCATTCCATGGACTCAATTTCATCTCTTGGCCTCGTATTCTTGATAAGATTCCACCATTGATCAACTTCACCTTCCAAAAGATATACTACTAAGATGACTTTATCATGTTTAGAACATTGAAGAACTGAAAATATCCTTTCAGTGGTAATGATCCATTGTTCAGCAACAAGTGGATCAGAAGACCCACTGAAAGAAGGTGGACGTTGCCTCATGAAGGACTCAATAGAATATTGTTCCCTTCTCTGCTCATTTGGAAGTCTAGAATGATTCATAGCTTGTGTAAGTATAGCAATAAGATTTTGCATTCCATCTCCCATAACATTTGTTTGATCAGGAGGAAAATCATTGCATTGTCCATTACATTGATCAACACGGTTCCTTCAGGTTCTAGCCATTGTCTAAAACCCAAAAATAATAGTGTGAGAGGAAAAAATCACGCTAGGGAAAACAAAATAATAATGGGGGAGTACCTTTAATCTCTTACATCTTAGGATACCGTAATTCTAGTCCAATAACCTATACTTATACTTAACCTTAGGGACACCCCTATACATACCTTAGAAATATCTATTGGGATCTCACTAAAGTTCTCGCATCCGAGTTTCCAAAGGTTGACTAAACCTTTCCTCTGATACCAACTGTAGAGACCCGAAGCTTGATGTACATGGACATTACATTACTTTTGTGGAATACTTAGTACATAACAAAAACACACACACAAGGACCGTAATAGTTTATTGTCTTTGGAAACTTGGAATATAATCTTCTAATCATGGTGAAAGATCTTCAACATCTCCCATAAAGATCTTCCCTTTTTTTTCTTACCTAAAACCTTTCTTTATATCATGGGGAAAATAAAACAAAAAAGGGTGAGCTCAAATGCTCAGTAAGGGTAATCAAAAGAAATATCAATCACATCATATTCATAAGAACATAACATTTTGGAAATATTAACCTGTAAAAGAGACCATAATATCATAACATGGGATAAATAATAGTAGTAAAATGTAATCCCAATAATCATCACATAAAACATGAAACTTTTTGGAATACACACATAATCATATAGAATCATTTCTTATTAGTTAAGACTCATTTCCAAGACAATCTTAGTGGACAAAGTCCATTTCTGAACTGAGTTCACTCCTTGTTTCAGTCCTATTTCACTGAACCGGTTTAACCTGCCATTCTAGACATGTCTATCTCATGAGATATAAAATCATTACCCAATGCATTTGAGGGAGATATAGGTCCCACCCATCTCATAATGATACCATTCTTATGTGTGCCACAAAATCATAAACCATACATCATAGCATAACCCATGTAATAAAAATCGGATTCTTAAACATCGTGACATCATAAGACAATTCATATGAGATAAAGGAATTCATAAACATAATTTCATCACAACATAATCAAATCAATTTAATAATAGGGATAGAAACAAAACCCTTTATTATTTTAGATGGAAAATAATTTTGATAAAACACTTGAACTCCATTCTTGAGGAAAATATCCTTTCTTCTTAAAAAACATTTTCATTTCTTAACATGTCATACAATTTTAAACTAAAAGAAGTTGATTAAAAATAAAATTGAAAACTTGTAAAGGAATCTTCTTGGAAATAATGTTTTAAAAATCCATTCATGTCGTATAAGTTAAAAAAAACATTCTTCTCGTACTTTTGTCGGAAAAGTAAAAAAGTACCTCGTACGAAAAACAACAAAAGATTCCTTTCATATCTTTCACTAAAAACTCACCGAAGTGTAAAATTGGATTTAAAAAATTGTAGGTGGATGAAAATAATATTACATATTGAGTAAACATGGATTTGGATGATAAAATACACCCCAGTAAATTCCAAAGTATAAACAATCTCGGATAAAAATGAGATTGTGATATTTCCCTTACCTTAGGTCCGATTTTCTCCGTAAGTGTCCGAACCTCTTGTATAATGATTTAAATAGTGTCATTGACTTATTCCATAGTCATACTCATTGTTATTATATCATATATGGTTCACTTATGACTTTATTTTACCCGTTCTTTTGTAAATTTCATGTTAAAGAGAGTTTTGGGTAAAATCGTTTCATTTGTTATCCGTGTTTTGACTTGTAATTATTCATATGATTACTTAGATCATGATTACTTAATTCAAGAATATAAAACATGATTTATATATAATATATATTAAGAATATCAATATATATAATAGATCGATAAATGGAAAGAAATACACCATTCATGGAGACGGTAGGTCGTACGTACGCATGAACGTTGTTTTCGTTTCCTTATTGAGTTGAATGGAATTAAGTAGATGACATAAATATATATATACATAAATCCAGTAGCTTTATAATGTCATATATTTCATTATTATTACTTATATATACTTTATAATCATTCTTTAATGGTTAACATGGAGAATGAATCTCATCGCGTCGTGGAGACGGTATTCCGTACGTACAAAAGAGCGATGATATCATTCCCATGATCATGGAATTTTATTAGAGTGTATGTATACTATTATAGAATCAATATAGCTTTACAATAATCATATATAGTTATTATTTACACCATTATACCCATCCAAGTAAGGTGGTGGTGGAAAATAGATTAAATCACGGCGTGGAGACGGTATTTCGTACGTACGCACGCGTGGAGATTTCGTTTTCCATAGGATGGATACATGGTGAAATAGGTTTGTTTCATACTTATAATAACATATCAGTATATTATTGATACTGATGTTATTACTTCATAATTAAACAACCTAAGAAGAAGATGTGGAAGAAGAAATAAAGTTGAAAGAATCAGTAACAGACATTACCTCTTCTTTGAAGCACCTCTTTGAGACCTCCTCTTAGGGAACTAAAATTGGTCTTTGAAGAAGACCAGATCCTCTAGGATGTTTCTATGGAAGTGTAGAAGAGAATTTGTCAGGGTTTTGCCTAGCTTGAAGGCTCAAAGTGGTGTGAGGAAGAGAGGGAGGAGGTTCCCTTTTATAAGGGAGGAGAGGGGCACCTTTAGAAAAACTAAAAATATTATTTTTTTATAAAGTCATATTCGGTTTTAAATAGCTCAAAATTGATTTATTTAGATTCTAAGGTGGGGATGGGTCGAAATACTCTCATCCAATAGATTTTAGACAAGTTTAGGTTCCTATTTTAACCTTATCATTTATATTTAACTTTAAGTTAGATAATTTTACTTTTACCGTGTCTTTTTGTGTTCTTACACTATAAGGTTAATAAACTTACTATAACAAGCCAAACGAACCCCAAGCTGTTTATTATTAATATATATAACCTTATATAAGTAATTTGGCCGAACCATAGATTTTTAGGAATATAATAACAATTAATAATATAATACTTTTTTTAAAAACTATTTTATGTCAATTTTGACACTATTTGGTAATTGATTTTTGTGAAAATCATAACAGAATTATTTGTTCTAAAAAAGTTAATTAAATCAACACTAACATTTCATATTAACATAGATTTTTTTTGAATTCATTAAAAGTCTCAAATTACATTTATTGGGTATTTATAACTTCAATTATGTCAATATTTCATTAATAAGATAATTACTGAATCATCATTGTGTCATAAATAAATTAAATTATTTAAAGTCTAAAAATTACAAATAAAATATAATTATATAGGAAATTTTTTTAGCTTTATAATGAATAATTATAGTCTAATTTATCTTATGTATAACCCTATATTAAAAATTATTTACTTATTAAACTTTGATTTTAACTATTTTAACCCTTCTTTAAATAAATTAATAATAAATGTCCTAATCTAATCCAAGTGGGCCTAAATGGTCATATTTTATTCCTAAGGTTGTTTTTGGTCGAATTACACTTATCCAATAGAATTAGGATATGTGTTAGGGTAATAATAATATCATTTTTACCCTTAATTACCCAATTTACTTTTAACCGTGGTAAATAAAAGTAAAAAGTTACTATTCACCAAAAATTATTTTCATCTCATTGAACCACATTTTACATACTGATATCAACCGTGTCTCTTGGATTTTTGAAATTCCACTCACAGAAGTGGTAAAATTAAGTTTTATGAAAAATTCATTTTTTTATCTACCACTTAGTGGTTTCACTATTCATAAAAAAATGAAAGTTTCCAGAAAAATACCAAAAATTAGGCCTAAGCTATATTTGATATTATGAACTCAAAAATGATGTCTATTTTACCAAATTCAAAACATATCAGTTGAATTACTTAAATGAAAAATTAATTCCCATCGTCAAAACAAATAGCATGTTCTTAAGAGATAATAAATATCAAAAGATTGACAATTCTTTATGTCTGGTTTAAATGTGAAATTACATACAATGACCAACATTGTATTAAATTGTGAAAATATATTCTAAATATACTTTAAAACCACTCAAATTAATAATTTATCACTATTAATTATTTCGATTAAAAAGGTTGTTTTTAATTAAAATTTAGTAATTTTCACTATTCATCAGAAAATGAAAGTTATCCGAAAAGTACCAAAATTTCACCCTAAGCTAATTTCGATATTCCAAATCCAAAAATGAAGTCCATTTTGAAAAATAAAATTTACAAAATTTCAAAAAGTGGTTATTACTATTCATAATAGCTAGTTTTAATAATATTTTAATAGCATATTGTTGTTTAGTGAAACTCGTTATTGCGTACTACACACGCTATCGAGGAAGGTCGTGATTGTGTGTAATGCAAGGAAAGTCAAGGATGCGTGTTGTGCAAGCTCCTTTTGGTGTAGCATACAACACAATACATTAATGAAATTAAAAAGAATATTTTTCATAAAATTTCGGGGTGTTACAGTGTGTTAGATCTTTTTAGATAATTTAGCATGTTTTTATTATTTGTGAGCGGTTTGTTTTTGTTTATGAGCATTGTAGGGTTTCTTTGGTTATATTAGAGTTTATTTTGGTTTATTAAGGTTTCTAGAAATTTTTAAGGTATATTAGCATTTTTTTGTCTTTATTTGGTTATATTAGTGTTTTTAGGACTTTTTAGGTAATATATCATGTTTTTATTGTTTATGGTCTTTCTTTTATTGTCTGTGAGCGTTTTTAGCGTTTGTTAGGTTATATAAGAGTTTATCAGGGTTTTGAGGGATTTTTTAAGGTATACTAACATTTGTTTCATTAATAGGGTTTTATTAGGGGTTATTATGGTGTGTTACGGTTTGTTAGGGTTTAGTAGGGTTTATATGGCTTTATTTAATGTTTATTAGGGCTTTTAGGGGGTTTTTTGGGGTTTATTAGGTTTTATTAGTGTTTATTAGTGTTTATTAGTGTCTTTTCGGGTTGGTTAGGGTTGTTTAGGTTTTCTTAACGTGTTTTTAGGGTTTACTAGGTTTCATTATCCATTATTAGGGTTTATTATGTATTTATGGGGTTTTATTACGGTTGAGTAGTGTTTCTTAGTATTTTAGGGATTATAAGTTGTTTTTAGGGATTATTAGAGTTTATTAAGGGATTTTTGGGGTTTAATTTTTTTATATTATGGTATATTAGGGTTTAATATTTTTTATGGTTTTAAAGCGTCTTCAGGGTTTTTGTAGCATTTTTAGAGTTTGTGTACCGTTGTTAGAGTTTATGTAGCATTTGTAGTGTTTATGTAGCGTTTTTAGGGTTTAGTTAGCGGTTTTAGATTTTATGTATCATTTTTAGGGTTTATATAATGTTTTTAGGGTTTATGTAGCGTGTTTGGGGATTAGGTTTTATGTAGTATTTTTAGGGTTTATGTTGTGTTTTCTAGGTTTAGGTAGCTTTTTTAGCGGTGATGTAGGGTTTATGTCGCATTTTTTAGGGTTTATATAATGTTTTTAGAGTTCATGGAGTGTTTTTAGGGTTTATATTGTGTTTTTAGGTTTTATGTAGTGTTTTTTAATGTTTATGTAGCATTTTTAGGGTTTATGTAGTGTTTATTAGGTTTTATGTTACAGTTCTTGGGTTTATGTAGTGCCTTTACGGTTTATGTATCATTTTTGGGTTTATGTTGCATTTTTTGGTTTATGTTGCATTTTTAGGGTTCTTGTTTCATTTTTAGGGTTTATGTTACATTTTTAGTGTTTATGTATCTATTTGAAGCCTTTTTTAGGGTTTTAATGGTTGTTTATGGTTTTTAGTATATTTTGGAGTTTTAAGGGTTGTTAAGGGGTGTTAATGGTTTTTTTGTGGTATCTGATGGATTTTTAATGGTTTTTGGGGGGTTTTATGGGTTTATTTGTTTTTTTGGGATTGATAGGGGTTGTTAGGGTTTTTAGTGTGTTTTAGTGTTTGTTTGGGTATTGAAGTGGTTTTTAGGGTTTATATAACGTGTTTTAGCATTTTTTGGGTTTTTAGGGGTTTTTAGTGTTCTTTAGAGTTAAATATGGTTATTTAGGGTTTATTAGGTTTCTTTAGGGTTTATTAGTGTTCTTTAGGATTTTTTACAGTTTATTAGCGTTTTTTATTTTATATTAGGGTTTTATTGGGATTTTGTAGGCATTAATAGATTTTTATAGGGTTTATCAACCTTTTTTAGGGTTATTTTGAATTTAATAGTGTTTATTAGGGTATATATTATTTATTAGGGTTTAGTAACAGGTATTTGGTATTATTATAATTTATTAGGGTTTATTTTGCTTTTTATGGTTTATTGTGGTTTATTAGAGGGTTTTTATGGTTTGTTTCAGTTTGTTACAATTTATTTGGCGTTGTTATGATTTGTTACAATTTATTGGGGGGTTTTAGGATTTGTTACGATTTATTTTGGGGTTATTAGGGTTTGTTAGGGTTTATTAATGGGTTTTAGGGTTTTGTTGGCTATTATTTGGAGGTTTTTGTAGCGTTTTGTCAGGTTTGTTAGTGTTTTTAGGGATTATTAGGGTTTATTATGGTTTAATAGTGTTTTTATTGTATAATTGAGGTTTTAGGGCTTCTGTAGCATTTATTAGGGTCTAATAGAGTTTGTTAGGGTTTATTACTAGTTATTACGATTTATTAGTGTTTATTAGGGTTTTTTGTGTTTAATAGTGGGTTTTAGTGGTTATTAGGGTTTATTAGTGGTTCTTAGCAGTTATTAGTGGTTGTTAGGTTTTGTTAGGTTTTGTTAGGGTTTTAGGGTTTGTTACTGTTTGTTTGATTTGTTTGGGGTTTTTTGCGTTTTTAGGGTTTTATGGGTGTGTTTGGATTTTTTTTGCTTTGTTCGGGTTATTTTTTGCGTTTTTTGGGGTTTTGTTGCATTTTGTGGCTTTTGAAGCATTATTCAGGTTTTTATAGAAATTGATAGGGTTTATGTAGCATTGTTAGTTGCTTTAGTCGGGATACCTTGATTTGTTAACATTCAAACAAGTATAACTTCAGATCCGGATGTCCATTAGGCCGGTACAACATATCAAATTGAAGATTGATTCATCTTATTCGATTGGACAGGTTGAGGAGTTAAAAAGGGATTCTAAATTAGAAGTTATGGTTGTTTTAACATTCTATGGCTTTTAAAATACACATATATATGTATTTATTAGTAAATATATATGTGTCTATGTGTGTCTGTGTGTGTGTGTGTGTTTGTGTGTGTGTTGTATATATGTATTTATTTATAAACACACATAAAAAATATTTTATAAATGTATTTAAAACTAATCTTATAAATATATATTAATATAAAAATAAATATACGGATAAAAAACATATTAATATAAATATATATTAATATAAGAATGAATGTATATATAAATACTAATATTTGAATAAATATATATGTATTAATATAACTAAATATATTTATATTAATATGAATCTATATTAATATACGAATAAATATAATTATATATATAAATAAATAGATATATCATTAAATAGAGAAAAAGTGGCTTAGGGGTAAAGGTGCAGGCACGCAAGGGGGGAGGTCACGAGTTTGAGTTCAGGTGGAAGCAAGGAGGTGCGTACGTATGGGGGATGCACGAGAAGGTCAGTGCGCGAGAGAGATTGAGGGGGGTCCTCCTAGCACTGATAGGGGGGGTCAAGTGCTGTTAAAACCTCCCCCCCCGCATTATATAAATATTTTTTTTTATTTTTATGACTTTTATCAGCGCTTTTTATAAGCGCGGATAAAATTCCCCTTTTATCAGTGCTAAAAAAAGCATTGATAAAAGGGACCCCCCTATATCCTCACCCCGATTAACAGTGATTTTTTTAGCATTGTTAATGCACTTTTCTAGCGCTGATAAAGGCCATTTTTGTAGAATTGTGCTCATGCAATTCACACGCATTATTCTATTATCACATGTGTTATTATTTTTTATTTATTATCAATCACATTAATATGCACAGTCATGTAGATTTGGTTATTATTTATTGTTTATTACCATGAACATTCACTTGTTTGTGCGTTATTATTTATTATTTATTATCTTTCAAATGAACATGCACATACACATGCAATTCACATGCATTATTATTTATTATTTATTATTTATTATTTATTATCATTCACAAGCAAATGTGCAGGCATATACACATGCACATGCACGTCTGTTATTACTATTATTATTATTAGTGGTATTTTTAGGGTTTACGATCATTTTTAGGATTTTTAGGTGATATTAACATTTATTATGGTTTGTTAGGGTTTTAGGGTTTTTAATGGAATATTAGCATTTTATAGGGTTTGGTTGGGGTTATTAGGATATTATTAGGGTTTATTACGTCGTGTCAAGGTTTATTAGGGTTTATTAGGTATTTTTAGGTTCTATTAGGATTGAGTTGGGCTTATTAGGGTATATTATGGGATATTATGGTATATTTGGGTATGTTTAGGATTTATTAGTGTTTATTATGGTTCATTATGGTTTATTATTTATAAAGAGGGTATATTAGGTGTTTTTAGGGTTTAGTGGTGATTATTAGGGTTTATTAGCGCTTTTAAGCTTTGTTAGGTTTAATTAGCATTTATTAGATGTTTTAGGGCTTTTTAATGGTGTATTTGCGTTTTTTAGGGTTTAGTGGGGTTTACTATGGTTTATTATGGTGTGTTAAGGTTTATTAGGGTTGACTATATATTTTTAGGGTTTTATTAGGGTTTAGTAGGTATCTTTAGGGTTTTATTAGGGTTTATTAGGGTTGAGTAGGTTTTGTTAGGGATTTTTAGGGATTTTTAGGGTTTACTAGGGTTAGTTACACTTTTTATTAGGGTATATGAGTGTTTTTTAGTTTTTATTAATATATATGAGTGGTTTTTAGGACTTTTTCAGTTTTATTAGCATGTTTTTAGTATTTGTGAGAATGTTTTATGGTTTATTAGGTTTTATTAGAATTTATTATTGTTCATTAGGTTTTCTAGGACTTTTTAATGGTTTGTTTGCATTTTTTTGTTTAGTGGGGTATAGTTGGGTTTTATTAGGTTTATTATGGTGCATCAAGGTTTATTAGGGTATAGAATCTCTTTTTAGGGTTTTATTATGGTTTTATTAGGGTTTATTAGTTTTTATAAGGTTTTAATAGGGTTTTTTAGGGTTTATTAGGGTTTGTTAGAAGTTTATTAGTTTTTTTTTGTTTTATTAGGTTATATTGGTGTTTGTTAGGTCTTTTTAGATAATATAGTGTGTTTTTATTGTTTGCAAGCATTTTCTTTTTGTTTGTGAGTGTTTATAGGGTTTCTTATGTTATATTAGAGTTTGTTATGGTTTATTAGGGTTTTTAGGTATTTTAAGGTATATTAGCGTTTTTTTTTCTTTATTTGGTTATATTAGGATTTTTAGGTCTTTTTAGGTAATATAGCGTGTTTTTATTTTTTGTGATCGTTTTTTTATTTGTGAGTGTGTTTAGGGTTTATTAAGATATATTAGAGATTAACAGGGTTTCTAGGGATTTTTTAAGGTATACAAGCAGTTTTTTCTTTATTAGGGTTTTATAGGGTTTTATTAGGGGTTATTATGGTGTGTTAAGATTTGTTAGGGTTGAGTAGGGTTTATTTGGCTTTATTTATGGTTTATAAGGGAGTTTTATGGTTATTTGTGGTTTATTAGGGTTTATTAGTGTTTATTAGTGTCTATTAGGGTTGGTTAGAGTTTTTAATGTTTTCATAACATGTTTTTAGTGTTTATTAGGTTTTATTATCATTTATTGGGTTTATTAGGTATTTTTGGGGTTTTATTAGCGTTGAGTAGAGTTTCTTAGGGTTTTTAGAGAGTATAATGTGTTTTTAGGGATTATTAGAGTTTATTAGGGGTTTATTAGGGGTTTATTAGGGTTTAATTTTTTATATTATGGAATATTAGGGTTTAATATTTTTGAGGGGTTTGAATCATCTTTTGGGTTTTTGTAGCATTTTTTAGCGTTTGTATAGCGTTGATAGAGTTTATGTAGCATTTTTCGTGTTTATATAGCATTTTAAGGGTTTATTTATCGGTTATAGGTTTTATGTATCATTTTTAGGGTTTATGTAATGTTTTTAGGGTTTATGTAGCGTGTTTAGGGTATAGGTTTTATGTAGAATTTTTTAGGATTTATGTTATGTTTTCTGGGTTTATGTACTATTTTTAGGGGTGATGTAGCATTTATGTGGCATTTTTTAGGGTTTATGTAATGTTTTTAGGGTTCATGTAGTGTTTTTACTGTTTATAATATGTTTTTAGGTTTTATGTTTCATTTTGTAATGTTTATGTAGCGTTTTTAGGGTTTATGTTGTGTTTTTAGGGTTTATGTAACGGTTCTAGGGGTTTTGTAGTGCTTTCAGGGTTTATGTATCATTTTTTGGGTTTATGTTGCGTTTTTTTTATGTTGCGTTTTTTGGATTTTTGTAGCATTTTTTAGGGTTTATGTAATGTTTTTAGGGTTTATGTATCTATTTGAAACCTTTTTTAGGGTTTTAATGGTTTTTTATGGTTTGTAGTGTTTTTTAGGGTTATTAAGGGTTGTTAACGGGTGTTTGTGTTTTTTATGGTATCTGATGGATTTTTAATGGTTTTGGGGGGTTTTATGGGTTCATTTGTTTTTTATTGGGATTGATAGTGGTTGTTAGGGTTTTTAGTGTGTTTTAGGGTTTGTTTGGGTGTTGTAGAGGTTTTAGGGTATATATAATGTGTTTTAGCATTTTTTGGGTTCTTTAGGGTTTTTAGTGTTCTTTAGAGTTTAATATGGTTCTTTAGGAATTATTAGGGTTCTTTAGGGTTTATTAGTGTTCATTAGGATTTGTTACATTTTATTATCTTTTTTTACTGTATATTAGGGTTTTATTGGGATTTTGTAGGCATTAATATATTTTTCTAGGGTTTATCAAACTTTTTTAGGGTTATTTAGTATTTATAAGTGTTTATTAGGGTTTATTTAATTTATTAGGGTTTAGTAACGTGTATTTGGGTTTATCATGCTTTACTGGGGTTTATTATGATTTGTTAGGGTTTATTAGGGTTTATTAGGGGTTTGTTACGGTTTGTTTCAGTTTGTTACGATTTATTTGGCATTTTTAGGATTTTTTAAGATTTATTTGGGGTTGTTAGGGTTTGTTATGATATATTTTTGTGTTATTAGGGTTTTTAGTGTTTATTAGTGGGTTGTAGGGTTTTTAGGCCATTATTTGGAGATTTTTGCAGCGTTTTGTCGGGTTTGTTAGGGTGTTTTGTGATTATTAGGGTTTATTATGGGTTAATAGTATTTTTTATTATATATTAGGGGTTTTAGGGATTTTGTAGTGTTTATTAGGTTCAAATAGAGTTTGTCAGGGTTTATTATAGGTTATTACAATTTATTAGTGTTTATTGGGGTTTTAAGGGTTTAATAGTGGGTTTTATGGGTTATTAGGTTTTATTAGTGGTTCTTAGGGGGTTATTAGTGGCTTTTAGTGTTTGTTAGGTTTTGTTAGGGTTTTTAGGGTTTGTTGTGGTTTTTTTTGAGTTGTTTAGGATTTTATGGATTTTTTTGGGTTTTATGGGTCTGTTTTGATTTTTTATGCTTTGATAGGGTTATTATAGTGTTTTGGGGGTTTGGTTGCATTTTGTTGGTTTTGAAGCATTTTTCGGGTTTTTTGTAGCAATTGATAAGGTCAATGTAGCATTATTAGTGGCATTAGTAGTTCATTAGGATTTTTATTGTTATTTAGGGTTCTTTAGGGTGTATTAGGGTTTCTTTTGAGTATTTTAGGGTTTTCTAGAGGGTTTTAAGGGTTTTAAGGGTTTCATAGGGTTGGTTAGGGTTTTGTTAGGCATTTTTAGTCTTTTAAGGGTTTTTATCATTTTTAGTGGTTTTTAGGTTTTTAGGGATTTTTGAGGTTTTTTGAGGTTTTTAGGGTTTTTTAGTTTTGTTTTCGGGTTTTTTTTGGTTTTTTGGTTTTTGTGCTTTTAGGGGTTTTTAGGGGTTTTAGGGGTTTTTAGGATATTTTAGGGTTTTTAGTGTTTTTAAGGTTTTTTAGGGTTTTTTGTGTTTTTTGGGTTTTTATGGGTTTTTAGGGCTTTGTCAGGTTTTTCCAGGTTTGTTATAGTTTTTTTGTGAATATTAGAATTTTGAATGGTTTAATAGTGTTTTTGTTGGGTATTTGGGTTTTTAGGTATTTTGTAGCTTTTATTGGGGTCTAATAGGGGTTTTAGGGTTTATTAAGATTTATTAGTGTTTATTAGGGATTAGTAGTCGACTTTAGGATTTATTAGGGTTTATTATGGTGTATTATTGGTTGGTAGGGTTTGTTAGGATTTACTAGTTCTTATTAGAGTGATTTAGGTTGTCTAAGGGTTTGATAGGGCTTCTAAGGGTGTGTTAGGGCTTCTAAGTGTGGGTTATGGTTTTTATGGGAAAGTTAGGGTTTCTAAGGGTGTGCTATGGTTTCTAAGGGTTTCTAAGGTTATTTTGGGGTTTCTATGGGTGTGTTGGTGTTTAAAATGGTGTGATAGGGTTTCTAAGGGTGTATTAGGGTTTCTAAGGGTGTGTTAGGGTTTCTAAGGGTTTTTTAGAGTTTCATAGGCTTTCTTCGGGTTTTGTTAGGATTTTTATGGTTTTTAGGGTTATATTAGGGTTTCTTATGGTTTCTTAGGGTTTTTAGGCTTTCTTTGGGTTTTTTGTGTGTCTTGGGGTTTCTGAGTGCTTCTTGGGGTTTATTAGGGATTGTTTGGGTTTTTAGGGATTGTTATTTTTTTTAGGGTTTTTTAGGGTTTGTTAGGTTTTGTTAGGGTTTGTTAGTTTTTTTTGGTTTTTTTTGGTTTTTTATGTGTTTTTTAAGGTTCGTTATTTTTTTTAAGGTTTATGAATGGGTTTTAGTGTTTATGGGATTATTCATGGTTTGTTAGGGTTATTTAGTTGTTCATGGTTGTCACTAATGTGTAGAGCTAGTCGCAAGCTTCAATTTGATATGTCGTAGTGGTGAAACGGACACCTAGAGGAGAAGTTATGGTCATTTGGAGGACTTAAGGACCTTTTGGGTCTTTAATAATGTGATAAGGTGTTCCTATTGGTCACATATGTGTGGATATAGTTGAAAGCTTCGATTTGATATATGGTAGAGGCAAAACTGACTCTCGGAGTAGAAGTTATGGTCTTTTGGAGGGTTTAAGTGCCTTTTTGGTCCTTCAAGGATGTAAGAAGGTGCTTCAGTGGTTATAGGAGTGTAGTTATAGTCTTAAGCTTCGATTTGATATGTGGCAGAGGAAAAAGGGACACCCATAGAAGAAGTTATTGTAAAACAGACACAAGAAGCCAATCTTTTGACCATCCAATGGGATTCTAGGCCTTTTTGGGGGTTGCAGAATGTCAGAAAGGGTTAAAATGGTTACCATAGTGTGTATCTTTTCACAATATTCAATTTGATATGTGGTAGATCCAAAATGAACACACATAGCTGAAGTTATTGTCGTTTTAAATTGAGAAACCCTCCTAGCGCCTAAAAACCTAAGAAACCTACAACTCACTAAAATAGGCATAACTTCTCCTTCGGGTGTCTGTTTGAGCAATGTGACTTGTGAAATCGAAGCTTGTGAGATGACAGAGGACCTAGTCTAATTGAAACTGTGAGAATATCAATGAAACCGAAGATACATTAGTTATACCACTCCAAAAAAAGTCCAACTTCAAACGGCCATAACATTCACTCTGGTAGTCCGTTTGAGCTCTACCACATATCAAATCGAAGGCAACGAAGAGATATATGCAAAAGGATAACTTGAACAAAGTTAAAGTCATTTCTGGGACCCTAAAATCTACAAAAACCATCATAAGTCATCCAAAACTCCATTTTTTTGTGTCCGGATCCCTGCCAAATTTTTCTTAAAATGGTAAAAACTTTTAATTTGTGTGTCTTTTTATCCTCCGACACCTATTTTTATCATAGTTCCTTCCATGAGATTTAGTTTGACTATTCACGGAGTGGAAATGGACACATGAAGAAGAAGTTATGCCTTTTTTAATGACTCTGTTATTGGTTAGGTTTTTCGAGACACCATTTCTAGTACTTTTGTCCTGTCTACAGTTTTTTCCAAAAACTATAACTTATTATTACTATTATTATTATTATTATTATTATTATTATTATTATTATTATTATCATCATCTCATGAAAATGAACATGCACATGCACATGCATTATTATTATATTTTTATTACCAGGCACGTGGACTTGCAATGCACACAGGTTATTTTATTATCACATGCGTTGTTATTATTGTTATTATTATGATTATTATTATTGTGGTTGTTGTTGTTGTTGTTATTGTTGTTGTTGTTATTGTTATTATCATCACCTGAAAATTCAATCCAAATGCGCATACATGCACATTCAATGAACATGCATTATTCTATTATCACATGCGTTATTATTATTAATATTAATAATAATAATATTTTAATTTTTATTAACATCCTCATCATGACATGAAAATGCAATGCACGAGAGTTGTTATTTATTACCATACACATGCACACATAATGTGCATGCAATATTCTATTATCATATGCATTAGTACTACTATTATTATCACCACCACTACTACTATTATTACAACTGCTGTTATTATTACTATCAACACACGCAAATGTAGATGCATGTGCATTATTATTTATTATTTATTACCATGTACGTGCATATGCAATGAACTTGAATTATTATTTTATTATTATTATTATTATTACAGTTATTATTATTATTATTATCATTATAATTATTATTATCATCATAACATGAGAATGCACAGTTATGTGCTTTGTTATTTATTATTTATTACCATGCACGTGCATGCGTTATTATTATTATTATTACAATTAGTATTATTAATATTATCGTCAAATGTAAATCCACAAGCACATTCATGTGTGTTCTTATTTATTATTATTTATTTATTTTTTACTACTATGCGCGTGCACATGAAATTCACTTGCGTTATTATTATTATTATTATTATTATTATTACTCTTGTTGTTGTTGTTTGTATCATAAAATACAAATGCACATGCACGTGTGTTGTTATTTATTATTTCTTAACATGCACATGCATGCGTCAATATCATCATCATTACATGTAAATGCACATGCACGTGTGTTCATTTATTATCATGCACATGCAAATTCAATGCACTTGTGTTATTCTATTATCACATGTGTTATTATTATTTATTCTAATGCACGTGCACACGCAATGCACGTGCGTTATTCTATTATCACATGTGTTATTATTTATTATTTATTATCATTCACATGGAAATGCACATTCATGTGGACTTTGTTATTATTTATTTTTTATTACCATGCACATGCACATGCACATGCACATGCACTTGTATGTGCGTAATTATTTTATATCTATTGTCATTCACATGAACATGCACGTACACATGCAATTAAAATGTGTTATTATTTATAATTTATTATTTATTATCATTCACATGCATATGCGCGGGCATATGCAAATGCACGTGCTTTATGATTTATTATTTAAACCATGCACATGCACATGAATTATTACTACTATTATTAATAGAGGTATTTTTAGGGTTTACTGTCATTTTTTAGGATTTTTAGGTGTTATTAACATTTATTATGGTTTGTTAGGTTTTTATGGTATTTTAATGGTATATTAGCATTTTTTAGGGTTTGGTGGGGGGTATTAGGATTTTATTAGGGTTTATTATTGTGTGTCAAGGTTTAATAGCGTTTATTAGGTATTTTTAGGGTTTTATTAGGATTGAATTGGGTTTTAATAGGGTATATTATGGTATATTATGGTATATTTGGGTATGTTTAGGATTTATTAGGGTTTATTATGGTTCGTTATGGTTTATTAATTTTTAAGAGGGTATATTAGGGGTTATTAGTGTTTAGTAGTGTTTATTCGGATTTATAAGTGCTTTTAAGATTTGTTAGGTTTTATTAGCATTTATTATGGGTTTTATGGATTTTTAGTGGTATATTTGCGTTTTTTAGGGTTTAGTGGGGTTTATTATGGTTTATTATGGCGTGTTAAGGTTTATTAGGGTTGAGTAGGTATTTTTAGGGTTTTATTAGGGTTGATTCGGTATCTTTAAGGTTTTATTAGGGGTTATTAGGGTTGAGTACGTTTTATTAGGGTTTGTTACGGATATTTAAGGTTTACTAGGGTTTGTTAGTGTTTTTATTAGTGTATATGAGTGTTTTTTAGTTTTTGTTAATATATATGAGGGGTTTTTATGACTTTTTAGGTTTTATTAGCATGTTTTTAGTGTTTGTGAACTTTTTAATGGTTTGTTAGCTTTTATTTGAATTTATTATGGAATATTATGGTTTCTAGGGATTTTTAATGGTTTATTTGCATTTTTTTGTTTATTGGGGTTTAATTGGGTTTTATTAGGTTTTGTTATGGTGTGTCAAGGTTTATTTGGGTTGAGAAGTTATTTTTAGGGTTTTATTATGGTTTTATTATGGTTTATTAGTTTTTATTAGGGTTTATTAGGGATTTTAAGGGTTTATTAGGGTTCGTTATGGGTTTATTAGTTTTTTTGTTTTATTAGGTTATATTAGTGTTTGTTAGGTCCATTGAGATAATATAGCGCTTTTTTATTGTCTATGAGCATTTTGTTCTTGTTTGTGAGTGTTTTTTTTGGGTTTTTAGGTTATATTAGAGTTTATTAAGGTTTATTAGGGTTTCTAGGGATTTTTATGGTATATTAGCATTCTTTTGTCTTTATTAGGTTATATTAGATTTTAGGTCTTTTTAGCTAATATAGCGCGTTTTTATTTTTTGTGATCGTTTTTCATTGTTTGTGAGTGTTTTTAGGGTTTATTAGGTTATATTAGAGTTTATTAGGGTTTCAAGGGAAATTTTAAGGTAAACTAGCATTTTATTCTTTATTAGGCATTTGTAGGGTTTTATTAGGGGTTATTATGGTGTGTTAAGGTTTTTAGGGTTGTGTAGGGATTATTTGGCTTTATTTATGGTTTATTAGGGATTTTTATTGTTTGTTTGTGGTTTATTAGGGTTTATAAATGTTTATTAGTGTCAATTAGGGTTGGTTAGGGTTGTTTAGGTTTTCGTAACATGTTTTTAGGGTTTATTAGGTTTTATTATCATTTATTAGTGTTTATTAGGTATTTTTGGGGTTTTATTAGGGTTGAGTAGAGTTTCTTAGCATTTTTAGGGATTATAAGGTGTTTTAGGGATTATTATAGTTTATTAGGGGTTTTATTAGGGTTTAATTTTTTATATGATGGTATATTAGGGTTTAATATTTTTCAGGGTTTTAAAGCGTCTTTAGGGGTTTTGTAGCATTTTTTAGGGTTTATGTAGTGTTGTTAGAGGTTATGTAGTATTTTTAGTGTTTATGTAGCATTTTTAGGGTTTATTTAGCAGTTTTAGATTTTATGTATCTTTTTTAGGGTTTATGTAACATTTTTAGGGTTTATGTAGCGTCTTTAGGGTTTAGGTTTTATGTAGCATTTGTCAGGGTTTATGTAGCGTTTTCTGGGTTTATGTAGTGTATTTAGGGGTGATGTAGCATTTAGGTATCATTTTTTAGGTTTTTTGTAGTGTTTTTTAATGTTTATGTTGTGTTTTTAGGGTTTATGTTGTGGTTTTTAGTGTTTATGATACAGTTATAGGGTTTATGTAGTGCTTTTAGGGTTTATATAGCATTTTTTGGGTTTATGTTGTGTTTTTTTGGTTTATGTTGCATTTTTAGGGTTTTTGTTGCATTTTTAAGAGTTTAAGTTATGTTTTTAGGGTTTATGTATCTTTTTGAAGCCTTTTTAGTGTTTTAATGGTTGTTTATGGTTTGTAGTTTTTTTGGGGTTTTGAGGGTTGTTAACAAGTGTTTATGGGTTTTATGGCATCTGATGGCTTTTTAATGGTTTGGGGGATTGATAGGGGGTTGTTAGGGGTTTTTAGTGTGTTTTAGGGTTTTTTGGGTATTGTTTCCATTTTTAGAGTTTATATAATTGGTTTTAGCATTTTTTCGGTTCTTTGGGGGTTTTTAGTTTTTTTAGAGTTGAATATGGTTCTTTAGGGTTTATTAGGGTTTATTAGTGTTCTTTAGGATTTGTTTCAGTTTATTGGCGTTTTTTATTGTATATTACGGTTTTATTGGGATTTTGTTGGCATTAATAGCTTTTTCTGGGGGTTTTCATCCTTCATTAGGGATTTTTAGGATTTATTTGGGTTTATTTTATTTATTAACCACCATAATCTATTTTTTTATTTTATTAAAGAACCACTTTTAAGGGCAAGTGAGAACCAACAGAATACGCATTACAAAATCCAAATCCCAAGAAACCTTTCACCCCGACAAGACAGTAGCATGCAACCTGATTCAAAATTCAAAATAAAATGAATCACCGCAAATCCTGTGAGTCGACCGAAGATACCAGCTGCAATCAGTACTGTACATCCTCGCCATCATACACATCACCTTGCCGTCATCTCGACACCAGCGTCCACCACCCCAAGCCGCATCAAACACTAAGAAAGCATTGTTGAATCCAACATCCAACATCATCATCATCGATGACGAGACACAACCACATTAGAAAGCCAGAGACAATCGAATGCAAAAAACCATAATCACCACCAAGAGAAACCAAAACCGAACACCAAAGCAACAACAAAATAAAACCGAATCCACAAATCCCAACTATGGCAGCACCTTGAATCCCTTTAAACCTTGAACCACAATCCCAAAACCATTTAGTTACCATTGCGCCAGATACAACTTGGAGAGGCATGCGGGAACTTGGGGTAAGAGCAGGTTGAACGTCCAAGGAGTTCTTCGGCACATAACTGTCATCGGGTCCAAGAAGCCATCTGGAAAGTAGCACAAAACCTTCTCCAACCTCAAAATCTTCACCAAGAAAGAGACCAGTAGCACATCGACCAAAACCAAAAAGAGAACCGCAATCTCAACCCTCTAAAAAAGGACATATAACATACCATCTGAAGGAGGAACCAATCAAAAGACCGTGAAAATCGCAATGAAGAACACAAGAAAGTAGAAATAGGGGATGAAACCCTAAAAGGAACAAATGCAAAGGGAAAAAGGCAAATCTGATGAAAGAGGAACACAGGGCTGAAACACTAATAAGACCACCAAAACAGAATAAATGAAATAGGAGATCGAGAAGCCGCTAAAAGGAAAGTCCCATTGGTTGTACCCAAATTTACCCTACTGGTAAAAGCGGTCAATGTTGTACATTTAAGGGTCAAATCCACAGGGACCGAAGAAGTAACCTTGAGAGGCTATGATTTTGTGAAGGATGGGCTATGAAGTAGCCAACTTTGGGTTTGATTTTGGATGTTTTAAGGAACACTAAGAAACCTAAGTGAATTCAATTCAAAGAAAATAGGTTGATCTTAGAATTATGCTCAGGGTGGATTGAATGAATTTTACTTCTTTAGACAATTTTGGTTTTATTAATTCTTGATGAATCCATTCTTTAAAAATAACACTACCTTCATAATTTTCTTGTTTGGTGCTTACTAAACACAATCAATAATCCCATATACACTTAGATTACCAAATTCATGATCTCTCTAAGGTATATGGTCATTTAGTAATTGAATTTAGTTTGCTCAAACATAGTAAAGATGAAGAGTAGAAATAACTGAAGAATGGATGTCTTAAATTAATTATCCAATTAACAACAATTCGTTCATAAAATAACATTCAATCCAGCCTTTGTATCCTCCTAAGATCAACCCATTAAAGGGGTATCCATCCATTTATGGTATAATCTCAATGGTGGGCGGAAGATTGCTAACAAGAATTGTATTGAAGAAATTAAAACTGCGGAAATAACGACCACTCATCTGTGTGTGTGAATGAAAGTCACACCTATGTGTGAACTAATTAACAAAAACACAAAGATATCATTATGATTTGTGATAATAAAGTTCTAATAAATTAAATGGAAAATATAGGAGATAAAGAAGTTTATTATGCACATAAAGATACAAAAAAATCTTACATTGAAATGGAAAACATTACAAAGGAACTTTGGAAGCATAACCTTACAATGAAACAGGCAACAAAAGATGATAAAAAAATATCCACACCTACTCCCTTCACCACTAGCTCGTTATATAGGCATATTAGGAGCCTTATATTTTCCCCCCATAATAAATTTACCCCCAAACAATTAATAGTGTCAAAAGGAGGGAGAATAATCAAAAGGAAATTGACGTTTTGAAGTTGACCAGGAAAACTCTCCAGATTCATCCACTATATTGACGTGTGAATTTGTAAATTAAGAAGTCCGGATTAGGAGGGGTTTTATAAGGGAAATATCCTCTTCCATATTTCCTCTATGAGCTTTAAATATTTTAGGAAATTTGGCTCAGCCGTTTGGCAGTTATGGTCGAAATGGTGGGATGGATTTCTGTGCATTAATGTCTGGTCCACCATTTAAATCTCAACTTCAGATCCCTTTATCAACATGAAAACATCAGATTTATCTCTGGAAACAATTGAATAAAATAATCCTAATATGTTTTTTTCTACTGTAAAAATTTGAGATTCATTGGGCTTAGTTTGTGGGCCCCACATTTGTTTGATGGGCCTTAGGCCCATTATGATTTTCCATCAAGTTTCTGCATTCAGGTGCAAAAATCTCCATCTTCACTTGTGATTCATCCATCAGACCTAAAAGAAAAAATGTTCCAAATAAAGTGGTGAATAATATACCAAAATATCAAATTTAAATGATTAATATTGTAATTTCCACAAGAAAATTATTGATTAGGACTAAATTGACACTGTAAGCATGAATTGCACAATGATGGGAAATGAAGTTCAATTTCTTAATTGGACTAAAATTGATGTTTATAAACTTTTAAACACATTAATATTAAGATCTTAACAATGAATAATAGCCAATTTTATTGACTAATCACACCCCCAACTTGAGTTTTGCTAGTCCCGAGAAAAATATATTACAAATATGAAATTCAAATCCCCTTTTCCAAAAACATTTTAATACACATTGCTCACCCAAATATCTTGTACCAAAAAAATTATGAAACCCATATAAATCTTTTAAAACAATCTAGGTCCATAATAATATCCCAAGCCCAAGTCCATTTCTTTGTTCAAATTCATCGCCACATTTCATCCAATTCCAATTAAGCATGATAAAGTGTTGTGAATCATAAAAGATATGAGGCCCATTTTATTGTTCATTGGGAAAAAATGGAAGCGGTAGGTTGGAATCACATTAAACCTTAAGATGAGTATCCATTTTTTTTTTAAATTTTTTGATTTTTTTTGTTTTATTTTTTTAACCACAATAGATATGAAAAGACTATCTCTGGGAAAGACAACTATAGAGTCACAATCCCCAAGTGTCGGACGCCACAAATATTGTCAATTCCATGCTCTAAAATAGAGATATAAAGACAAAATCTGGGCAAGAAAACTATGGATTCACGATCCCAAAGTGTCTGATGCCACACATTTGGAAAAAACATTGCTCTATGTGGTCATTATTTTTTCAATTATTTTATTGTTTTTTTTGTTTATTTTTATACTCAAATTAAACTAAAAGTTACCCCAGAACCCTATGCTATAATGAAAGGGACCCAAGAACTCAAATTTACACCCACAATCCATTAGACTTGAATTGTGGAATTTTTATTAAGAGGATAAAAATTTAAACTTTGAAAAATCACATCGAACAACCACACTTTCCAAAAACTATGCTCAGGAACTTAAACTTGCATTAAAATCAGAATCAAGGCATACAAAATAATTTGATATCCAATTTTAGAGTTTTAAATGTGTGTTATCATGTTCAAGGTTAATGGAATTTTTCTTTTCATTCATGTTCTTATTCACAAAAAAAAACATTTTTTATTTCATCTCCCCCCAACATAGAATAACACTGTCCCCAGTGTTTAAAGAAAAGAAAAGTTAGAAGGGGGTAGGGGAGGATTTCAAAGAGTAAATTTTTAATGATAGTCATGGAATGAAGTCATCTGGTGGTTGATGATGATAGTGTGTGCCACAGTCTCCCTTCACTCCGGGATTTGAGTCTCAGCAGCTTAGATGATGGTTAATGGATTCTACTTATGACTTACAACATGTCCTTTTATGTTTTTAACCTATAAAAACATAAAAATAAACAAAAAATAAATAAACTGATGATACATTGTCTTCTTTTTAGATTTCTAGGTAAGGTATTAGTCAGAGGTCATGCCACGTGACACAGATGAATACGGCGCTCCACTTTCATACCCATCCTTACTCATAAAATAAGAACAGGTCAAGAGTCTATGGTAATTTATTATATGAAAAAGAAAATGATTCAAAATTATTAGAAAACATGAAAAGCATGGGTTGCCTCCCATGCAGCGCTTTTGTTTAACGTCGTTGGCTCGACTTGTACCCGCCAACTTATCCAATTCCAACATTCAACATTTTTAGGACCCCATTTTTTTCCACTTCAACTTGATTTAGATTGTTTTTTTTATAATTTTATTCATGTGAAATTCCATGTTCAATATTGAGTGAGGAATTCCATGGAAATTTGGTAATGGTTGATTCAGTTAAATTTCTATTCTTTCCTAAGACATCAATTACCATTCCAACATTATTGGTTTCTTGAGAAGGATTAACTACAAAAACAAGGTCTTTCTTATCTCCTATATTGGGATTCTTGAGTTCGGAAGAAAGTAAAATAATATTGAGCTTGGGTTCATTGAATTTTCCTAAAGGAGATTGACAAATTAAATCAAAATCAGTTTCTTCTCCAAAACATTTAGAAAGAATTGGTTCATTTTGAAAATAATATTCTTCCTAAAAATTGTCCAGTTGAATATCAGAAGTGTGTATGGGATCAATGTTTGGTATTTCTCCCAATTGTTCAGTGATTGGTGGTCCTAAAAATTCACTAATGGAGCCATGTTCAGGAAACTCAATCCATGATGTCAAGTAATTATCTTTTTAATTCAAAAAATCAATTTTATCCTGATTTAAACACTCTTAAGCTTGACTTTCAACATTTCCTGACCAATTCAATTCATTATCTAACTCTGAATTCCCAAATTCTTATGTGAGTTCTTCACATGATTTAAAGTTTTGTAGTTCAAACCTCAAAGATGAAACCTCAGAATTCATTATCTCCATTTGATTACACAATCGTTCAAGAAATGTTTCAGGAATAGAGTTGATAGATGTTTGTACATCATGGAATTCCTCATTGTTTATATTTTCTATCAATCTTGATAGGTATGGAAATTTATATTTTAAATAGTCAGAATCCCATTGATTATACATCTCATCTGGTATGGTGTATTCAATTAAGTTTTGGTCAATGAAATTCCCTATGTGAGGTGTTTCCCAATATTGATTTTCGACTTGATTACAACATTGGTTTATGAAGGGGTATTTTGGAGGAAAATTCATTGGAATTGATTGAAAATTGGTTTTGGGATTTTTTTTGGACACACAGAAATACAAAGGGGAAAACAGAAGGTAAATTAAGGTGAGAATAGAGAATTTGGGGTGAGAAAAGAAGACGATGGTCTAAGGTACTTACTTGGATCCCCGAAAATGGCGCCAAAATTTGGTTGTGCCCAAATTTACCCTACTGGTAAAATCGGTCGATGTAGTACATGTAGGGGTCGAATCCACAGGGACCGAAGAAGTAACCTTGAGACTATGATTTGGTGAAGGATGGGCTATGAAGTAGCCAACTTTGGGTTTGATTTTGAATGGTTTAAAGAACACTAAGAAACATAAGTGAATTCAATTCAAAGAAAATGGGTTGATCTTAGGATTATGCTCCGGGTGGATTGAATGAATTTTACTTCTTTAGACAATTTTGGTTTTATTAATTTTTGATGAATCCATTCTTCAAAAATAACACTACCTTCATCATTTTATGGTTTGTTTCTTACTAAACACAATCACTAATCCCATATACACATATGGAAACAAATTCATGATCTCTTCGAGGTATATTTTCATGTAGTAATTGAATTTATTTTGATCAAACACAGTAAAGATGAAGAGTAGAAATAACTGAAGAATGGATGTCTGAAATTAATTATCCAATTAACAACAATTCGTTCATAAAATAACATTCAATCCAGCCTTTTCATCCTCCTAAGATCAACCCATTAAAGGTTTATCCCTCCATTTATGTTATACAATCAATGATGGGTGGAATATCGCTAACAGGAATTGGATTGAATAAATTAAAACTGCGGAAATAAGGAGCACTCCTCCGTGTGTGTGAATGAAATTCACACCTATGTGTGAACTAATTCACAAAAACACAGAGATATCATTGTGCATTGTGATAATAAAGTTATAATAAATGAAATGGAAAATATAGAAGAGAAAGAAGTTTATTAAGAACATAATGATACAAAAAAGAAACTTACATGGAAATGGAAAACATTACAAAGGAAATTTGGAAGCATAACCTTACAATGAAACAAGCAAAAAAAGATGATAAGAAAAATATCCACACCTATTAACTTCACCACTAGCTCCTTATATAGTAATATTAGGAGCCTTATATCTTCCCCCCACAATCAATTCACCCCCCAACAATTAATATAGTCAAATGGAGGGTGAATAATCAAAAGGAATTTGACGTTTCGAAGTTGACCCGGAAAACTGTCCAGATTCGTCCACCATATAGACGTGTGAATTGGTAATTGAAGAAGAGAGAATACAGATGGGTTGTAGAAGAGAAATTTCTTCTTCCATATTTCCTATATGAGTTATAAAATGTTAAGGAAATTTGGCTTATCCGTTTAAATGTTATGGTCGAAATGGTGGGACGCATTTCTGTGCATTAATGTCGGGTCCACCATTTAAATCTCAATTTCAGATCCCTTTATCATCATGAAAACATCAGATTTAGCTCTGGACACAATTTAATAAAATGATCCTCATATTTCTATCTTTCAACTGTATAAATGTTAGTTTCATTGGGATTAGTTTGTGGGCCTCACATTTGTTTGATGGGCCTTAGGCCCATTATGCTTTTTCCAGAAAGTTTCTGCATTTAGGTGCAAAAATATCCATCTTAACTTGTGATTCATCCATCAGACCTAAAAGAAAAATTGTTCCAAATAAATGTATGAATCATATAACAAAATATTAAATTAAAATGATGAATATTGTAATTTCCACAAGAAAATTATTTAGTGTGCCTAAATTGACACTTTAAGCATGAATTGCACAATAATGGGAAATAAAGTACAATTTCTGAATTGGACTAAAATTGATGTTTATGAACTTTTAAACACATTAATATAATGATCTTAACAATGAATATTAGCCACTTTCAGTGACTAATCACCCCCCGTAACTTGAGTTTTGCTAGTCCCGAGCAAATTATATTATAAATATGAAATTCAAACCCCCGTTTCCAAAAACATTTTAATACACATTGCTCACCCAAATATCTCATACCAAAAAAAATTATGAAACCCAAGAAAATCATTTAAAACAAGCTAGGTCCATAAGCATATCCCAAGCCCAAGTCCATTCCTTTGTTCAAATTCATCGCCACATTTCATCCAATTCCAGTTAAGCATGATAAAGTGTTGTGCATCATAAAAGATATGGGGCCCATTTTATTGTTCAAGGTGAAAAAATGGAAGCGCTAGGTGGGAATCACATTAGTCCTTAAGATGAGTATCCATTTTTTTTAAATTTTTTAATTTTTTTCTTATTTTACTTTTTTAACCACAATAGATATGAAAAGTCTAACTATGGACAAGACAACTATGGAGTCACGATCCCCAAGTGCCGGATGCCACACATATTTTCAA
The DNA here is from genome assembly GCA_963277665.1 of Viscum album. Classification (NCBI taxonomy): domain Eukaryota; kingdom Viridiplantae; phylum Streptophyta; class Magnoliopsida; order Santalales; family Viscaceae; genus Viscum; species Viscum album. The sequence goes on along the minus strand of OY728167.1, from coordinate 40,719,717 downwards.
TTCCATGCTCTAAAATAGAGATATAAATCCAAACTCTGGGAAAGACAACTATGGAGTCGCGATCCCCAAGTGTCAGACGCCGCACATTTGGAAAAAACTTTGCTCTATGTGGTCATTGTTTTTTCAATTTTTTTTTTTTTGTTTTTTTGTTTTTTTTTGATACTCAAATTAAACTAAAAGTGACCCCATAACCCTATGCTATAATGAAACGAACCCAAGAACTCAAATTTACATCCACAATCCAGTAGACGTGCATTGTGGCATTTTTATTAAGAGGATGAAAATGTAAACTTTGAAAAATCACATTGGACAACCGTACTTTCCAAAAACTATGCTCATGAACTTAAACTTGCATTAAAATAAGAATAAAGGCATAAAAAATTATTTGATATCCAATTTTAGAGTTTGAAATGTGCGTTATCATGTTCACGGTTAATGGAATTTTTCTTTTCATGCATGTTCTTATTCACAAAAAAAATCATTTTTTATTTCATCTCCCGCCAACATAGAATAACACTGTCCCCAGTGTGTAATGAAAAGAAAAGTTAGAAGGGGGTAGGGGAGGATTTCAACGAGTAAATTTTAAATGATACTCATGAAATGAAGTCACATGGTGGTTGATGATGATAATACGTTCCAAAGTCTCCCTTCACTTATGGATTTGAGTCTCAGCAGCCTGGATGGTGGTTAATGGATTCTCCTTATGAATTACGACATGTCCTTTTATTTTTTAACCTATAAAAACATAATAATAAACAAAACAAAATAAACTGATGATACATTATCTTCTTTTTAGATTTCTGGGTACGGTATTACTCATAGATCACACCACGTGACACAGATGAATATGGCGCTCCCCTTTCATACCCATCCTTACTCATAAAAGAAGAACAGGTCAACAATGTATGGTAATTTATTATATGAAAAAGAAAATTATTCAAAATGATTAGAAAACATGAAAACCATGTGTTTCCTCCCATGAAGCGCTTTTGTTTAACGTCTTTGGATCGACCTGTACCCCCCAACTTATCCAATTCAAAATTTCTACATTTTTAGGACTCCATTTTTTTCCACTTCAACTTTATTTATATTGGTTTTTTTATAATTTGATTCATGTAAAATCCCATGGTCAATAATGAGTCTGGAAGTCCAAGGAAATTTGGTAATGGTTGATTCAGTTAAATTTCTAGTCTTTCCTCAGACATCAATGACCATTCCAACATTATTGGTCTCTTGAGAAGAATTAACTACAAATACAATGTCATTCTTATCTCCTATAGTGGTATTCTTGAGTTCGGAAGAAAGTAAAATAATTTTGAGCTTGGGTTCATTGAAATTTCTTAAAGGATATTAAAAAATTAAATCAAAACCAGTTTCTCATCCAAAACATTTAGAAAGAATTGGTTCATTTTGAAAATAGGATTCATCCTAAAAATTGTCCAGTTGAATATCAGAAGTGTGTATGGGATCAATGTTTCGTATTTCTCCCAATTGTTCAGTGATTGGTGGTCCTAAAAATTCACTAATGGAGCCATGTTCAAGAAACTCAATCCATGATGTCAAGTTATTATCTTTTGAAATCAAAAAAGCAATTCCCTCCTGATTTAAACACTATTCATCTTGAATTTCAACATTTCCTGACCAATTCAATTCATTATCTAACTCTGAATTCCCAAATTCTTAAGTGATTTCTTCACATGTTTTAAAGTTTTGTAGTTCAAACCTCGAAGATGAAACCTCAGAATTCATTATCTCAATTTGATTACACAATCGTTCAATAATTTTTTTAGAAATAGAGTTGATAGATGTCAGTACATCATGGACTTATTCATTATTTATATTTTCAATCATTCTTGATAGGTGTGGAAATTGATCTTTTAAATAGTCAGCATCCCATTGATTATACATCTCATCTGGTGTGGTGTATTCAATTAATGTTTGGTCAATGAAATTACCTATGTGAGGTGTTTCCCAATATTGATTTTTGACTTGATTAAAACATTGGTTTATGAAGTGGTATTTTGAAGGATAATTCATTGGAATTGATTGAAAATTGGTTTTGGGATTTGTTTTTGGACACACCGAAATAGAAAGGGGAAAACAGAAGAGAAATAAGGGTGAGAATAGAGAATTTGGGGTGATAAAAGAAGTAGATGGTCTAAGGAACTTACATGGGTCCCCGGAAATGGCGCCAAAATTTGGTTGCGCCCAAATTTACCCTTCTGGTAAAAGCAGTCGATGTAGTACATGTAGGGGTTGAATCCACAGGGACCGAAGAAGTAACCTTGAGATCTATTATTTGGTGAAGGATGGGCTATGAAGTAGCCTACATTGGGTTTGATTTTGAATGGTTTAAAGAACACTAAGAAACCTAAGTGAATTCAATTCAAATAAAATGGGTTGATCTTAGGATTATGCTCGGGGTGGATTGAATGAATTTTACTTCTTTAGACAATTTTGGTTTTATTAATTCTTGATGAATCCATTCTTCAAAAATAACACTACCATCATCATTTTCTAGTTTGGTGCTTACTAAACATAATCAATAATCCTAGATACACTTAGAGAACCAAATTCATGATCTCTCCTAGGTATATGGTCATTTAGTAACTGAATTTAGTTTGCTCAAACACAGTAAAGATGAAGAGTAGAAATAATTAAAGAATGGATGTATTAAATTAATTATCCAATTAACAACAATTCGTTCATAAAATAACATTCAATCCAGCCTTTTCATCCTCCTATGATCAAACCATTAAAGGGTTAGCCCTAAATTGATGGTATAATCTCAATGGTGGGCGGAAGATGGCTAACAAGTATTGGATTGAAGAAATTAAAACTGCGGAAATAACGAGCACTCCTCCGTGTGTGTGAATAAAATTCACACCTATGTGTGAACTAATTCACAAAAACACAGATATATCATTGTTCATTGTGATAATAAAGTTATAATAAATTAAATGGAAAACATATAAGAGAAATAATTTTATTAAGAACATAAAGATACAAAAAAGAAACTTACATGGAAATGGAAAACATTACAAAGGAAATTTAAAAGCATAACCTTACAATGAAACAAGCAACAAAAGATGATAAGAAAAATATCCACACCTATTCCCTTCACAACTATCTACTTATATAGTCATATTAGGAGCCTTATATCAGCCCCCCACAATCAATTAACCCCCAACAATTAATAGAGTAAAAAGGAGGGTGAATAATCAAAAGGAAATTGACGTTTCGAAGTTGACCCAGAAAACTGTCCAGATTCTTCCACCATATTGACATGTGAATTTGTAATTGAAGAATGCAGAATCTGGAGGGGTTTTAGAAGAGATATATCTTCTTCCATATGTCCTCTATTATCTATAAATGGTTTAGGAAATTTGGCTTAGTCGTTTGGATGTTATGGTCGAAATGGTGGGACGGAGTTCTGTGAAATAATGTCGAGTCCACCATTTAAATCTCAACTTCAGATCCCTTTATCATCATGAAAACATCAGATTTAACTCCGGACACAGTTGAATAAAATGATCCTCATATTTTTATATTTCTACTGTATAAATTTGAGCTTCATTGGGCTTAGTTTGTGGGACCCACATTTGTTTGATGGGCCTTAGCCCCATTATGCTTTTTCCAGCATGTTGCTGCCTTCAGGTGAAAACATATCCATCTTCATTTGTGATTCATCCATCAGACCTAAAAGAAAAAATGTTCCAAATAATGTGATGAATCATATAAAAAAATATAAAATTAAAATTATGAATATTTTAATTTCCACAAGCAAATTATTTAGTGTTCCCAAATTGACACTTTAAGCATGAATTGCACAATGATGGAAAATGAAGTTCAATTTCTGAATTGTACTAAAATTGATGTTCATGAACTTTTAATCACATTAATATTAAGATCTTAACAATGAATATTATCCACTTTCAGTGACTAATCACACCCCCCAACTTGAGTTTTTCTAGTCCCGAGCAAAATATATTACAAATATGAAATTCAAAACCCCTTTTCCAAAAACATTTTAATACACATTGCTCACCCAAATATCTCATACCAAAAAAATTATGATACCCATCAAAATCATTTAAAACATGGTAGGTCCATAAGAATATCCCAATCCCAAGCCCATTCCATTGTTCAAATTCATCACCACATTTCATCCAATTCCAATTAAGCATGATAAAGTGTTGTGCATCATAAAAGATATGGGGCCCATTTTATTGTTCAAGGGGAAAAAATGGAAGCGCTAGGTGGGACTCACATTAATCCTTAAGATGAGTATCCATTTTTTTTATTTTTTTAACCATAATAGATATGAAAAGGCTAACTCTGGGCAAGACAACTATGGAGTCACGATCCCCATGTGCCGGACGCCACACATATTGTCAATTCCATGCTCTACAATAGAGATATAAATCCAAAATCTGGGCAACACAACTATGGAGTCATGAACCCCAAGTGTTGGACGCCACACATTTGGACAAAACATTGCTCTATGTGGTCATTATTTTTTCAAAATTGTTTTTGTTTTTTTTGATACTGAAATTAATCTAAAAGTGACCCCAGAACCCTATGCTATAATGAAAGGGACACAAGAACTCAAATTTACACCCACAATCTAGTAGACGTGCATTGTGGCATTTTTATTAAGAGGATAAAAATGTAAACTTTGAAAAATCACATCAGACAACCGCACCTTCCAAAAACTATGCTCATGAACATAAACTTGCATTAAAATCAGAATCAAGGAATATAAAATTATTTGATATCCAATTTTAGAGTTTGCAATGTGTGTTATCATGTTCAAGGTTAATGGAATTTTTTTTTCATGCATGTTCTTATTCAAAAAAAATCATTTTTTATTTCCTCTCCCCCCAACATAGAATAACACTATCCCCAGTGTTTAAAGAAAAGAAAAGTTAGAAGGAGGGTAGGGGAGGATTTCAAAGAGTAAATTTTAAATGATAATCATGGAATGAAGTCACCTGGTGGTTGATGATGATAGTGCATGCCACAGTCTCCCTTCACTCCTAGATTTGAGTCTCAGCAGCTTGGATGGTCGTTAATGAATTCTCCTTATGACTTACGACATGTCCTTTTATTTTTTTTACCTATAAAAACATAATAATAAACAAAACAAAATAAACTGATGATACATTGTCATCTTTTTAGATTTATGGGTAAGGTATTACTCAGAGATCACACCACGTGACACGGATGAATATGACACTCCCCTTTCATACCCATCCTTACTCATAAAAGAAGAACATGTCAATAGTCTAGGGTAATTTATTATATGAAAAAGAAAATGATTCAAACTGATTAGAAAACATGAAAACCATGGGTTGTCTCCCATGCATCGCTTTTGTTTAACTTCATTGGCTTGACTTGTACCCCCCAACTTATCCAATTCCAACTTTCAACATTTTTAGGACCCCATTTTTTCCACTTCAACTTGATTTAGATTGTTTTTTTTAGAATTTGATTCATGTGAAATCCCATGGTCAATAATGAGTGTAGAAGTCCAAGGAAATTTGGTAATGGTTAATTCGGTTAAATTTCTAGTCTTTCCTAAGACATCAATGACCATTCCAACATTATTGGTTTCTTGAGAATAATTAACTACAAATACAAGGTCTTTATTATCTCCTATAGTGGGATTCTTGAGTTCGGAAGAAAGTAAAATAATTTTGAGCTTGGGTTCATTGAAATTTTCTAAAGGAGATTGACAAATTAAATCAAATTCAGTTTCTTCTCAAAAACATTTAGAAAGAATTGGTTCATTTTGAAAATATGATTCATCCTGAAAATTCTCCGGTTGAATATCAGAAGTGTGTATGGGATAAATTTTTGGTATTTCTCCCAATTGTTCAGTGATTTGTGGTCCTAAAAATTCACTAATGGAGCCATGTTCAGGAAAATCAATCCATGATATCAAGTTATTATCTTTTTAATTAAAAAAATCAATTTCCTACTTATTTAAACACTCTTTAGCTTGACTTTAATCATTTCCTAACCAATTCAATTCATTATCTAACTCTGAATTCCCAAATTCTTAAGTGAGTTCTTCACATGTTTTAAAGATTTTTAGTTCAAACCTCATAGATGAAACCTCAGAATTCATTATCTCTATTTGATTACACAATCGTTCAAGAATTGTTTCAGGAATAGAGCTTATAGATGTTTGTACATCATGGACTTCTTAATTATTTATATTTTCAATCATTCTTGATAGGTATGGAAATTGATCTTTTAAATAGTCAGCATCCCATTGATTGTACATCTCATCTAGTGTGGTGTATTCAATTAAGGTTTGGTTAATGAAATTCCATATGTGAGGTGTTTCCCAATATTGATTTTCGACTTGATTACAGCATTGGTTTATGAAGGGATATTTTGGAGGAGAATTCATTAGAATTGATTTAAAATTGGTTTTGGGATTTTTTTTGGACACACGGAAATAGAAAGGGGAAAACAGAAGAGGAATTAGGGTGAGAATAGAGAATTTGGGGTGAGAAAAGAAGATGATGGTCTAAGGTACTTACTTGGGTCCCCGGAAACGACACCAATATTTGGTTACGCCCAAATTTACCCTACTGGTAAAAGCAGTCGATGTAGTACATTTAGGGGTCGAATCCATAGGTACCGAAGAAGTAACCTTGAGACGCTATGATTTGGTGAATGATGGGCTGTGAAGTAGCCAACTTTGGGTTTGATTTTGGATGGTTTAAAGAACACTAAGAAACCTAAGTGAATTCAATTCAAAGAAAATGGGTTGACCTTAGGATTATGCTCAGGGTGGATTGAATGAATTTTACTTCTTTAGACAATTTTGGTTTTATTAATTCTTGATGAATCCATTCTTCCAAAATAACACTACCTTCATCATTTTCTGTTTTGGTGCTTACTAAACACAATCAATAATCCCCTATACACTTAGAGAACAAAATTCATGATCTCTCCGAGGTATATGGTCATTTAGTAATTAAATTTATTTAGCTCAAACACAGTAAAGATGAAGAGTAGAAATAACTGAAGAATGGATGTCTTAAATTAATTACCCAATTAACAACAATTCGTTCATAAAATAACATTCAATCCAGCCTTTTCATCCTCCTATGATAAACCCGTTAAAGGTTCATCCCTCCATTGTTGGTATACTCTCAATGGTGGGCGGAAGATGGCTAACAAGAATTGGATTGAAGAAATTAAAACCGCGGAAATAACGAGCACTCCTCCGTGTGTGTGAATGAAATTCACACCTATGTGTGAACTAATTCACCAAAACACAGAGATATCATTGTACTTTGTGATAATAAAGTTTTAATAAATGAAATGGAAAATTTATAATAGAAAGGAGTTGATTAATAACATAAAGATAAAAAAAATAAACATACATGGAAATGGAAAACATTACAAAGGAAATTTGGAAGCATAACCTTACAATGAAACAAGCAATAAAAGATGATAAGGAAAATATCCACACCTATTACCTTCACCAATAGCTCCGTATATAATCATAATAGAAGCCTTAGATCCTCCCCCCTCAATCAATTCACCCCCCAGCAATTAATATAGTCAAAAGGTTGGTGAATAATCAAAAGGAAATTGACGTTTCGAAGTTGACCTGGAAAACTGTCCAGATTCATCCACCATATTGATGTGTAAATTTTTAATTAAGGAAGGCCGAATCTGGAGGGTTTGTAGTAGAGAAATATCTTCTCCCATCTGTCCTCTATGAGCTCTAAAATGTTAAGGAAATTTGGCTCATCCGTTTTGATGTTGTGGTCTAAATGGTGGGAAGCATTTCTGTACATTAATGTTGGGTCCACCATTTAAATCTCAAATTCAGATCCCTTTATCATCATGAAAACATCAAATTTAGCTCTGACCACAGTTGAATAAAATGGTCCTAATATTTTTTTCTTTCTACTTTATAAATTTGAGCTTCATTGGGATTATTTTGTGGGCCCCACATTTGGTTGATGGGCCTTAGGCCCATTATGCTTTTTTCAGCAAGTTTCTGCATTCAGGTGAACAAATCTCCATCTTCACATGTGATTCATCCATCAGACCTAAAAGAAAAAGTATTCCAAATAAAGTGATGAATCATATACAAAAATATCAAATTAAAATTATGAATATTGTAATTTCCACAAGCAAATTATTGAGTGTTCCTAAATTGACACTTTAAGCATGAATTGCACAATGATGGGAAATGAAGTTCAATTTCTGAATTGGACTAAAATTGATGTTTATGAACTTTTAAACACATTAATATTAAGATATTAAAAATGAATATTAGCCACTTTCAGTGACTAATCACACCCCCCAAATTGAGTTTTTCTAGTCCCGAGCAAAATATATTACAAATATGAAATTCAAATCCCCTTTTCCAAAAACATTTTAATACTCATTGTTCACCCAAATATCTCATACCAAAACAATTATGAAACCCATAAAAATCATTTAAAACAAGATAGGTCCATAAGCATATCCCATGCCCAAGCCCATTCCATTGTTCAAATTCATCACCACATTTCATCCAATTCCAATTAAGTATGATAAAGTGTTGTGCATCATAAAAGATATGGGGCCCATTTTATTGTTCAAGGGGAAAAAATGGAAGCTCTAGGTGGAAATAAAATTAATCCTTAAGATGAGTATCCATTTTTTTTATTTTTTTTATTTATTTTATTTTATTTTTTTAACCACAATAGATATAAAAAGACTAACTCTGGGCAAGACAACTATGGAGTCACGATACCCAAGTGTCGGATGCCACACATATTGACAATTCCACGATCTACAATAGAGATATAAATCCAATCTCTGGGAAATAAAACTATGGAGTCACGATCCCCAAGTGTCAGACGCCACACATTTAGACAAAACATTGCTCAATGTGGTCATTATTTTTTCGATTTTTTTTTCTTTTTTGTTTTTTTGTGTTTTTTTTGATACTCAAATTAAACTAAATGTGACCCCAAAACCCTATGCTATAATGAAAGGGACCCAATAACTCAAATTTAAACCCACAATCCAGTAGACGTGCATTGTGGCATTTTTATTAAGAGAATGAAAATGTAAACTTTGAAAAATCACATCGGACAACCGTACTTTCCAAAAACTATGCTCATGAACTTAAACTTGCATTAAAATCAGAATCAAGGCATACAAAATTATTTGATATCCAATTTTAGAGTTTGAAATGTGCGTTATCATGTTCATGGTTAATGGAATTTTTCTTTTCATGCATGTTCTTATTCACAAAAAAAATCATTTTTTATTTCATCTCCCCCCAACCTAGAATAACACTATCTGCAGTGTTTAATGAAAAGAAAAGTTAGAAGGGGGGTAGGGGAGGATTTCAAAGAGTAAATTTTAAATGATAATCATGGAATGAAGTCACTTGGTGGTTGATGATGATAGTGCGTGCCAAAGTCTCCCTTCACTCCTGGATTTGAGTCTCAACAGCTTGGATGGTGGTTAATGGATTCTTCTTATGACTTACGACATGTCCTTTTATTTTTTTAACCTATAAAAACATAATAATAAACAAAACAAAATAAACTGATGATACATTGTCTGATTTTTAGATTTCTGGGAAAGGTATTACTCAGAGATCACGCCATGTGACACAGATGAATATGGCACTCCCCTTTCATACCCATCCTTACTCATAAAAGATGAACAGGTCAATAGTCTATGGTAATTAATTATATGAAAAATAAAATGATTCAAAATGATTAGAAAACATGGAAACCATGGGTTTCCTCCCATGCAGTGCTTTTGTTTAACGTCATTGGCTCGAATTGTACCCCCCCAACTTATACAATTCCAACTTTCAACATTTTTAAGACCCCATTTTTGTCCACTTCAACTTGATTTAGATTGGTTTTTTTAGAATTTGATTCATGTGAAATCCCATGGTCAATAATGAGTGTGGAAGTCAAAGTAAATTTGGTAATGGTTGATTCGGTTAAATTTCCAGTCTTTCCTAAGACATCGATGACCATTCCAACATTATTGGTTTCTTGAGAAGAATTAACTACAAATACAAGGTCTTTCTTATCTCCTATAGTGGGATTCTTGAGTTCGGAAGAAGGTAAAATAATTTTGAGCTTGGGTTCATTGAAATTTCCTAATGGAGATTGAAAATTTTAATCAAAATCAGTTTCTTATCCAAAACATTTAGAAAGAATTGGTTCATTTTGAAAATAAGATTCATCCTAAAAATTGTCCATTTGAATATCAGAAGTGTGTATGGGATCAAATTTTTGGTATTTCTCCCAATTGTTAAGTGATTGGTGGTCCTAAAAATTCACTAATGGAGCCATGTTCAGGAAACTCAATCCATGATGTCAAGTTATTATCTTTTGAATTCAAAAACTCAATTTCCTCCTAATTTAAACACTATTCATCTTTACTTTAAACATTTCCTGACCAATTCAATTCATTATCTAACTCTGACTTCCCAAATTCTTAAGTGAGTTCTTCACATGTTTTATAGTTTTGTAGTTCAAACCTCAAAGATGAAACCTCAGAATTCGTTATCTCCATTTGATTACACAATCGTTCAAGAATTTTTTCAGGAATAGAGTTGATAGATATTTGTACATCATAGGCTTCCTCATCATTAATATTTTCAATCATTCTTGATAGGTATAGAAATTGATATTTTAAATAGTCAACATCCCATTGATTGTACATCTCATCTGGTGTGGTGTATTCAATTAAGGTTTGGTCAATGAAATTCCTTATGTGAGGTGTTTCCCAATATTGATTTTCGACTTGATTACAAGATTGGTTTATGAAGGGGTATTTTGGAGGATAATTCATTGGAATTGATTGAAAATTGGTTTTGGGATTTTTTTGGACACACAGAAATAGAAAGGGGAAAACGGAAGAGAAATTAGGGTGAGAATAGAGAATTTGGGGTGAGAAAAGAAGACGATGGTCTAAGGTACTTACTTGGGTCCCCGACAGCGGTGCCAAAATTTGGTTGCACCCAAATTTACCCTACTGGTAAAAGCAGTCGATGTAGTACATGTAGGGGTCAAATCCACAGGGACCGAAGAAGTAACCTTGAGACGCTAAGATTTAGTGAAGGTTGAGCTATGAAGTATCCAACTTTGGGTTTTATTTTGGATGGTTTAAAGAACACTAAGAAACCTAAGTGAATTAAATTCAAAAAAATGGGTTTATCTTAGGATTATTCTCGGGGTGGATTGAATGAATTTTACTTCTTTAGACAATTTTGGTTTTATTAATTCTTGATGAATCCATTCTTCAAAAATAACACTACCATCATCATTTTCTAGTTTGGTTCTTACTAAACACAATCACTAATCCCCTATGAACATGGAGAACCAAATTCATGATCTCTCTGAGGTATATGGTCATTTAGTAATTGAATTTAGTTCTCTCAAACACAGTAAAGATGAAGAGTAGAAATAACTGACAAATGGATGTCTTAAATTAATTATCCTATTAACAAAAATTCGTTCTTAAAATAAAATTCAATCCAGCCTTTCCATCCTCCTAAGATCAAAAAATTAATGTTTTATCCCTCCATTGATGATATACTCTCAATGGTGGGTGGAAGACGGCAAACAAGAATTAGATTGACAAAATTAAAACCGTGGAAATAACGAGCACTCCTCTGCGTGTGTGACTGAAATTCACACCTATGTGTGAACTAATTCACAAAAACACAGAGATATCATTTTTCTTTGTGATAATAAAGTTTTAATAAATGAAATGGAAAATATAGAAGAGAAAGAAGTTGATTAGGAACATAAATATACAAAAAAGAAACTTACATGGAAATGGAAAACATTACAATGGAAATTTGGAAACATAACCTTACAATAAAACAAGAAACAAAAGATGATAAGAAAAATATCCACACCTATTTCATTCACCACTATATCCTTATATAGGCATATTAAGATCCTTATATCCGAACCTCACAATCAATTCACCCCCCAAAAATTAATAGAGTCAAAAGGAGGGTGAATAATCAAAATGAAATTGACGTTTCGAAGTTGACCCGGAAGGCTGTCCAGATTCGTCCACCATATTGACGTGTGAATTTGTAATTGAATAAAGCCGAATCCGTAGGGGTTGTAGAAGAGAAATATTTTCTTCCATCGGTACTCTATGAGATGTAAAACTTTCAGGACATTTGGCGCAGCCGTTTGGATGTTATGGTCGAAATGGTGGGACGCATTTCTGTGCATTAATGTCGGGTCCACCATTTAAATCTCAACTTCAGATCCATTTATCATCATGAAAACATCAGATTTTGCTCCGGCCACATCTGAATAAAATGATAATAATATTTTTATCTTTATAATGTATAAATTTGAGCTTCTTTGGGCTTATTTTGTGGGCCCCACATTGGTTTGATGGGCCTTAGGCCCATTATGCTTTTTCCAGCAAGTTTCTGCCTTGAGGTGAAAAAATCTCCATCTTCACTTGTGATTCATCCTTCATACCTAAAAGAAAAAATGTTCCAAATAATGTGATGAATTCTATACCAAAATATCAAATTAAAATGATGAACATTGTAATTTCCACATGATAATTTTTGAGTGGGCCTAAATTGACACTTTAAGCATGAATTGCACAATGATGGGAAATGAAGTTCAATTTCTGAATTGAAATAAAATTGATGTTTATGAATTTTTAAAAATGTTAATACTAAGATATTAAAAATGAATATTAGCCACTTTAAGTGACTAATCACACCCCCAACATGAGTTTTTCTAGTCCCAAGCAAAATATATTACAAATATGAAATCCAAATCCCCTTTTCCAAAAACATTTTAATACACATTGCTCACCCAAATATGTCATACCAAAAAAATTATGAAACTCATCAAAATAATTTAAAACAAGCTAAGTCCATAAGCATATCCCAAGCCCAAACTCATTCCTTTGTTCAAATTCATCTCCACATTTCATCCAATTCCAATTAAGCATGATAAAGTGTTGCGCATCATAAAAGATATGGGGCCCATTTTATTGTTCAAGGGGAAAAAATGGACATGCTAGGTGGGAATCACATTAATCCTTAAGATGAGTATCTGTTTTTTTAATTTTTTAATTTTTTTGATTTTATTTTTTTAACCACAATAGATATGAAAAGACTAACTCTGGGCATGACAACTATGGAGTCATGATCCCCAAGTGTTGGACGCCACACATATTGTCAATTCCATGATCTACAATAGAGATATAAAGACAAACCCTGGGCAAGACAACTATGGAGTCGCGATCCCCAAGTGTCAGACACCACACATTTGGACAAAACATTGCTCTATGTGGTCATTATTTTTTTAATTGTTTTTTTGTTTTTTTGTTTTTTTTTATTTTTTTGTTTTTTTGATACTCAAATTAAACTAAGAGTGACCCCAGAACCCTATGCTATAATGAAAGGGACCCAAGAACTCAAATTTACACCCAAAATCCAGTAGACGTGCATTGTGGCATTTTTATTAAGAGGATGAAAATGTAAACTTTGAAAAATCACATAGGACAACTGAAAATTCCAAAAACTATGATCATGAACTTAAACTTGCATTAAAATCAGAATCAAGGCATACAAAATTATTTGATATCAAATTCTAGAGTTTTCAATGTGTGTTATCATGTCCAAGTTTAATGGAATTTTTCTTTCCATGCATGTTCTTATTCAAAAAAATCATTTTTTATTTCATCTCCCCCAACATAGAATAACATTGTCCCCAGTGTTTAAAGAAAAGAAAAGTTAGAAGCGGGGTAGGGGAGGATTTCAAAGAGTAAATTTTAAATGATACTCATAGAATGAATTCACCTGGTGGTTGATGATGGTAGTGCATGCCACAGTCTCCCTTCACTACGGGATTTGAGTCTCAGCAGCTTGGATGGTGGTGAATGGATTCTCCTTATGACTTATGACATGTCCTTTTATTTTTTTAACCAATAAAATCATAATAATAAACAACTCAAAATAAACTGATGATACATTGTCTTCTTTTTAGATTTCTGGGTAAGGTATTACTCAGAGATCACGCCACGTGACATGGATGAATATGGCACTCCCCTTTCATACCCATCCTTACTCATAAAAGAAGAACAAGTCAACAGTCTATGGTAATTTATTATATGAAAAATAAAATGATTCAAAATGATTAGAAAACATGAAAACCATGGGTTGCCTCCCATGCAGCGCTTTTGTTTAACGTCGTTGGCTCGACTTATACCCCCCAAATTATCCAATTCCAACTTTCAACATTTGTAGGACCCCATTTTTGTCCACTTAAACTTGATTTATATTGGTTTTTTTAGAATTTGATTCATGTGAAATCCCATGGTCAATAATGAGTGTGGAAGTCCAAGGAAATTTGGTAATGGTTAATTTGGTTAAATTTCAAGTCTTTCCTAAGACATCAATGACCATTCCAACATTATTGGTTTCTTGAGAATAATTAACTAAAAATACAAGGTCTTTCTTATCTCCTATAGTGGGATTCTTGAGTTTGGAAGAATGTAAAATAATTTTGATCTTGGGTTCATTGAAATTACCTAAAAGAGATTGAAAAATTAAATCAAAATCAGTTTCTTCTCCAAAACATTTAGAAATAATTGGTTCATTTTGAAAATAATATTCATCCTATAAATTGTCCAGTTGAATATCAGAAGTGTGTATGGGATCAATTTTTGGTATTTCTCCCAATTGTTCAGTGATTGGTGGTCCTAAAAATTCACTAATGGAGCCATGTTCAGGAAACTCAATTCATGATGTCAAGTTATTATCATTTGAATTCAAAAAATCCATTTCCTCCTGATTTAAACACTCTTCATCTTGAATTTCAACAATTCCTGACCAATTAAATTCATTATCTAACTCGGAATTTTCAAATTCTTAAGTGAGTTCTTCACATGTTTTATAGTTTTGTATTTCAAACCTCAATGATGAAACCTCAGAATTCATTATCTCCATTTGATTACACAATCGTTCAAGAATTTTTTCAGGAATATAGTTTATAGATGTTTTTACATCATAGACTTCCTCATTATTTATATATTCAATCATTCTTGATAGGTATGGAAATTGATCTTTTAAATTGTCAACATCCCATTGATTGTACATCTCATCTGGTGTGGTGTATTCAATTAAGGTTTGGTCAATGAAATTCCCTATGTGAGGTGTTTCCCAATATTTATTTTCGACTTGATTACAGCATTGGTTTATGAAGGGGTATTTTGGAGGATAATTCATTGTAATTGATTGAAAATTGGTTTTGGGATTTTTTTGGACACACAGAAATAGAAAGGGGAAAACAGAAGAGAAATTAGGGTGAGAATAGAGAATTTGGGGTGAGAAAAGAAGACGATGATCTAAGGTACTTACATGGGTCCCCTAGAACGACGCCAAAATTTGGTTACACCCAAATTTACCCTACTGGTAAAATCGGTCGATGTAGTACATTTAGGGGTCGAATCCACAGGGACCGAAGAAGAACCTTGAGACGCTATGATTTGGTGAAGGATGGGCTATGAGATAGCAAACTTTGGGATTGATATTGGATGGTTTAAAGAACACTAAGAAACCTAAGTGAATTCAATTCAAAGAAAATGGGTTGATCTTAGGATTATGCTCAGGGTGGATTGAATGAATTATACTTCTTTAGACAATTTTGGTTTCATTAATTCTTGATGAATCCATTCTTCAAAAATAACACTACCATCATCATTTTCTGGTTTGGTGCTTACTAAACACAATCACTAATACCCTATACACTTAGAGAACCAAATTCATTATCTCTACGAGGTATATGGTCACTTAGTAATTGAATTTAGTTTTCTCAAACACAGTAAAGATGAAGAGTAGAAATAACTGAAGAATGGATGTCTTAAATTAATTATCCAATTAACAACAATTCGTTCATAAAATAACATTCAATCCAGCCTTTTCATCCTCCTAAGATCAACCCATTAAAGGGTTATCCCTCCATTGATGGTATACTCTCAATGTTGGGTGGAAGATGGCTAACAAGTATTGGGTTGAAGAAATTAAAACCGCAGAAATAACGAGCACTCCTCCGTGTGTGTGAATGAAATTCACACCTATGTGTGAACTAATTCACAAAAACACAGAGATATCATTGTGGTTTGTGATAATAAAGTTTTAATAAATGAAATGGAAAATATAGAAGAGAAATAAGTTGATTACGAACATAAATATACAAAAAAGAAACTTATATGGAAATGGAAAACATTACAAAGGAAATTTGGAAGCATAACCTTACAATGAAACAAGCAACAAAAGATGATAAGAAAAATATCCACACCTATTACCATCACCACTAGCTTCATATATAGACGTATTAGGATCCTTAGATCTGCCACCCACAATCAATTCACCCCCCAGCAATTAATAGAGTCAAAAGGAGGGTGAATAATCAAAAGGAAATTGACGTTTCGAAGTTGACCCGTAAAACTGTCCAGATTCATCCACCATATTGATGTGTGAATTTGTAATTGAATAATGCCGAATCTGGAGGGGTTGTAAAAGGGAAATATCTTCTTAAATATGTCCTATATGATCTATAAAACTTTCATGAATTTTGGATCAGGCTTTTCGATGTTATGGTCTAAATGGTGGGACGAATTTCTGTGCATTAATGTCGGGTCCACCATTTAAATCTCAACTTCAGATCCCTTTATCATCATGAAAACATCAGATTTTGCTGCAACCACAGTTGAATAAAATGAACCTCATATTTTTATATTTCTACTGTAAAAATTCGAGCTTCATTGGGATTAGTTTTTGGGACCCACATTTGTATGATGGGCCTTAGGCCCATTATTCTTTTTCTA
The DNA here is from genome assembly GCA_963277665.1 of Viscum album. Classification (NCBI taxonomy): domain Eukaryota; kingdom Viridiplantae; phylum Streptophyta; class Magnoliopsida; order Santalales; family Viscaceae; genus Viscum; species Viscum album. The sequence goes on along the minus strand of OY728167.1, from coordinate 40,702,836 downwards.
GAAAGTTTCTGCCTTCAGGTGTAAAAATCTCCATCGTCACTTGTGATTCATCCATCAAGCCTAAAAGAAAAAATGTTCCAAATAAATTGATGAATACTATACCAAAATATCAAATTAAAATGATGAATATTGTAATTTCCACAAGAAAAGTATTGAGTGGGCCTAAATTGACACTTTAAGCATGAATTGCACAATGAGGGGAAATGAAGTTCAATTTCTGAATTGGACTAAAATTGATGTTTATGAAATTTTAAACACATTAATATTAAAATCTTAACAATGAATATTACCCACTTTAAGTGACTAATCACCCGTGAGGCCTTTTCTCCCACTTCCACAATCCTAAACCCACCCATTCCGAGGGAGGAGGAAGGAACAAGGCAGAGCATAGAAGAGGGTGACCCGAGGGAATAAGATGGGAGTGGAGAGAGCCTGGAGAAAGAAGCCAAAGAAGCCGATGGAGGAAGAGAGATCCGAAGCCTGGAGTCTCTCAAACCCTAGGCGAGGTCAATGCCGGGAGCGAAGCTGGGAAAGATGGCTAGGTGAATGGGGTGCCATCTCTTGAATTTCTATTTATTAGGGTTTAGTAACGTGAATTTGGGTTTATTACGATTTATTAGGGTTTATTATGATTTGTTTGGGTATATTGCGGTTTATTAGGGGTTTTTATGGTTTGTTTCAGTTTTTTACAATTTATTTGGCGTTTTAAGGATTTGTTACGATATATTTGGGGTTGTTAGGGTTTGTTACAATTTATTTTGGGGTTATTAGGGTTTGTTAGGGTTTATTAGTGGGTTGTAGGTTTTTGTAGGCTATTATTTGGATATTTTTATTGTGCTTTGTCAGGTCTGTTAGGGTATTTAGTGATTATTAGGGTTTATTATGGTTTAATAGTGTTTTTATTGTATATTATGGGGTTTAGAGATTTTTTAGCATTTATTAGGCTCAAATAGAGCTTTTAGGGTTTATTACAAGTTATTACGATTTATTAGTGTTTATTAGGGTTTTTAGGGTCTAATAGTGGGTTTTAGATGTTATTATGGTTTATTAGTGGTTCTTATGGGTTATTAATTATTGTTAGGGTTTTATTAGGATTTGTTAGGGTTTTTAGGGTTTCTTAGGGTTTATTTGAGTTGTTTGGAGTTTTATGCGTTTTTCGGGTTTTATGGGTGTTTGGATTTTTTTATGATTTGTTAGTGTTATTTTAGAGGTTTTAGAGTTTTCTTGATTTTTGTGGGTTTTGAAGCATTTTTCGGTTTTTTGTAGTAATAGTTAGGGTTTATGTTGCATTGTTAGTGGCTTTAGTGGTTCTATAGAGGTTTTTAGGGTTCTTTATTATGTATTAGGGTTTATTTTGACTTTTTGGGGGTTTCTAGGGGGTTTTATGGTTTTTATGGGTTTCATAGGGTTGGTTGGGGGTTTATTAGGCATTTTAGGCCTTTTAGATTTTTTTAGTGTTTTAGGGGTTTTTAGGGTTTTTATTGTTTTTTGAGTTTTTTTAGGTTTTTAGAGGTTTTTTAGGGATTTTATGTTTGTTTTCTGGTTTTTTTGGTTTTTTTGTGTTTTCAGGGGATTGAGGGTTTTTTAGGGTTTTTAGGATTTTTAGGGATTTTAGGGTTTTTAATGGTTTTGTTAGGTTTAAATGAGTTTATTAGGGTTTTTTTGTGAATATTAGCATTTTGAATGGTTTAATAGAATTTTTGTGGTATATTGGGGTTTTTAGGTATTTTGTAGCTTTTATTGGGGTCTAATAGGGTTTTTAGGGTTTATTATGATTTATTAGTGTTTATTACGGTTTAGTAGTGGGGTTTAGGGTTTATTATGGTTTATTATAGTTTATTATTGGTTCGTAGGATTTGTTAGGATTTATTAGTGATTACTAGAGTGATTTATGGTGTTTAAGGGTTTTTTAGGGTTTCTAAGGGTGTGTTATGGTTTCTAAGGGCAGGTTAGGGTTTTTATGCGCAGGTTAGGGTTTTAAAGGGTGTGATATGGTTTCTAAGGGTTTATAAGGTTGTGTTAGGGTTTTTATGGGTGTGTTGGGGTTTCTAAGGGTGTGCTAGGGTTTCTAAGGGTGTGTTTGGGTTTTTAAGGTTGTGTTAGGGTTTATAAGGGTGTGTTAGTGTTTCTTAGGTTTGATTAGGGTTTTGTTAGGGTTTTAAGGTTTTGTTAGGGTTTCTTATGTTCTATTAGGGATTTTTTTGGGTTTCATTGGGTTTATTGGGTTTATTGGGGTTTCTTAGTGCATCACGGGGTTTGTTAGGGCTTGTTAGGGTTTTTTAGGGTTTTTTAGGGTTTGTTAGGGTTGGTTATGTTTTTTAGGGATTCTTGGGGTTTGTTTGGGTTTGTTTGGGTTTGTTAGGGTTTGTTAGGTTAGTTAGTGTTTTTTAGGGTTTGTTAGGGATTGTTAGGGTTTTCCATGATTTTTAATGGTTTTTTTGTTTATGGGGTTATTCATGGTTTGTTAGGGTTATTTAGTTGTTCATGGTTGTCACAGATGTGTAGAGCTAGTCGCAAGCTTCAATTTGATATGTGGAAGAGGTGAAACGGACACCTAGTGCAGAGGTTATGGTAATTCGGAGGAGTTAAGGAACTTTTTTGACTTTAATAACGTGATAAGGTGTTCCTATTGGTCACAAATATTTAGATCTAGTCGAAAGCTTCGATTTGATATATGGTAGAGGCAAAACTGACTCCCGGAGTAGAAGTTATTGTATTTTGGAGGGTTTAAGTACCTTTTGGGACTTCTAGTATATGATAAGGTATTTCAATAGTTATAAGAGTGTAGGTCTAGTCGCAAGATTTGATTTGATATGTGGAAGAGGAAAAACAGACACCCATAAAAGAAGTTATTGAAAAACGGACACCAGAAGAGAATCTTTTGATTATCCAAAGGGATTTTGGGTCTTTTTGGGGGATGAAGAATGTCAGAAAGGGTTCCAGTGGTTTCCAGAGTGTCTATCATTTCTTGAGATTCTGTTTGACTATTCACGGAGCGGAAATGGAAACCCGAAGAAGAAGTTATTCCATTTTCAATGGCTCTGTGATTTGTTAGGTTTTTCGTGACCCCATTTCTAGCATTTCTGTCATGTCTGCTATTTTTTCAAACAACTATAACTTATTATTATTGTTATTATTATTATTATCATCATCATCTCATCCACATACACATGCACATACAAGTGCGTTATTATTATATTTTTATTACCATGCACATGTACATGCAATTAACACACGTTATTTTATTATCACCTGTGTTATTATTATTGTTATTATTATTATTGTGGTTGTTGTTGTTGATGTTGTTGTTATTGTTATTATCATCACCTGAAAATTCACATGTGAATGAATATACATGCACATTCAATGCACTTGCGTTTTTTTATTATCACATGCATTGTTATTATTATTATTATTATTATTATTATCATCATAATCATCATCACATGAAAATGCAATGCACAGGCATTATTATTTATTACCATGCACGGTCACACGTAATGCACATGAAATATTCTATTATCACATGCATTGGTACTACAACTATTATCACCACTACTACTACTATTACTACTGTTGTTATTATTACTGTCATCACATGAAAATGTCGATGCACGTGCATTATTATTTATTATTTATTACCATGCACGTGCATATGTGATGCCCTTGTATTATTCATTTATTAGTATTATTATTATAACAATTATTATTATTATTATTATTATTATTATTATTATTATCATTATCACATGAAAATGCACATGCTTGTGCGTTGTTATTTATTATTTTTTACCATTCACGTGCTTCAGTTGTTATTATTATTATTAGAATCAGTATTATTAATATTATCATCAAATGTAAATGCACATGCACAAGAATGTGCATTCTTATTTATTATTATTTATTTATATTTTACAACTATGGAACATGAAAATCACTTCAGTTTTTCTATTTTTTTTGTATCATCAAATACAAATGCACATGCACGTGCATTGTTATTTATTATTTATTACCATGCACGTGCATGTGTCATTATCATTATCATTACATGTAAATGCACATGCACGTGTGTTATTGTATATTATTTATTATCATGCACATGCAAATGCAATGCACTTGCATTATTCTATTATCACATGTGTTATTATTATTTATTCTCATGCACATGCACACAAAATGCATGTGCATTATTCTATTATCAAATGTTTTATTATATATTATGTAGTATCATTCACATGAAAATTCACATTAATGTGGACATGGTTATTATGTATTGTTTATTAACATGCACATGCACGTACACATGCACATGCACATGTACATGCACATGCACTTGGATGTGCGATATTATTTATTATTTATTATCATTCACATGTACATGCACATAGACATATAATTCCCATGCATTATTATTTATAATTTATAATTTATTATCATTCACATCCAAATGCGCAGGCATATGCACATGTATGTGTGTTATGATTTATTATCTAAACCATGAACATGCATATGCACATGCACGTGCATTATTACTATTATTATTTTTAGAGGTATTTTTAGGGTTTACAAGCATTTTTTACAATTTTTAGGTGTAATTAACTTTTATTTAGGTTTTTTTGGGTTTTAAGGGTTTTTAATGGAATATTAGATTTTTTAGGGTTAGTTGGGGGTTATTAGGCTTTTATTAGGGTTTACTATGGTGTGTTAAGGTTTATTAGGGTTTATTAGGTATTTTAGGGTTTTATTAGGCTTGAGATGGGTTTATTATGGTATATTATGTTATATTACGGTATATTTGGGTATGTTTAGGATTTATTAGGGTTTATTATCATTCATTATGGTTTATTAATTTTTAAGAGGGTATATTAGAGTTTTTTAGGGTTTATTAGTGTTTATTAGGGTTTATTAGTGCTTTTAAGCTTTGTTTGGTTTTATTAGCATTTGTTAGGGGTTTTAGGGCGTTTTAATGGTATATTTTAATTTTTAGGGTTTAGTGTGGTTTATTATTGTTTATTATTGTGTGTAAAGGTTTATTTGGGTTGAGTAGGTATTTTTGGGGTTTTATTAGGGTTTAATAGTTATCTTACGTGTTTTATTAGGGTTTATTAGGGTTGAGTAGTGTTTTTTAGGGGTTGTTAGGGATTTTTAGGGTTTACTAGGATTTGTTAGTGTTTTTATTAAGGTATATGAGTGTTTTTTAGTTTTTGTTAATATGTATGAGGGGTTTTTATGACTTTTTAAGTTTTATTAGCGTTTTTTTTAGTGTTTGTGAGAATTGTTTTGGTTAATTAGGTTTTATTAGAATTTATTATGGGTTATTAGGGTTTCTAAGACTTTTTAATGGTTTGTTTGCAGTTTTTTTGTTTATTGGGGTTTAGTTGAGTTTTATTATGTTTTTTAAAGGTTTATTAGGGTTGAGAAGGTATTTTTAGGGTTTTATTATGGTTTCATTAGCGTTTATTAGTTTCTATTAGGGTTTATAAGGGATTTTTAGGTTTTATTAGGGTTTTTTAGATGTTTATTAGTTTTTTTTTGTTTTATTTGGTTATATTAGGGTTTGTTAAGTCTTTTTAGATAATATAGCATTTTTTATTTTTTTGAGCGTTTTGTTTTTTCTTGTGAGCATTTTTAGGGTTTCTTAGGTTATATTAGAGTTTATTATGGTTTATTATGGTTTCTAGGGATTTTTAAGGTATATTATCATTTTTTGTCATTATTAGGTTATGTTAGGGTTTTTAGGTCTTTTTAGGTAATATAGCAAGTTTTTATTATTTGTGATCATTTTTTATTGATTGGGAGCGTTTCTATGATTTAATAGGTTATATTAGAGTTAATTTGCGTTTCTAGGTATTTTTTACGGTATACAAGCATTTTTTTCATTGTTAGGATTTTGTAGGGTTGTATTAGGGGTCATTATGGTGTGTTAAGGTTTTCTAGGGTTGAGTATGGCTTATTTGGATTTATTTATGGTTTAATAGGGATTTATAGGGTTTGTTTGGGGTTTATTATAGTTTATTAGTGTTCATTAGTGTGTATTAGGGTTGGTTAGAGTAGTTTAGTTATTCATAACGTGTTTTTAGGGTTTTTTAGGTTTTATTATCTTTTATTAGGGTTTATTAGGTATTTTTGGGTTTTATTAGGGTTGAGTAGAGTCTCTTATGGTTTTTAGTGATTATAAGGTGTTTTTTGGGATTATTAGAGTTTATTAGGTGTTTATTAGGGTTTAATTATTTATATTATGGTATATTAAGGTTTAATATGTTTGTGGGTTTTGAACCGTCTTTAGGGATTTTGAAGCATTTTTTAGTGTTTGTGTAGCATTGTTTGAATTTTTGTAGTATTTTTAGTGTTTATGTAGCGCTTTTAGGGTTAAGTTCATGGTTTTAGGTTTTATGTAGCATTTTTTAGGGTTTATATACTGTATTTAGGGTTTATGTATTGTGTTTAAGGTTTAGGTTTTATGTGGCATTTTTTAGGGTTTATGTTGCATTTTTTGGGTTTATGTAGCGTTTTTAGGGGTGATGTAGCATTTATGTTGCTTTTTTTGGGATTATGTAATGTTATTAGGGTTCATGTAGTATTTTTAGGGTTTATGTTGTGTTTTTAGGTTTCATGTAGCCTTTTTTAATGTTTATGTTGCCTTGTTTAGTGTTTATGTTATTATTCTAGGCCTTATGTAGTGCCTTTTGGGTTTATGTACTGTTTTTCGGTTTATGTTGCGTTTTGGGGGTTTATGTTGTATTTTTAGGGTTTATGTTGCATTTTTAGGGTTTATGTTGCATTTTTAGGGTTTACGTAACTTATTTTGGGTTTATGTATCTATTTGTTGCCTTTTTATGGGTTTATTGGTTATTTATGGTTTGTAGTGGGTTTTAGGGTTTTTAAGGGTTGTTAACAGGTGTTTATGGTTTTTATGGTATTTGATTGGTTTTCAATGGTTTTTTCGGGGTTTTTAAGGGTTTATTTGTTTTTTTAGGATTTATAGTTGTTGTTATGGTTTTTAGGGTGTTTTAGTGTTGGTTTGGGTATTGTAGCGGTTTTAGGGTCTATGTAATGTGTTTTAGCATTTTTTTGGTTCTTTAGGGTTTTTTAGTGTTCTTTAGAATTTATTATGGGTCTTTAGGTTTTTTAAGGTTCTTTATTGTTTATTAGTGTTCTTTAGGATTTGTTATGGTTTCTTAGAGTTTTTTTATTGAATATTAGGGTTTTATTTTGCTTTTGTAGTAATTAATAGATTTTTCTAGGGTTTATCAACCTTTTTAGGGTTATTTAGGATTTATTAGGGTTTTTAGGGTTTATTTTATTTATTAGGGTTTGTTAACTTGTATTTGGGTTTATTACGGTTTATTACGGTTTAATATGATTTTTTAGGGTTTATTGCAGTTTATTATGGGTTAGTTATGGCTTGTTACAGTTTGTAACGATTTATTTGGAGTTGTTAGGATTTGTTATGATTTATTTGGGGTTGTTAGGGTTATTACGATTTATTATGGGGTTATTAGGGTTTGATAGAGTTTATTAGCAGGTTGTAGGGTTTTACAGGCTATTATTTGGAGGGTTTTGTAGTGTTTTTTTAGGTTTGTTAGGGTTTTTAGTGATTATTAGGATTTATTATGGTTCAATAGTGTTTTTATTTTATATTAGGGGTTTTAGGGATTTTGTAGTGTTTATTAGAGTATAATAGGGTTTTTAGGGTTTATTACAGGTTATTATAATTTATTAGTGTTTATTAGTGTTTTAGGGTTTAATAGCGGGTTTCAGATGTTATTTTGGTTTATTAGGGGTTCTTAGGGGTTATTAGTGGTTTCTAGGGTTTGTTAGGTTTTGTTAGGGTTTGTTAGGATATGTGTTATTCTATTATCACGCACGTTATTATTATCATTATTATCATTTTCATTATTATCATGATTATTATTATTATTATTATTATTATTATTATCATCATCACATGCAAATGCAGACTCACATGCGTTATTATTTATTATTTATTATTTATTATTTATTTACATGCACTTGCATATGTTTTGGTTGTTGTTGTTATTATTATTATTATTTATATTATTACTATTATTATTATAATCACATGCAATTGCACATGCACGTCCGTTATTATTTATTACAATGTACACGCACACGCAATGCACCTACATTATTCTATTATCACCTGAATTTTTATTGTTATTGTAATTATTACTATTATTGTTATTATTGTTATTATCATCACATGCAAATGCATGTGAATTTTTTTTATTACCATACACATGCACATTCAATACATGTGTGTTATTCTATAATCACATGCGCTATTATTATTAATATTACTATTATTGTTATTATTATCATCACGTGCCCTATGATTTATTATTTATTATCTTGCACTGCACATGCAATGCACGTGTGTTATTCTATTATCACATGCGTTTTTATTATTATTATTATTATTGTTATTATTATTATTATTATTATCATATCATGAACATGCACATGAACATGAATGTGCATTATTATTTATTTTTTATTACCATGAAAGTGCAGAGGAGCATTGAAAACTCCGCACGAAGATGCACCACCACTAGAAGCATAACGCCGACGCTCGATCCATAATGGTGGTGCCCAGATCTAAAAACAGATCTGAGGGTGGATACGGACTGCCAGTCTGCAGTAAGATGAACGATTCTGTTGATGCATTGGTTACTACCTGCACGAGATATTCTGTCGGTCTTGTTGGATGGATGGGTTTGCTTCCATGGAAGGTTTTGTTCTGGGTGTGGATCTTCCCTACAGAATCTTGGGTTCAAGTTTTGGTGCTTGGTTTTCCTACTGATTTTGTTGCGTTTTTGTAGCTCCTCTTTTGCATGTAGATTTTTCATTACTTTTGGATGCTTTCTTGTTTTCTCCATGTTGTTATGTAACTAAAGGATTTATGAGATTCAGATATTGATGTGAGATCTGGTCAATGTCTCTTTGAATTTGGCACGCGTGTATGTTTCGTATAGATGGCGTCAGGTGGGTGACCTCGAAAGAGGGATGTGTGTGCTGACACACATCATTCAGCAACATGTTCTCATTTGGATAGATGGGTACTCTATTGTTCTCTACACAGTGTTTTCTGTCTGGTTTTGCACTGCATCTGGTTGACTTTGCAGTGAGTTACTCGCTTGCATCATCGGGTGGGCGGTTCACAAGAGAGATAGGTATGCAGGCATCTATCATCTGGTCCTTTTCTTACATTTAGGTGTGGGATTTTGGATTGCTTTTCCATGATTGTGTTGTCATCATGACATACTTCTTGGCAAGGGGGGTGGCGCATCATCTTTGACGGATTTCACTGTTGCAGTTTTTGACAGGGGCTAAAAGACTCTTGGATATTTTTTATTCTGATATGTGTTTCTTATTTGGCATTTGGGTCCATGTAAGGCCTTTGTGCTAGGTTGGGTTTCATTTTTTTCATTTGGTTATTATAATGTTTTTCTCCTTTTCCCAGTCCAGAAAAGGAGATGTTTCTTTTTGTGTTCAATCAAAGGGGGTTTCCCCGCACCATGACTAAAAAAATGCAATGCACAGACATTGTTTTATTATCACACACATTGTTATTCTTATTGTTATTATTATTATTTTGGTTGTTTTTGTTGTTGTTGTTTTTGTGGTTGTTGTGGTTATTATCATCACATGAAAATGCAGATGCAAATACATAAACATACACATTCAATTCACGTGCGTTATTCAATTATCATATGCGTTGTTGTTCTTATTATTATTTTTATTATTTTTATTTTTATTTTTATTTTTATTATTATCATCATTATTATTATTATCATCGTCATCATCATCACATTCAAATGCAATAAACGTGCATTATTATTCATTACCATGCACGTGCACACATAATGCACATGCAGTATTCTATTATCAAATGCATTGGTACTACAATTATTATCACTACTACTACTACTATTGTTGTTATTATTATCATCATATGAAAATGTAGATGCACATGCGTTATTATTTATTATTTATTAACATGCACGTGCATATGCAATGAACTTGTATTATTCTTTTATTATTATTATTATTATCAATGTTATTATTATTATTATTATTATTATTATCATTTACATTATTATTATTATTATCACATGCAAATCCACATGCATGTGAGTTGTTATTTATTATTTATTACCATGAACGTGCATGCGTTATTATTATTATTATTATTATTATTATTACAATTAGTAATATTAATATTATTATCAAATGTAAATGCACATGCATGTGTGTTCTTATTTACTATTATTTTTTTATTATTTACTACTATGCACGTGCACATTCAATGCACTTGCATTATTCTATTCTTATTATTATCATTATAATTATTATTATTATTACTGTTTGTATCATCAAATACAAATCCACATGCACATGCATTGTTATTTATTATTTATTACCTTTCACATGAATGCATCATTATCATTATCATTACATGTAAATGAACATACATGTGTGTTATTATATATTATTTATTTCCATGCACATGAAAATGCAATGCACTTGCAATATTCTATTATCACATGTGTTGTTATTATTTATTCTCATGCATGTGCACACGAAATGCACTTGCGTTATTTTATTATAACATTTGTTATTATTTATTATTTATTATCATTCACTTGCAAATGCCCATTCATGTGGACTTTGTTTTTATTTATTGTTTATTACCATGAACATGCACATGCACAGGCACATGCACATGCACAGGCACATGCACATGCACTTGGATGTGTGTTATTGTTTATAGTTTATTATAATTCACATGCACATGCACCTACACATGCAATTCACATGCGTTGTTATATTTAATTTATTATTTATTATCATTCACATGCAAATGTGCATGCATATGCACATGCACGTGTGTTAGGATTTATTATTTAAACCTTGCATATTCATATGAACATGCACGAGCATTACGACTATTATTATTATTAGAGGTATTTTTTGGGTTTACTCTCATTTTTTAGGTTTTCTAGGTGTTATTAAAAATTATTATGGTTTGTTAGGGTTTTAGGAGTTTTTAATGGTATATTAGTGTTTTTAGGGTTTGGTGGGGGTTATTAGGATTTTATTAGGATTTATTATGGTGTGTCAAGGTTTATTAGGGTTTATTAGGTATTTTTAGGGTTTTATTAGGATTGAGTTTGGTTTATTAGGGTATATTATGGTATTTTATGGATTATTTGGGTATGTTTAGGATTTATTAGGGTTTATTATGGTTTATTAATTTTTAAGAGGGTATATTAGGGTTTTTAGTGATTAGTAGTTTTTATTCATGTTTATTAGTGATTTTATGATTTTTAAGGTTTTATTAGAATTTGTTAGGGGTTTTAGGAATTTTTAATGGTATATTTGCGTTTTTAGGGTTTAGTGGGGTTTATTATGGTTTATTGTGGTGTATTAAGGTTTATTAGGGTTGAGTAGGTATTTTTAGGGTTTTATTATGCGTGAGATGGTATCCTTAAGGTTTTATTAGGGTTTATTTGGGTTGAGTACGGTTTATTTGGGTTTTTAGGGATTTTTAGGGTTTACTAGGGTTTCTTAGTGTTTTTATTAGGGTATATGAGTGTTTTTTAGTTCTTGTTAATATATATGAGGGGTTGTTATGACTTTTTAGGTTTTATTAGCGTGTTTTTAGTGTTTGTGAGCATTTCTAATGGTTTATTATCTTTTATTTGAATTTATAATGGTTTATTATGGTTTCTAGGGCTTTTAAATGGTTTGTCTGTGTTTTTTTATTGGGGTTTAGTTGGGTTTTATTACGTATTGTTATGGTGTGTTAAGGTGTATATGGGTTGAGAAGGTATTTTTAGGGTTTTATTAGGGTTTATTCATTTTTATTTGTGTTTATTAGGGATTTTTAGGGTTTATTAGGGTTTGTTAGGGGTTTATTAGTTTTTTTGTTTTATTAGGTTATATTAGTGTTTATTAGTTCTTTTTAGATAATATTGAGAGTTTTTTGAGCATTTTGTTTATGTTTGTGAGAATTTTAGGGTTTATTTGGTTATATTAGAGTTCATTATGGTTAATTTGGGTTTCTATGGATTTTAATGTATACTAGTGTTTTTTGTCATTAATAGGTTATATTGGTGTTTTTAGGACTTTTTAGGTAATATAACACATTTTTATTGTTTTTTATCATTTTTTTATTGTTTGTGAGCGTTTTTAGGGTTTATTAGGTTATATTAGAGTTTATCATGTTTTCTAGGGATTTTTAAGCTATACTAGCATTTTTCTTTATTAGGGTTTTGTAGGGTTTTATTTGGGGTTATTATGGTGCGTTAAGGTCTATTACGGTTGAGTAGGGTTTATTTGGCTTTATTTTTGGTTTATTAGGGCTTTTTAGTGTTTTTTGGGTTTATTAGTGTTTATTAGTGTCAATTATGGTTGGTTAGGTTTGTTTAGGTTTTCTTAACGTGTTGTTAGAGTTTATTAGGTTTTATTATCATTTATTAGGGTTTATTAGGTATTTTTTAGGTTTTATTAGGGTTGAGTAGAGTTTCATAGGATTTAAGGGATCATAAGGTGTTTTTAGGGTTTATTAGAGTTTATTAGGGGTTTATTAGGGTTTAATTTATTATATTATGGTATATTAGGGTCTAATATTTTTGAGGGTTTTAAAGCATCTTTAGGGTTTTTGTAGCACTTTTTAGGGTATGTGTAGCATTGATAGAGTTTATATAGCATTTTTAGTGTTTATGTTACGTTTTTTAGGGTTTAGTTAGCACTTTTAGATTTTATGTATCATTTTTAGGGTTTATGTAACGTTTTTAGGGTTTTGGAAGTTTTTGTTGCGTTTTGTCATGTTTATTAGGGTTCTTAGTGATTATTAGGGTTTATTATGGTTTAATAGTGTTTTTATTTTATATTAGGGGGTTTAGGGCCTTTGTAGTGTTTATTAGGGTCTAATAGAGTTTGTTATGGTTTATTACAGGTTATTACGATTTATCAGTGTTTATTAGGGTTTTTAGTGTTTAATAGTGGGTTGTAGCTGTTATTTGGGTTTATTATTGGTTCTTAGGGGTTATTAGTGGTTGTTAGGGTTTCTAAGGTTTTGTTAGGGTTTTTAGGGTTTGTTATGGTTTGTTTGAGTTGTTTGGGGTTTTATTCGTTTTTTGGGTTTTTTGGGTGGGTTTGGATTTTTTTCTTTATTAGGGTTATTTTAGCATTTTTGGGGGTTTTGTTTGGTTTTTTGGGTTTTGAATCAATTTTTCTGTTTTTGTAGAAATTTTTAGGGTTTATGTAGCATTTTTAGTGGCTTTAGTGGTTATTTAGTGGTTTATTAGGGGTTTATTAGGGTTTAATTTTTAATATTATGGTATATTGGGGTTTAATATTTTTGAAGGTTTTGAAGTATCATTAGTGTTTTTTGTAGCATTTTTTATGGTTTGTGTAGCACTGTTTGAGTTTATGTAGCATTTTAGTGTTTATGTAGCATTTTTAGGGTTTATGTAACATATTTAGGGTTTATGTAGCATGTTTAGGGTTTAGGTTTTATGTAGAATTTTTTAGGGTTTAGGTTGCGTTTTCTGGGTTTATGTAGAGTTTTTAGGGGTGATATAGCATTTATGTTGATTTTTTTAGGGTTTATGTAATGTTTTTAGGGTTCATGTAGGGTTTTCAGGGTTTATATTGTGTTTTTAGGTTTTACATAGCATTTTTTAATGTTTATGTTGCATGTTTTAGGTTTTATGTTGTGTTTTTAGGGTTTATGTTACAGTTCTAGGGTTTATGTAGTGCTTTTTGGGTTTATGTAGCATTTTTTTGGTTTATGTTGTTTTTTTTGTTTATGTTGTGTTTTTGGGTTTTGTTGCATTTTTTAGTTTTTATGTAACATTTTTAGGGTTTATATATCTATTTGAATCCTTTTTTAGGGTTTTAATGGTTATTTATGGTTTGTAGTATTTTTTAGGGTTTTTAAGGGTTGTTAACAGGTGTTTATGGTATCAGATGGCTTTTTAATGGTTTTTTTAGGGAGGGGGGGTTTATGTGTTTATTTGTTAATTTGGTATTGATAGGGGTTTTTAGGGTTTTTAGTGTGTTTTAGGGTTTTTTTGGGTATTGTAGCGGTTTTTAGGGTTTATATAACGTGTTTAAGAGTTTTTTGGGTCATTTAGGGTTTCTAGTGTTCTTTAGAATTTAATACGTTTCTTTAGGGTTTATTATGGTTCTTTAGGTTTATTTATGTTCTTTAGGATTTTTTACAGTTTATTACCATTTTTATTGTATATTAGGGATTTATTGGGCTTTTGTATGCATTAATAACGTTTTCTAGTGTTTATCGACATTTTTTGGGTTATTTAGGATTTATTAGGGTTTATTTTATTTATTACTGTTTAGTAACGTGTATTTGGGTTTAGTATGATTTATTAGGGTTTGTTATGATTTGTTAGGGTTTATTGGGGTTTATTAGGGGTTTGTTATGGATTATTTCATTTTTTTACGATTTATTTGGCTTTGTTAGGTTTTGTTACGATTTATTTGGGGTTGTTAGGGTTTGTTACGAATTATTTTGGGGTTATTATGGTTTTTAGGGTTTATTAGTGAGTTGTAGGGTTTTGTAGGCTATTATTTGGAGATTTATTTAGCGTTTTGTTGGGTCTGTTAGGGTTTTTAGTGATTGTTAGGGTTTATTATGGTTTAATATTTTTTTATTGTATATTAGGGATTTTTGGGATTTTTAGCATTTATTAGGGTAAAATAGAGTTCGTTAGGGATTATTACATGTTATTACGATTTATTAGTGTTTATTAGGGTTTTTTGGGTTTAATAGTGGGTTTTATGGGTTATTAGGGTTTATTAGTGGTTCTTAGCAGTTATTAGTGGTTGTTAGGGTTTGTTAGGTTTTGTTAGGGTTTTTAGGGTTTGTTACGGTTTGTTTGAGTTTGGGGGGGGGGGTTTAAGCAGTTTTTTAGGTTTTATGGGTGTGTTTGGATTTTTATGCTTTGTTAGGGTTATTTTATCATTTTTGGTGTTTTGTTGTGTTTTGTGGGTTTTGAAGCTTTTTTCGGGTTTTGTAGCAATTGATAGGGTTTGTGTTGCGTTGTTAGTGGCTTTATTTGTTCTTTAGGGTTCTTAGGGTTCTTTAGGGTGTATTAGGGTTTCTTTTTATGTTTTTAGGGTTTTCTAGGGGGGTTTTAGGGGTTTTAGGGGTTTTAAGGGTTTCATAGGGTTAGTTAGGGTTTTGTTAGGCATTTTTAGGGGTTTTGGGGTTTTTAGTGTTTTTTGTGGTTTTTAGGTTTTTGAGGATTTTTGAGGATTTTTGAGGATTTTTAGGGTTTTTGGGTTTGTTTTCAGGTTTTTTCGGTTTTTTCAATTTTTAAGGGTTTTAGGGTTTTTTGGTGTTTTTAGGTTTTTAAGGATTTTTTTTGGGTTTGTAGGGTTTTTAGGGTTTTTTAGGGTTTTTTTGGTTTTTTTGGTTATTATAATTTTTTAGGGTTTTGTCAGGTTTTTCCAGGTTTGTTAGGGGTTTTTTGTGAATATTAGAATTTTGAATGGTTTAATAGTGTTTTTATTGAATATTTGGGTTTTTAGGTGTTTTTTAGCTTTTATTGGGGTCTAACAGAGATTTAGGGTTTATTACGATTTATAAGTGATTTTTAGGGTTTAGTAGTGGGATTTAGGGTTTATTAGGGTTTATTAGGGTTTATTATTGGTTAGTAAGGTTTGTTAGTATTTATTAGTACTTATTAGAGTGATTTAGGGTGTCTATGGGTTTGTTTGGGATTCTAAGGGTCTGTTAGGTTTTCTAAGGGCAGGTTAGGGTTTTTATGGGTGGGTTAGGGTTTCTAAGGGTGTTCTATGTTTTCTAAGGGATTCTAAAGTTGTGTTAGGTTTTCTATGGGTGCTTTGGGGGTTTTAAGGGTGTGCTAGGGTTTCTAAGGGTGTGTTAGGATTTCTAAGGGTGTGTTAGGGTTTCTAAGGGCGTGTTAGTGTTTCTTAGGTTTACTTAGGGTTTTGTTAGGGGTTTTAGGGTTTTTAGGGTTATGTTATGGTTTTTTATGGTTTCTTAGGGGTTTTTATGGTTTCTTCAAGTTTTTTGTGTTTATTGGGGTTTCATAGTTCTTCTTGGGGTTTGTTAGGGCTTGTTAGGGTTTGTTAGGATTTTTTAGGTGTTTTATGTTTTTGGGGGGGTTTCATAGGGTTTCTTAGGGTTTGTTAGGATTTGTTAGGGTTTTTTAGTATTTTGCATGGGTTTTAATGGTTTTTAGTGTTTATGGGCTTATTCATGATTTGTTAGGGCTATTTAGTTGTTCATGGTTGTCACAGATTTGTAGAGTTGGTCGTAAGCTTCAATTTGATATGTGGTAGAGGTGAAAAGGACACCCAGAGTAGAAGTTATGGTCATATGGAGGACTTACTGACCTTTTGTGTCTTTATGAACGTGATAAGCTGTTCATATTGGTCACATATTTGTAGATCTAGTCGAAATCTTCGATTTGATATATGGTGGAGGAAAAACGAATTCCAGGAGTAGAAGTTAGGGTCTTTTGGAGGGTTTAGGTACTTATTTGGTCCTTCAAAGATGTGAGAAGCTGATTTAGTGGTGATAGAAGTGTAGGTCTAGTCTCAAGATTTGATTTGATATGTGGTAGAGGCAAAACTGACACTCATAGAAGAATTTATTGCAAAACAGACACTAGAAGCCAATCTTTTGACCATCCAAAGGGATTTTCGGTCGTTTGGGGGTTGAAGAATGTCAGAAAGGGTTCCAGTGGTTACCAGAGTGTGCATCTTTTCACAAACTTCGATTTGTTATGTGGTAGAGCCCAAATGAACAGACGTAGAAGAAGTTATTTTTGTTTTAAATTGAGCAATCATCCTAGTGGCTAATAACCTAGGAAACCCACAACTAAGTAAATTAGGCATAACTTGTCCTTCGAGTATCCGTTTGAGAACTATTCCTAGTAACATCAAAGCACGTGAGATGAGTGAGGACCAAGTGTAATCGAAACTATGAGAAGATAAAAGAAATAGAAGATATATTAGTTATACCACTCCAAAGAAAGTCCAACATCAAACGGCCAAAACATTCACTCTGGTTATCCGTTTGAGCTCTACCACATATCAAATCGAAGGAAGCGAAGAGATCTACATAGAAGACTAACTTGATCAAAATTCAAGTCATTTTTGGGATCGTAAAATCCAAAAAACCCATCGGAATTCCTCCAAAACTCCATTTCTGGGTCCAGATCACTGTCAAATGTTTCTGAAAATGTTCATAACTTCTGATATGTGTGTCTGTTCCGCCTCCAACACCTGTTATTATCATAGTTCGTGCCATGAGATTTAGTTTGACTATTCATAGAGCGAAAATGGACACCTGTTACTACTATTATTATTAGAGGTCTTTTTTAGGTTTACTATCATTTTTTAGGATTTTAGGTGTTATTAAAATTTATTATGTTTTGTTAGGGTTTTAGGGTTTTTTAATGGTATATTAGTGTTTTAGGGTTTGGTGGGGGTTATTAGGATTTTATTAGGGTTTATTATGGCGTGTCAAGGTTTATTAGGATTTATTAGGTATTTTTAGAGTTTTATTAGGATTGAGTTGGGTTTATTAGGGTATATTATGGTTTATTATGGTATATTTGGATATGTTTAGTATTTATTAGGGTTTATTATGGTTCATTGTGATTTATTAATCTTTAAGAGGGTATATTAAGGTTTTTTAGTTTTTATTAGTGTTTATTCAGGTTTATTTGTGCTTTTATGCTTTGTTATGTTTTATTAGAATTTATTAGGGGTTTTAGGGGTTTTAGGGCTTTTTAGTGGTATATTTTTTTTGGGTTTAGTGGGATTTATTATGGTTTATTAGGGTGTGTTAAGGTTTATTCAGGTTGAGTAGGTATTTTTAGGGTTTTATTAGGGTTTATTTGGTATCGTTAAGGTTTTATTAGGGTTTGTTAGGGCTGAGTATGGTTTATTAGAGTTTGTTAGGGATTTATAGGGTTTACTAGGGTTTGTTAGTGTTTTTATTAGGGTATATGAGTGTTTTTTTGTTTTTGTTAATATATATGACGGATTATTGTGAATTTTTAGTTTTTATTAGAGTGTTTTTAGTATTTTTGATCATTTTTAATGGTTTATTAGATTTTATTTGAATTTATTATGGTTTATTAGTGTTTTTTGGGCTTTTTAATGGTTTGTTTGCATTTTTTTGTTTATTGGGGTTTAGTTTGGTTGTATTAGGTTTTTTTATGGTGTGTCAAGGTTTATTAGGGTTGAGAAGGTATTTTTAGGGTTTTATTATGGTTTTATTAGGGTTTTTTAGTTTTTATTAAGGATTATTAGGGATTTTAAAGGTTTATTAGGGTTTGTTAGGGGTTTATTAGTTTTTTTGTTTTATTAGGTTATATTAGTGCTTATTTGGTCTTTCTAGATAATATAGCATGTTTTTAATGTTTTTGAGCATTTTTTTTTTGTTTGTGAGCGTTTTTAGGGTTTATTAGGTTATATTAGAGATTATTATGGTTTATTAGCGCGGGTACTATAGCAGTACTCTTCACCGAGGGGTCCTTTGGGCCAAAAATATTTGCTTTCTAGCCCTGTATGCAGGCCACTTGGACTTCGGCTTTTGGGCTATGTAATGGGTCACCCTCTACCCAGTCTAAAGAGGTCTTTTCTTTAATAATAAATTGAGTCTTCGACCCCAACCCTTTAAAAAAAGGTATATTAGCGTTTTTTGACTTTATTTGGTTATTTTAATGCTTTTAGGTCTTTTTAGGTAATATAGCACATTTTTATTGATTGTGATCATTTTTTATTGTTTGTGAGCATTTTTTGGGTTTATTAGGTTATATTAGAGTTTATTAGGGTTTTTAGGAATTTTTTAAGGTATCATAGCATTTGTTTCATTATTAGGGTTTTGTAGGGTTTTATTAAGTGTTATTTTGGTGTGTTAGGGTTGAGTAGGGATTATTTGGCTTTATTTATGGTTTATTAGGGATTTTTAGGGTTTTTTGGGGTTTATTAGGGTTTATTAATATTTATTAGTGTCTATTAGGGTTTGTCAGTTTTGTTTAGGTTTTCTTAACGTGTTTTTAGGGTTTATTAGGTTTTATTATCATTTATTAGGGTTTATTAGGCATTTTTGGGGTTTTACTAGGTTTGAGTAGAGTTTCCTTGGGTTTTTATGGATTATAAGGTGTTTTTAGAGACTATTAGAGCTTATTATGGGTTCATTAGGGTTTAATTTTTTATATTAGGGTATATTCATGTTTAATATTTTTGAGGGTTTTAAAGCATCTTTATGGTTTTTGTACCATTTTTTAGGGTTTTTGTAGAATTGTTAGAGTTTATGAAGAATTATTAATGTTTATGTAATGTTTTTAGGGTTCAGTAAGCAGTTTTAGATTTTAAGTATCATTTTTAGGGTTTATATAATGTTTTTAGGCTTTATGTTGTGTGTTTAGGGTTTAGGATTAATGTAACATTTTTTAGGATTTATGTTGCGTTTTCTAGGTTTATGTAGCATTTTTAGGTGTGATGTAGCATTTATGTAGAATTGTTTCTGGTTTATGTAAAATTTTTAGGGTTCATGGCGTGTTTTTAGGGTTTATATTGTGTTTTTAGGTTTTATGTCGCGTTTTTTAAGGTTTATGTCGCATTTTTAGGGTTTATGTTGTGATTTTAGGGTTTATGATACAGTTCATGGGTTTATGTAGTGTTTTAAGGGTTCATGTAGCGTTTTTTGCGATTATGTGGCGTTTTTGGGTTTATGTTGCGTTTTTAGGGTTTTTGTTGCATTTTTAGGTTTTATGTATCGTTTTTAGTGTTTATGTATCTATTTGAATCCTTTTTTAGGGTTTTAATGGTTGTTAATGGTTTTTTTGTGTTTTTTAGGGATTAAGTGTTTTTAACGGGTGTTTATGGTTTTTTATGGTATCTAATAGCTATTTAATAGTTTTTTTGGGGGGATAATGGGTTTATTTGTTTTTTTGGGATTGATAGGGTTTTTTAGGATTTTTAGTGTTTTTAGGGGTTTTGGGGTGTTGTAACGGTTTTTAGTGTTTATATAATTTGTTTTAGAATTTATTGGGTTCTTTAGGGTTTTTTATAGTTATTTATAGATTAATATGGTTCTTTAGAGTTTATTAGGGTTCTTTAGGGATTATTAGTGGTCTTTATGATTTGATACAGTTTATTTTCATTTTTTATTGTATATTACGGTTTTATTGGGCTTTTACAGGCATTAATTGATTTTTCTTGGGTTTATCAACCTTTTTTAGGGTTATTCAGGATTTATTAGGGTTTATTTTATTTATTAGGGTTTTTTAACTTGTATTTGGGTTTATTATGATTTATTTATGATTTGTTAGAGTTTATTGCAGTTTATTAGGGGTTTGTTATGGTTTGTTTTAATTTTTACGATTTATTTGGCGTTGTTAGGATTTGTTACGATTTATTTGGGGTTGTTAGGGTTTGTTACGATTTATTTTGGGGTAACTAGGGTTTATTAGGGTTTATTAGTGGGTTGTAGGGTTTTATAGGCTATTATTTGGATGTTTTTGTAGCGTTTTGCAAGGTTTGTTAGGGTTTTTAGTGATTATTATAGTTTATTATGGTTTAATAGTGTTTTAATTGTATATTAAGGGTTTTAGAGATTTTTTAGTAGTTATTATGGTCTAATAGAGTTTGATAGGGTTTTTTACAGGTTATTATGATTTATTAGTGTTTATTAGGGTTTTTAGGGTTTAATAGTGGGTTTTTGGGGTTATTAGGGTTTATAAGTGGTTCTTAGGGGTTATTAGTGGTTTATGTGGTTTGTTAGGTTTTGTTTGGGTTTCTATAGTTTTTTACAGTTTGTTTGAGTTGTTTGGGGTTGTATGAGTTTTTTGGGTTTTATGGATTTGTTTAGATTTTTATGCTATTTTAGGGTTATTTTAGTGTTTTGTGGGGTTTTGTTGTGTTTTGTGGGTTTTATAGCAAATTTCATTTTTTTTATAGCAATTGTTAGGGTTTATGTACCATTTTTAGTGGCTTTAGTGGTTATATAGGGGTTTTTAGGTTTCTTTAGAGTTCTTTATGGGGTATTAGGGTTTCTTTTGAAGTTTTTAGGGTTTTCTAGGGAGTTTTTAGGGGTTTTAAGGGATTCATAGGGTAAGTTAGGGTTTTGTTAGAAAATTTTATACTTCTATGTGTTTTTATTATTTTTAGAGGGTTTTGGGTGTTTATCATTTTTTGAGGTTTTTTGTGGTTTTTTGAGTGTTTCTAGTGTTTTTAGGTTTTTTTCGGGTTTTTTTGTTTTTTTCGTGCTTTTTTGGGTTTTATGGTTTTTTAGGGGTTTCCTGCTTTTTTAGTGTTTTTAGGGTATTTTAGGGTTTTTAGGGTTTTCAGGGTTTTTTAGGGTTTAGTTAGGTTTTACCGAGTTTGTTAGGGTTTTATTGTGAATATTAGAGTTTTGAAGGGTTTAATAGCATTTTTTATACATGGGTTTTAGGTATTTTTTTTTTGCTTTTAATGGGTTCTAATAGGTTTTTTATGGTTTATAACGATTTATTAGTGTTTATTAGGGTTTAGTAGTGGAATTTTGGGTTTATTAGGGTTTATTATGGTTTATTATTGGTTGGTAGGTTTTGTTAGGATTTATTAGTGCTTATTGGAGTGATTTCGGGTGTCTAAGGGTTTTTTAGGGTTTCTAGGGGTGTGTTAGGGTTTCTAAGGATGGGTTAGGGTTTTTATGGGCGGTTTAGGGTTTCTAAGGGTGTGCTGGATTCTAAGGGTTTCTAAGGTTGTGTTAGGGATTTTATGGGTGTGTTGGGGTTTCTAAGGGTGTGCTAGGGTTTCTACAGTTGTGTTAGGATTTCTAAGGGTGTCATAGGGTTTCTAAGGGTGTGTTAGTTTTTCTTAGGTTTGCTTAGGGTTTTGTTAGGGTTTTTAGGGTTTTGTTAGGGTTTCTTATTATTTTTTATGGGTGTTTATGGTTTCTTTGGGTTTTGGGGTTTATTAGGGTTTCTTAGTGCTTCTAGGGGTTTGTTAGGGCACGTTAGGGTTTGTTATTTTTTAGGGTTTTTTGGGGATTCATAGGGTTTGTTAGGGTTTGTTAGGGTTTGTTAGGGTTTGTTAGGGTTTGTTATTGTGTGTTAGGGTTTGTTAGAAATTTTTATGGTTTTTAATTGTTTTTAGTGTTTATGGAGTTATTCATGGTGTTTTAGGGTTATTCAATTGTTCATGGTTGTCACATATGTGTAGAGCTAGTCGCAAGCTTCAATTTGATATGTGGTAGAGGTGAAACAGACACACAGAATAGAAGTTATGGTCATTTTGATGACTTAAGGACCTTTTGGGACTCTAATAACGTCATAAGGGTTTCCTATTGGTCACAGATGAGTAGATCTAGTCGAAAGCTTCGATTTGATTTATGGTTGAGGAAAAACGGACTCTCCGAGTGGAAGTTATGGTCTTTTGGAGGGTTTAAGTACCTTTTTGGGCCTTAAAGGATGTGATAAGGTGATTTAGTGGTTATAAGAGTGTGGGTCTAGTCGCAAGCTTTGATTTTATATGTTGTAGAGGCAAAACAGACATCCATAGAAGAAGGTA
Organism: Viscum album; assembly: GCA_963277665.1. Taxonomy (NCBI): domain Eukaryota; kingdom Viridiplantae; phylum Streptophyta; class Magnoliopsida; order Santalales; family Viscaceae; genus Viscum; species Viscum album. Next base: position 40,680,243 of record OY728167.1, on the reverse strand, counting down.
TTGCAAAAAAGGATACCAGAAGCATATCTTTTGACCATCCAAAGGGATTTTGGGAGATCTTGGGTGTTGAAGAATGTCAAAAAGGGTTCCAGTGGTTTCCAAAGTGTGTATCTTTTCACAATCTTCGATTTGATATGTGGTAGAGCCAAAATTAACACACGTGGCGGAAGTTATTGTCGTTTTAAATTGAGCAACTCTCATAGCACCTAAAAACCAAAGAAACCCACAACTCACTAAAATAGGCATAACTTCTCCTTGGGGTGTCTATTTAAAGGCTGGGAAGTGTCAAATCGAAGCTCGTGAGAGGTTTGAGGACCAGGTTTAGTAGAAAATATGATAAGATCAAAGAAATATATGATATATTAGTTAAACCACTCTAAAAAAATTCCAACTTCAAACGGCCATAACTTTCGCTACCGTTGTCCGTTTGAGCTCTACCACATATCAAATCAAAAGTAGCAAAGAGATCTATACAGATGGATGACCTTAACATATCTCATGTCATTTTTGGGACCCTAAAATCCCAGAAACCCATCAGAAGGCCTCCAAAACTCCATTTCCTTGTACGAATCCCTATCAAATATTTTTTAAAATGGTCATAACTTCTGATCTGTGTGTATGTTAGGCCTCCATCACATGTTTTTATCATAGTTTGTTCCATGAGATTCAGTTTGACTATTCATGTATCAGAAATGGACACCTGAATAATGAGTTATGCCTTTTTCAATGACTCTGTGATTTGTTAGGTTTTTCGAGACCCCATTTCTAGCATTTTTGTCATGTCTGCTGTTTTTTCTAACAACTATAACTTGTTATTACTAATATTATTATTATTATTATCATCCTCTCATCCACAAGCACATGTACATGCACATACATTATTATTATATTTTTATTAACATTCACGTGCACATGCAATTCACACATGTTATTTTATTATCACATGCATTGTTATTATTTTGTTATTATTATTATTGTGGTGGTTGTTGTTTTTGTTGTTGTTGTTGTCATCACATGCAAATGCACATGTGTATGTGCATAAATGCACATTCAATGCACATGTGTTATTCTATTGTCACATGCATTGTTATTAATAATAATATTATTATTATTATCATCATCATCCTCATCATCATCATCATCACATGAAAATTCAATGCACAGGCGTTATTATTTATTACCATGAACGTGCACACGTATTGCCCATGCAATATTCTATTATAAAATGCATTGGTACTACTACTATTGTCACCACCACTACTACTATTTTTACTACTGCTGTTATTATTACTTTCATCACAAGCAAATGTAGATGCACGTGTGTTATTATTTATTTTTTATTACTATGCACGTACATATGCAATGTACTTGTATTATTTTATTATTATTATTATTATCACAATTTTAATTTATTTTTACTTTTTATTATTATTATCATTATCATTATTATTATCATTATCACAATGAAATGCACATGCATGTGTGTTGTTATTTATTATTTATTACCATGCTCGTGCATGCGTTATTATTATTATTATTACAATCAGTACTATTAATATTATCATCAAATGTAAATGCACATGCATGCGAGTTCTTATTTATTATTATTTATTTATTATTTACTACTATGCACGTGCACGTGAAATGCACTTTATTTATTTGATTATTATTATTATTGTTGTTGTTGTTGTTGTTATTATTATTTTGTATCGTCAAATACAAATGCACATGCACGTGCATTGTTATTTATTATTTATTACCATGCACATGCATGCGTCATTATCAATATCATTACATGTAAATGCACATGCACGTGCATTATTATATATTATTTATTATCATGGACATGAAAATGAAATGAACTTGCATTATTCTATTATCACATGTGTTATTATTTATTATTTATTATCATTCACATGAAAATACACATTCATGTGGACTTGGTTATTATTTATTGTTTATTACTATGCACATGCACATGCACTTGCACATGCACTTGGATGTGTGTTATTATTTATTATTTATTATCATTCACATGCACATGCACATACACATGTAATTCACACGTGTTATTTTTAATAATTTATTATTTATTATCATTCACATGAAAATGCGCAGGCATATACACATGCATGTGTGTTATGATTTATTATTTAAACCATATACTTGCATATGCACATGCACGTGAGTTACTAATATTATTATTATTACATGTATTTTAAGTGTTTAATAGTATTTTTTAGAATTTTTAGGTGTTATGAACATTTATTATGGTTTGTTAGGGTTTAGGGTTTTTAATGGTATATCAGCATTTTTAGGGTTTGGGGGGGTCATTAGGATTTTATTAGGGTTTATTATGGGGTGTTAAGGTTTATTAGGGTTTATTAGGTATTTTTAGGGTTTCATTAGGATTGAGTTGGGTTTATTAGGTTATATTATTGTATATTATGGTATATTTGGGTATGTTTAGGATTTATTAAGGTTTATTATCGTTCATTATGGTTTATTAATTTTTAAGAGGGTATATTAGTGTGCTTGAGGGTTTGGTAGTGTTTATTTCGGTTTATTAGTGCTTTTAAGCATTATTAGGTTTTATTAGCATTTATTAGGGGTTTTAGGGGTTTTAATGGTATATTTGCGTTTTTTATGGTTTAGTAGGGTTTATTATGGTTAATTTCAGTGTGTTAAGGTTTATTAGGGTTGATTAGGTATTTTTGGGTTTTATTTGGGTTGAGTAGGTATCATTATGGTTTTATTAGGTTTTATTAGGGTTGAGTAGTATTTGTTAGGGTTTGTTAGGGATTTTTAGGGTTTACATGGGTTTGTTAGTGTTTTTATTAGGGTATAGGAGTGTTTTTTAGTTTTTATTAATATATATGAGGGGTTGTTAGGAATTTTTATGTTTTATTAGCGTGTTTTTAGTGTTTGGGAGCATTATTTATGGTTTGTTAGTTTTTATTAGAATTTATTATGGTTTATTAGTGTTTCTAGGGCTTTTTAACAGTTTGTTTTCATTTTATTGTTTATTGGGGTTTAGTTGGGTTTTATTATCTTTTATTATGTTGTGTCAAGGTTTATTAGGGTTGAGAAGATATTTTTAGGGTTTTATTATGTTTTTATTAGGGTTTGTTAGTTTTTATTAGGGTTTATTAGGGATTTTTGGGGATTAATTGGGTTTGTTAAGGGTTTATTAGTATTTTTGTTTTATTAGGTTATATTAGTGTTTGTGAAGTCTTTTTAGATAATATAGTGTTTTTTATTTTTTGTGAGTGTTTTCTTTTTGTTTTTGAGTGGTTTTTGGGGTTTTTAGGTTATATTAGAGTTTATTATAGTTTATTATGGTTTCTAGGGATTTTTATGGTATATTAGCGTTTTTTGAATTTATTAGGTTATATTAGTGTTTTTAGGTCTTTTTAGGTAATATAGCGTGTTTTTTGTTTGTGATCATTTTTTTATTGTTTGTGAGCGTTTTTAGGGTTTATTAGGTTATATTGAAGTTTATCAGGGTTTCTATGGAATTTTTAAGGTATACAAGCATTTTTTTCGTTTTTAGGGTTTCGTAGGGTCTTATTAGGGGTCATTATGGTGTGTTAAGGTTTGTTAGGGTTGAGTAGGGTATATTTGGATTTATTTATGGTTTATTAGGGATTTTTAGTGTTTTTTGCTGGTTTATTACAGTTTATTAGTGTTTATTAGTGACTATTAGGGTTGGTTAGGGCTGTTTAGGTTTTCTTAACATGTTTTTAGGGTTTATTACGTTTTATTATCATTTATTAGGGTTCATTAAGTATTTTTGGAATTTTATTAGGGTTGAATAAAGTCTCTTATGGTTTTTAGGGATTATAAGGTGTTTTTAGGGATTATTTGAGTTTTTTAGGGGTTTACTAAGGTTTAATTTTTTATATTATGGTATATTAGGGTATAACATTTTCGAGGGTTTTGAAGCGTCTTTTGGATTTTTATAGCATTTTTAGTGTTTGTGTAGCGTTGTTTGAGTTTATGTAGCATTTTTAGAGTTTATGCAGCACTTTTTGGGTTTAGTTAGTGGTTTTAGGTTTTATTTATCATTTTTAGGTTTTATTTAATGTTTTTAGGGTTTATGTAGCGTGTTTAGGGTTTAGGTTTTATGTAGCATTTTTTAGGGTTTATGTTTCCTTTTTAGGGTTTATGTAGTGTTTTTAGGGGTGATGTAGCATTTTTGTTGCATTTTTAGGGTTTATGTAAGGTTTTTAGGGTTTATGTAGTGTTTTTAGGGTTATGTTACAGTTCTATGGTTTATGTAGTGCTTTTTGGGTTTATGTAGCGTTTTTTGGGATTATGTTGTGTTTTTTGGCTTTATGTTGCGTTTTTAGGGTTTATGTTGCATTTTTAAGTTTTATATAACGTTTTTTGGATTTATATATCTATTTGTTTCCTTTTTAAAGTTTTAATGGTTGCTTATGGTTGTAATGATTTTTAGGGTTTTAAGGGTTGTTAACGGGTGTTTATGGTTTTTATGGTACTTGAGGGTTTTCAATGGTTTTTGTTGGTTTTTATGGGTTAATTTGTTTTTTCGGGATTGATAGGTGTAGTAAGGGTTTTTTAGTGTTTTTAGGGTCTGTTTGGGTATTGTAGCAGTTTTTAGGGTTTAGGTCATGTGTTTTAGCGTTTTTTGTGTTCTTTAGGATTTTTAGTGTTCTTTAGAGTTTATTATGGTTCTTTGTGGTTTATTAGGGTTCTTTAGGGTTTATTAGTGCTCTTTTGGATTTTTTACAGTTTATTAGTGTTTTGTATTGTATATTAGGGTATTATTGGGATTTTATAGGCATTAATAGTTTTTTCTAGGGTTTATCAACCTTATTAGGGTTATTTAGGATTTATTAGGGTTTCTTAGGGTTCATTAGGGTTTCTTAGGTTTTATATTATTTATTAGGGTTCATCAACATGTATTTGGCTTTATTACGATTTATTAGGGTTTATTATGATTTTTTAGGGTTTATTGCGGTATATTAGGGGGTTTTATGGTTTGTTTTAGTTTGTTATCATTTATTTGGCGTTTTTAAGATTTGTTACGATTTATTTGGGGTTGTTAGGGTTTTTTACGATTTATTATGGGGTTATTAGGGTTTGTTAGGGTTTATTTGCAAGTTTTAGTGTTTGTAGGCTATTATTTGGTGGGTTTTGTAGTGTTTTGTCGGGTTTGATATGGTTTTTAGTGATTATTATAATTTATTATGGTTTAATAGTGTTTTTATTGTATATTAGGGGTTTTGGGCTTTTGTAGCATTTATTAGAGTCTAATAGGGTTTTTAGGGTTTATTTCTGGTTATTATAATTTATTAGTGTTTATTAGGGTTTTAGAGTTTAATAGTGGGTTTCAGATGTTATTTGGGTTTATTAGTGGTTCTTAGGGGTTATTAGTGGGTGTTATGGTTAGTTAGTTTTTGTTAGGGTTTGTTAGGACCTGTGTTATTCTATTGTCACACACGTTATTATTATCATTATTATCATTATCATTATTATCATTATCATTATTATAATTATCATTATTTTTTTTGTTATTATTATTGTTATTATTATCGCCACATGCAAATGCACATGCACATGCGTTATTATTTATTATTTATTTTATATTATTTATTTCCATGCACGTGCGTTTCATGTTGTTGTTATTGTTATTATTATTATTACTACTACTACTATTATTATTATCATCACATCCAAATGAAAATGCACGTCTGTTATTATTTATTACCATGCACACGTACATGCAATACACCTACATTATTCTATTATCACATGCATTTTTATTGTTATTGTTATTCTTACTATTACTGTTATTATTGTTATTATGACCAAATGCAAATGAAAATTCACGTGCGTTTTTATTTATTACCATACATGCGCAAATTCAATAAATGTGCGTTATTCAATTATCACATGCACGATTTTTATTAATAATACTATTATTGTTATTATTATCATCACGTGCACTATGAGTTATTATTTATTATCATGCACTGCACATGCAATGCACGTGCATTATTCTATTATCACATGCGTTGTTGTTGTAATTATTATTATTATTATTACAATTATGATTATTATTATTATTATCATCTCATGCACATGCACATGCACACGCACGTGCATTATTATTTATTTATTTATACCATGCATGTGTACATGCAATGCACACATGTTATTTTATTATCACATACATTATTATTATTATTATTATTGTGGTTGTTTCTGTTGTTGTGGTTATTGTTATTATCATCACATGAAAATGAACATGCAAATGCACATTCAAATGCACATGCAAATACATAAACAAGGAAATTCAATGCACGTTCGTTATTCTATTATCACATGCGTTGTTATTATTATAATTAATAATATTTTTATTAAAAATAATAATAATAGCATTATTATCATTGTCATCATCATCACATGTAAATTCAATGCACGCGCGTTATTATTTTTTACCATGCACGTGCACACGTAATGAACATGTAATATTCTATTATCACATGAATTGGTAATACTATTATTATCAGTACTACTACTACTACTGTTATTATTATTATCATCACATGAAAATGCAGTTGCACGTGCATTATTATTTATTATTTATTAACATACACGTGTATATGCAATGCACTTGTATTATTCTTTTATTATTATTATTATTATCACAGTTTTTATAATAATTATTATTTTTATTATCATTATCATTATTATCATCATTATCACATGTAAATCCCCGTGCATGTGCATTGTTATTTATTATTTGTTACCATGCACATGCATGCGTAATTATTGTTATTATTATTACAATTAGTACTGTTAATATTATTAGCAAATGTAAAGGCACATGCACATGCATGTGCGTTCTTATTTACTATTATTTATTTATTATTTAATACTATGTACGTGCACATGCAATGCACTTTTGTTATTATATTATTATTATAATTAATATAATAATAGTAATTATTATTATTATTATCGATTGTATCATTAAATAAAAATGCACATCCACGTGCATTGTTTTTTATTATTTATTACCATGCACGTGCATTCGTCATTATCATTATGATTACATGTAAATGCACACACACATGCATTATTATATATTATTTATTACCATGCATATGAAAGTGCAATGCACTTGCGTTATTCTATTATCACATGTGTTATTAATATTTAATCTCATCCACGTACACACGCAATGCACTTGCGTTATTATATTATCACATGTGTTATTATTTATTATTTATTATCATTCACATGCAAATGCCCATTCATGTGGACTAGTGTATTATTTACTGTTCATTACCACGCACATGCACATGCAAATGCACATGCACTTGGGTTTGCATTATTATTTATTATTTATTATCATTCACTTGCACATGCACATACACATGTAATTCACATGCGTTATTATTTACAATTTATTATCATTCACATGAAAATGCGCAGGCAAATGCACATGCACGTGTGTTATGATTTATTATATAAACCATGCACTTGTATATGAAAATGCATGTGCATTATTAGAATTATTATTATTAGAGGTATTTTTAGTGTTTACTAGATTTTTTTTGAATTGTTAGGTGTTATTAACATTTATTATGGTTTGTTAAGGTTTTAGGGTTTTTAATGGTATATTAGTTTTTTCAAGGTTTGTTGGGGGTTATTAGGATTTTATTAGGGTTTATTATTGTGGGTTAAGGTTTATTAGGGGTTATTAGATATTTTTAGGGTTTTGTGAGGATTGAGTTGGGTTTATTAGGGTATATTATGGTATATTTGGGTATGTTTAGGATTTATTAGGTGTTATTATGGTTCACTATGGTTTATTAACTTTTAAGAGGGTATATTTGAGTGTTTAGTGTTTAGTAGTGTTTATTCAGGTTTATTAGCACTTTTATTATTTTTTAGGTTTTATTAGCATTTATTAGCGGTTTTAGGGCTTTTTTATGGTATTTTGCATTTTTTAGGGTTTAGTGGGGTTTATTATGGATTATTATGGTGTGTTAAGGTTTATTTGGGTTGATAGGGTATTTTAGGGTTTTATTAGGGTTGATTCAGTGTCATTAAGGTTTATTAGTGTTGAGTACAGTGTATTTTGGTTTGTTAGGGATTTATAGGGTTTACTAGGATTTATTATTGTTTTTATTAGGGAATATGAGTGTTTTTTAGTTTTTGTTAATATATATGAGGGGTTGTTATGACTTTTTAGGTTTTATTAGCATGTTTTTAGTGTTTGTGAGCATTTTTATTGGTTAAATAAATTTTATTTTAATTTATTATGGTTTATTAGGGTTTCTAGGGCTTTTAAATGTTTTGTTTGCATTTTTTTGATAATTAGGGTTTAGTTGGGTTTTATTATGTTTTTATGGTGTGTCAAGTTTTATTAGGGTTGAGACAGTATTTTTAGGGTTTTATTAAGGTTTTTTAGGGTTTATTCGTTTTTATTAGGGTTTATTAGGGATTTTTAGGGTTTATTAGGGTTTGGTAGGGGTTTATTCATTTTTTTGTTTTATTAGGTTGTATTAGTGTTTGTTAGGTCTTTTTAGATAATACATCGTTATTTTATAGTTTTTGAGCATTTTGTTTTTGTTTGTGAGCATTTTAGGGTTTCCTTGGTTATATTAGAGTTTATTATGGTTTATTATGCTTTCTAGAGATTTTAAGGTATATTAGCATTTTTTGTCTTTATTAGGCTATATTAGTGTTTTTAGGTCTTTCTAGCTAATATAGCTAGTTTTTATTGTTTTTGATCATTTTTTTATTGTTTGTGAGCATTTTTAGGGTTTGTTAGGTTATATTAGAGTTTATCAGGAATTCTTGGGGTTTTTAAAGTATACTAGCATTTTTTTTCATTATTATGGTTTCGTAGGGTTTTATTTGGGGCTATTATGGTGTGTTATGGTTTTTTAGGGTTGAGTAGGGTTTATTTGGATTTATTTATGGTTTATTTTGGGTTTCAGGGTTTCTATGGGGTTTATTAGAGTTTATTAGTTTTTATTAGTGTCTCTTAGGGTTGTTTAGGGTTGTTTAGGTTTTGTTAACGTGTTTTTAGGGTTTATTCAGTTTTATTATCATTTATTAGGTTTTATTAGGTATTTTTGGGGTTTTTTAGGGTTGAGTAGAGTTTCTTAGGATTTTAGGGATTATAAGGCGTTTTTAAGGATTATTAGAGCCTATTAGGGGTTAATTAGGGTTTAATTTATTATATTATGGTATATTTGGGTTTAATATTTTTGATGGTTTTAAAGAGTCTTTAGGGTTTTTGTATCATTTTTTAGGGTTTGTGTATCATTGTTAGAGTTTATGTAGAATTTTTTGTGTTTAGGTAGTGTTTTTATGGTTTAGTTAGAGGTTTTAGATTTTAAGTATAATTAGATGTATTTTAGGGTTTACTAGCATTTTTTAGGATTATTAGGTGATATTAACAATTATTATGGTTTGTTAGGGTTTTAGGGTTTTTTAATGGTATATTAGCCTTTTTTAGGGTTTGGTGGTGGTTATTAGGATTTTATTAAGGTTTATTATGGTTTGTCAAGGTTTATTAAGGTTTATTAGGTATTTGATAGGGTTTTGTTAGGATTGAGTTGGGTTTATTAGGGTATATTGTGGTATATTATGGTATATTTGGGGATGTTTAGGATTTATTTTGGTTTATTATGGTTCATTATGGTTTATTAATATTTAAGAGGGTATATAAGAAGTTTTTAGGGTTTAGTAGTGTTTATTAGGGTTTATTAGTGCTTTTATGATTTGTTAGGATTTTGTTAGCATTTATTAGGTGTTTTAGGGATTTTTAATGTTGTATTTGCGTTTTTAGGGTTTAGTGGGGTTTATTATGGTTTATTATGGTGTGTTAAGGTTTATTAGGTTTGAATTGGTATTTTTAGGGTTTTATTAGGGTTGAGTAGGTATATTTGGGGTTTTATTAGGATTTTTTAGTGTTGAGTAGGGTTTATTTGGGGTTGTTAGGGATTTTTTGGGTTTACTAGGGTTTATTACTGTTTTTATTAGGGTATATGGCTGTTGTTTAGTTTTTGTTAATATATATGAGGGGCTGATAGGACTTTTTATGTTTTATTAGCATGTTTTTAGTGTTTGTGAGCATTGTTTATGGTTTATTATGTTTTATTAGAATTTATTATGGTTTATTAGGGGTTGTAGGGATTTTTAATGGGTTGTTTGCATTTTTTGTTTATTGGGGTTTAGTTGGGTTTTATTAGGTTTTATCATGGTGTGTCAAGGTTTATTAGGGTTGAGAAGGTATTTTTAGGGTTTTATTATGGTTTTATTAGGGTTTATTTGTTTTTATTAGGGTTTAATTGGCAGTTTTACGGTTTATTAGGGTTTGTTAGGGGTTTATTAGTTTTTCTGTTTTATTAGGTTATATTTGTGTTCGTTAAGTCTTTTTAGATAATATAGAGTTTTTTATTGGTTGTACGAATTTTGTTTTTGTTTGTGAGCGTTTTTAGGGTTTCTTTGGTTATATTAGAGTTTATTATGGTTTATTATGGTTTCTAAGGATGTTTTAGGTATATTTGCGTTTTTTGTCTTTATTTGGATATATTAGTGTATTTAGGCCTTTTATGTAATATAGCATGTTTTTATTGTTTGTGATCGCCTTTTTATTGTTTGTGAGCATTTTTAGGGTTTATTAGGTTCTATTTGAGTTATCAGGGTTTTTAGTGATTTTTAAGGTATAATAGCCTTTTTTCATTATTAGGGTTTTGTAGGGTTTTATTATGGGTCATTTTGGTGTGTTCAGGTTTGTTATAGTTTAGTAGGGTTTACTTGGAATTATTAATGATATATTAGGGATTTTTAGGGGTTTTTTGGGGTTTATTATGGTTTATTAGTGTTTATTAGTGTCTATTAAGGTTATTTAGGGTTGTTTAGGTTTTCTTAATGTGTTTTTAGTGTTTATTAGGTTTTTTATCATTCGTAAGGGTTTATTAGGTATTTTTAAGGTTTTATTAGGGTTGAGTAGAGAATCTTTGGACTTTTATGGATAAAAAGGCATTGTTAGGGATTATTATAGTTTATTAAGGGTTTATTAGGGTTTAACATTTTATATTATGCTATATTAGGGTTTAATATTTTTTAGGGTTTTGAAGCATCTTCAGGTTTTTTATAGCATTTTTTAGTGCTTGTGAAGCATTGTTTGAGTTTATGTAACATTTCTAGTGTTTATGTAGCACTTTTAGGGTTAGTTAACGGCTTTACATTTTATGTAGCATTTTTTAGGGTTTATGTAATGTTTTTAGGGTTTATGTAGCATGTTTAGGGTTTATGTTTTATGTTGCATTTTTTAGGGTTTATGATGCATTTTCTGGGTTTATGTAGTGTTTGTAGGGGTGATGTAGCATTTATGTTTAATTTGTTAGGGTTTATGTATCGTTTTTAGGGTTCATGTAGTGTTTTTATGGTTTATGTTGTGTTTTTAGGTTTTATGTAGCATTTTTTTAATGTTTATGTCACATTGTTTCGGGTTTATGTTACGGTTCTGGGGTTTATGTACTGCTTTTTGGGTTTATGTAGTATTTTTTGGGTTTATGATGCGTTTTTAGGGTTTATGTTGCGTTTTTATGGTTTATGTTTCCTTTTTAGGGTTTATATAACGTTTTTTGGTTTTATGTATCTATTTTTTGCCTTTTTTGGGTTTTATGGGTTGTTTATGGTTTGTACCGGTTTTTAGGAAATTTAATGGTTGTTTATGGGTGATTATGGTTATTATGGTTTTTATGGTATTTGATGGGTTTTCAAAAAGTTTTTTGGGGGTTTTAAGGGTTTATTTGTTTTTTCAGGATTGATAGGGGTTTTTAGGGTTTTTAGTGTGTTTTAGGGTTTGTTTGGGAATTGTAGCGGTTTTTAGGGATTATGTAATGTGTTTTAGTGTTTTTTGGGTTCTCTGGGATTGTTTAGTGTTCTTTAGAGTTTATTATGGTTCTTTTGGGTTTATTAGGGTTTATTAGGGTTTATTAGTGTTCATTAGGATTTTTTAAGGTTTATTAGCTTTTTTATTGTATATTAGGTTTTTATTGGCATTTTGTAGGCAATAAAAGCTTTTTCTAGGGTTTATCATCCTTTTAGGGTTATTTAGGATTTATTGGAGTTTCATAGTGTTTATTTTATTTTATTATGGTTTATTAACGTGTATTTGGGTTTATTACGATTTATTAGGGTTTATTAATATTTCTTAGGATTTATTGCGGTTTATTAGGGGTTTGTTATGGTTTTTTCAGTTTGTTACGATTTATTTGTCATTCTTTGGATTTTTTACGATTTATTTGGGGTTATTAGGGTTTGTTATGATTTATTTTGGGGATATTAGGGTTTTTAGAATTTTTTGTGGGTTGTTGGGTTTGGTAGGATATTATTTGGAGATTTTTGTAGCGTTTTGTCGGGTATGTTAGTAATTTTAGTGATTATTAGGGTTTATTAGGGTTTAATAGTGTTTTTATTGTATATTAGGGATTTTAGGGTTTTTATAGCGTTTATTAGGGTCTAATAGGGTTTTTAGGGTTTATTATAGGTTATTATGATCTATTAGTGTTTATTAGGGTTTTTGGTTTTAATAGTGGGTTTTAGGTGTTATTTGGGTTTATTAGTGGTTCTTAGGGGTTATTAGTGGTTGTTAGGGTTTGTTATTTTTTGTTAGGGTTTGTTAGGACGTTTGTTATTCTATTGTCACACAGGTTATTATTATCATTATTATCATTTTCATTATTATCATTATCATTATTATAATTATCATTATTGTTATTACTATTATTATTATTATTATTATTATCATCACATGCTAATGTAGATGCACATGGGTTATTATTTATTATTTATTATATATTATTTATTTCCATGAACGTGCATATGTTGTTGTTATTATTATTATTATTATTACCACTACTACTATTATTATTATTATCATCACATGCAAATGAAAATGCAGGTCCGTTATTATTTATTACAATGAACGCGCACACGCAATGCACCTACATTATTCTATTATCACATGCATTTTTATTATTACTGTTATTTTTTCTATTATTGTTATTATTGTTATTATCATCAAATGAAAATGGAAATTCACGTGTGTTATTACTTATTACCATACACGCTTACATTCAATACATGTGCGGTATTCTATTATCACATGCACTATTATTATTAAAATTACTATTATTGTTATTATTATCATCACATGCGCTTTGAGTTATTATTTATTATCATGCACTGTACATGCATTATTCTATTATAACATGCATTTTTGTTCTTATTTCTATTATTATTACTATTACTATTATTATTATTATCATCTCATACACATGCACATGCACATGCACGTGAATTATTATTTATTATTTATTACCATGCTCGTGCACATGAAATGCACACACGTTATTTTATTATCACATACATTGTTATTATTATTGTTATTATTATTATTGTGGTTTTCATTATTGTTGTTGTTATTGTTATTATCATCACATGCAAATGCACATAAAAATACATAAACACACAAATTCAATGCACGTGCGTTATTTTATTATCACATGCATTTTTGTTTTTATTATTATTATTATTGTTGTTGTTGTTGTTGTTGTTGTTATCATCGTCATCATCATCACATGCAAATGAAATTCACACAGGTTATTATTTATTACCATGAACGTTCACATGTAATACACATGCATTGGTACTACTACTATTATCACTACTACTACTGCTATTGTTATTATTATTATGATCACATGCAAATGTAGATGCACATGCGTTATTATTTAGTATTTATTACCATACACGTGCATATGAAATGAACTTGTATTAGTCTTTTATTAATATTATTATCATAGTTATTATTATTATTATTATTATTATTATTATCATTATCATTATTATTATTATTTTCACATGCAAATCCACATGCATGTGCGTTGTTATTTGTTATTTATTACCATGATCATGCAGGAGTTATTATTAATATTATTATTACAATTAATATTATTAATATTATTATAAATGTAAAGGCACATACACATGCACATGTATTCTTATTTACTATTATTTATTTATTATTTACTACAATGCATGTGAACATGCAATGCACTTGCGTTATTCTATTATTTTTATTATTATTGTTATTGTTATTGTTTGTATCATCAAAAAGAAATGCACATGCATGTGTGTTGTTATTTATTATTAATTACCATGCACATGAAAATGAAATGCACTTGCGTTATTCTTGTAATGGTTGGTGTCCGGAGAACCAACTGTTTTTTACTTTGATTACATGAATGTTAACTTATTATATATTGTTCATTATTTTGCATTACTATAATATAATAATGTCCTGGAATATTTGTTGCATTAATAAGGTCATGGAAGATCCTCGCTATGATGAGAACCTTGAAATTCTATAACAATATTCTTAAATAAAGTTCTGCAGTTGGATGACATACTATGATAGGACACATAGTATACAAACCGTCATCTGCGAGTACTCATAAGAAGACGAGACACTCTCTCATGGAGTTCGCACTTGGTAATCTCCAAGATGGGAGATTATGATAACAGAACCGCCAGTAGTAATTCCGCATGTCTTGGTGTCATCAGACATTACTATCTACGAGTGTGTGTAATGGTCCTTAGACTAGAAGATTATCATTAACTGAAGTCATGACTCGCACACTTAGATTTACTGACAAAAATCGTCACGTAGACATTTGGCGGGAAGTAGGGTACGTTGGGTGCATCATGAGTGAAATGTTTTTAATGAATAATTCAAGGAAGGATTTTTCCCTTCCATTTATGGAAGTTGATATCTCGGCCCATTGATTAAAATAGAACCGTCTCATTAAATTCCATGGCCATGGTGTAAACGAAGAATTTATTTTAGGTAGTAAAAGAATGACGGATCAAGCATATAGGTTTACGACACTTCCATGAAACCTTCTTGATGAGATATCGAGACAAAGAGATTAAATTACACAGTAAGCGTTAGTATGAGGTGATACGTCAATGCGGCGTCAACTTCTTTCTCTTGGGTGCCTTGACCCGTTGCTAGACAGTAATCTTTGACCTTAGGCAAGACCTCCTAATGCCAACGAGAAAGAGGCCTAGAGGGTCACACACTTAGTGTATTCAAGTATCTCAAGTAGAATAAATATTACTCTCGTACGTGGTTTAATAATTATTCAAGGAAGCCTAAAATCATTTTAATGTTGGAGGAAGAATAAAATAAAACAAGTACTCACCGTGTATCAATAATTACACACCATGTAGTTTTTATTTTGAAAACAAGTACACGCTGTGTATTATTAAATGTACACGCCGTGTCGTTTTCATTTTGGAAAGGAAATGAATAAATTAAAACAAGATATACATTTCGTATCCATTTAATGTACACACCGTGTAGTTTTCAATGAAAAACAAGTACACGGTGTGTATTTATTATTACATGTCGTGTAGTTTTTCCAGTTGGGATTTTGAGGATATAATATTGTTTTATTAAATGATATTTATTATAATAAATGTGAGTGCATGTCCAAGAATTAATTATTCGAAATGGGGGTTTTAAATAAGAGTTAATGAAATAAATGAAACGTGTAATGCGTTTATTTATTTTCATAACTCTACAACCTCAAACTCGATTATAAATATCCTCACAACCACAACTCTTTTCCAACACAAGAGAATTGTTAGACACAACAATTCTAGAGAATTATTTCAAGGCCAAAAGAACCCCTTCCTCCAAGAATGCTCTCAAGACCGAGAGAGGTCCTCCTCTATCAGATCAAGACGATCTAAGGCAAACAATGCAAGAAAAGGTTTCTCCACGCTAGCACCCAGAGACTCCTTTGGCGACGTCCCGAAATACGAGGTACACATGTGGATCACCGCTAGAGGAAGTCTACACTTGGCTTCCGCGATGCAATGACGAATCACATCAGAATGTGATTAAGAATATCAATGAAGAAAGAACACCCATAAGGTATTTCTTTTCAATTGATTAAATTAATTATAATTAAATGGTAATGATACTTGTTTGTGGTTCCGAGACAAAACTTCTTCTTTGTCTATTTCTGTGATTCGATCCGTGGAGACTGGCGTGTGTCATCGTATTGATCCAGGATTGATCATTATTAATGACAAAAAACCAAGTGGGCACATCCACGCAGGTGCTTCCTCTGCTCCCAGAACCTTCAAATGGCATCAGAGGGAGGTTACAACGTTTATTATATTTATTTAATTTTCATTGATAATTTATGGATTTATATTTGATTCAATTCGAAATAAATCATTCTATAAATCTGAATAAACGAGATCTATTCTTCTTTCTTTGTTTCTCGATTCATATCATAGAAACAACCTTTTTATTTTAATTTTTGATTAAAATAAGAATGAGTAACTCATCCGGAGGAGCCTCTCTTTCTGTCTGTACAACACGGGATTACATGGCGTGTAATTAAAACTACACGCCATGTACTTGGGTTCAACAAACCGGCACTAGTCCGCCAAACCACGCCTTGTGAATTGAATATGCCTACGTATTAATCATACCATGTTGACCAGAATTGAACGGTGCATGGAAACTGGAATACATGGGGTGTATGTTGGAGAAACACGACTTGTAGTCCGTTCCGGCCTAGGTGAAACCATGTACAAGGATAAGCCGCGTACCGCGTACACGGGATCTCCAGGCCAGTTACCGCATAACAAGGAAGTACACACCGTGTATGATTTATCTACATGTCATGTACTCCAAAATTTCCAAAGTATAGAAAAACACGCCAAAGGCCCTGGCATGTACTTTGGATAAAAGGTGAAAATAAATACACACCGTGTAAATATAAACTACATGACGTGTACTTTCCAGAAATTTCCCCAAGTTTCCTCCAAAAGTACAAAGACCTGTACAAGGAATATGGATGAGAAGAATCTCAAGGAAATTCAAAAAGGAATTTAAGATAAAGAATTGATTAATTATAAGATCATAATTAATTGAATTCGAGCACGGCTTATCATAAATGAAAGAATGATTAAAATAATTTGAATTCTAAATATGCGTAAATGTCATTGCATTCTATGGATGATCATGAGCTAGACCAAAGACCCTTTGTATGTGATTATGGATTCATTTAAATTTGTTTAAATTTAAATTTGTTGTCCTGAGAGCCTTCTTCCAATAAAATGTAGGGCCTGCGTGCGCATGGTTTCTTTAATGTAAACCCATGTAATGGAGGATCTCCCAAGCCAGAGGATACGGTTCAAATCCCGAAGCTGAGGTGAAACTGACACAAGAAGATAAAAAGGTGGACATGTGGGAGCTGCAAAATATGAACCATCAGGTTCAAGGTGTTTTCCCTAGGTTAGGGTTAGCTTATCAAAACCGCTAGATAAGTTATCCAATAGAATCTCATGATCATGCCATCTTATTTTATTTCTGTATGATTGCATGGTTTATTTATTAAGTATGTGTTGTCATGATCAAATAATTAATAAAATGAACAAGCATGCAAAGATGGAATAAATAAAAACCGGACTATGCGTAAACATTATCGGAACATGGTTAATCACTTAAGCAGGCATCACTTAATATTAAAAAGCATGTGATAATTCAAAACTACGCATAAAATATTAAAATCCCTCAATACCATATTATGTCAGACCAAGCCTTTCGTTACTTGATTAAGGACAAGACTCAATAAAAATATGTGTTTGACCAACCCTTGTTGGGACACTTACTTTTATAAAGGATGACCTTATGAAAAGTTTCGGGTTGACTTAACTATATTACATCAAGAGAAGTAGCCCTTTCTAGACTTGGTGTAATATTGAAGGCAAGAGTTGAATAAATCCAAATCCAGATTTCAGGATTGGGGAGTCCACTCAATAGATCAAGGAACTATAATTTCACAGTTGGCAAAGTCCTACCTTCCTAAATAGCTTCAAATAGCTTGACCAACCCTTGTTGGGGTTATGCGAAGGGAAATATGGATCCATGCCACTAGAATTTCATAGCAACTGGACATTCCGAGTTCAATGGTGAGGGCCATTGGGACTTAATAAAATAGTGGTAGAATTAATTAATTCATTTATTATTTCTCATAAAAATGTAATCAAGAAAGTACTGATAAATATGATCTTTTAATTTATAGAATTGAAATGAAAAACTCATCAATCACATTTTCTCTGCGATCAATACTGGATAAAGACAATATCCTCACTGGTAGTAACTTTCAGTAATGGTTTAGGTGCCTTCGGGTTATCCTATGCCATGAACGAATGTTTTATGTGATGGAGTCCTCACTTCCTGGTTCTCCTACCCCAGGGGCGAGTGATGAAGATTTTCTGGTCTATGATCAAAATTTGAAGAAAGCTCTCGACGTTCAATGTTTGATGCTATCATTAATTTCTAGTGAGCTCATGAAGTCTCATGAAGACATGGATACCTATAGCATACTCGAGCACCTATGTGGTCTATACTAGGTGAAAGAAAGACAAGAAAGGTTTGAGATCTCCAAGGCTCTTTTTCCGAGCAAGCTTGGAGAGGGTGTCCCAGTCAGGCCTCATGTAGTCAATCTCTTTGGCTACATTGACAACTTGGAGGTTCTAGGGTTTAAGCTCCCCGAAGAACTGGGTACCAATCTCATTCTTGCATCACTCCCCCAGATCTTCTCAAAAAATTTTGTGAATGTAAATATGAGCAACATTGAGAAGTCTCTAGATGATCTTCTTATCCTCATTCTCCAAGTGGATAATGACATGAAGCGTGAAAAGCCTTCAGTCCTCATGTAGAATAATAGGAAAGGGAAGGAGAAGATATTTAAGCCCAAATCTTCTTCAAGGCCTTCCAAGAAAAGGAAGATCAAAGGGGAAGAAAGGGAACAAGATGCTGATTATTTTGCATGTGGAAAGAAGGGCCACTGGAAGAAAAACTGCACCCAGCCAAGGAAGCAAGGGGAAGCTTCAGGTGCGTTTGTTATCAAATGCAGTCTATCTGTTTCTACTAATGGGTATTAGATACTGCTTGTGGTGCTCACATATATATCCAAATACAAGAACCAAGTAGATTCATGAAGATTGATCGAGGGGAGGTAGATCTACGAGTATCCAACAGAGCCAGACTTGCTACCGTTACTGTCGGAGACTACCACCTTACGTTGCCAACTGGAATGATCTTGGTGTTAAAGGGTTTTTATTATGTGCCTTCTATTACTAAAAACATTATTTCAGTATCCAGATTAGATACTAATGGATTCATGTTCAATTTTGGAAATGAATGTTACTACTTTTATAAATATATCATTTTTTTGGTAGGGAACATTTATATAATAGCCTTTATGTGTTAGACTACACAAACCAACTAATGTCAATCGATGACAAAGTTAATTCACATGGATCATACGACACCCAGCTTTGGCGTCACCTTAGGTCATGTCAATGAGAAACGTTTGAAAAAATTAAATCAAGATGGGTATTTAGATTCTTTCGAACTAAAACCACTTGGTGTATGCCATGCGTGTCTGCAAGGCAAAATGTCCAAAGCCCTATTTTGTGGGAAAGGTGAAGGAGCTAAAGAGCTTCTATAATTAGTTCACACAGATGTGTGTGGGAAATTTCTAGTTGAGGCAAAGGGTGTGTTCTCATACTTCATAACTTTTACTAATGATTTTAGTAGATATGGATATATCTACTTAATGAGGTATAAGTCAGATTCTTTTGATCGGTTCAAAGAATACAAGAATGATGTTGAGAACAACCTTGGTATGAAGATTAAGGAACTGTGCTTAGACAGAGGAGGAGAATATCATAATCAAGATATCATTGATTTCTTACAGGTGTTTGGGATTCTATCTCAACTCACTCCTCCTTATACACCATAGTGGAATGGTGTAAGAAAAAGGAGGAACTGCACCATGTTGGACATGGTGTGATCAATGATGAGTCATGTGAGTCTTCCATTATCCTTTTGGGGATATTCATTACAAACAGCAGCACAGATACTAAACTATGTACCAACTAAATCGATAAATGGTATTCCATACGAGTTATGGAGTGGATGCAAAGCCATGTTATTGAATTTACATGTGTGGGGTAGCAAAGAATTTGTTAAGGCCTCTTCAGGTAACAAAACATGCACCCCAAGGCACAAAGTGTATCATTATATGATATCCCAAGGAAACAAGGGGATATTACCTATACAACCCTCAGACAAAAGGGTTATAGTGGAAAGTCATGCCATATTCCTTGAGAGGAAGAACATCTCCAAAAGAGATAGTGGGAGCGAGATAGACTTCGATGAAGTCAAGACTCAAGATACATTGGAGTTGGTACAAGAACAGCTTCCACAAAGCCCCGTGGAAGATCAATCTGTTCCAGAGACATAAGAACCGTGTAGGAGCACAAGAGAGGTGAGACAACCAGAACGATATGGTTTTCTTTTCACTGAGGATGATGAATCATTAGTGGTTGACAATGATGATCCTCTTACCTATAAGGAAGCAGTTGAAGGCACAGATGTTTCCAAGTGGAAAGAAGCCATTAATCCTGAAATGGATTCCATGTATAAAAACCAAATCTAGATTTTGGTAGATCCTCCAGCTGATGTAAAGCCTATTGGTAATAAATGGATATTCAAGAAGAGACTGGACATGGAGGGGAAAGTCATCACCATCAAGGCATGACTGGTTGCAAAATGTTTTAGACAACATCAAATAATTGACTATGATGAAACCTTTTCTCCGATTGCAATGTTGAAATCTATCAGAATCCTATTGGTCATTGTGGCTTACCATGACTTTGAAATTTGGAAAATGGATGTCAAAATAGCTTTCCATAATGGGAGACTCCAGGAATATGTCTACATGACACAACCTGAATGGTTTCTGACTCCAAAGGATGCCAACAAGGTATGCAAGTTGCAGAAATCCATTTATGGATTAAAGCAAGCATCAAGGTCACGGAACATTCATTTTGATGAAGCCATAACATAATTTGGCTCTGTTAAGAATGAATGTGAGCGTTGTGTCTACAAAAGGTTCAGTGGAAGTGCAATCATTTTCCTAATAGTATATGTTGATGACATATTACTAATTGGAAATGAAGTACATGTCTTACAGTCAGTTAAGGCATGGTTGCATAAATTCTTCTCCATGAAATACTTGGGTGAGACAACATATATTCTAGGGATCAAGATCCATCGTGATAGATCCAAGTGAATGTTGGTCCTGAGTCAAAGTACATACATTGACAAGATACTGAAGAGATTTAGTATGGAATAGTCCAAGAGGGATTGTTGCCAGTGTCACATGGCATTAATCTTTCCAATAAAATGTGTCCCCAGACACATGAGGAAAAAAAATGGAAAGTATCCCTCACACATCCATGATTGGGTCAGTCATGTATTCTATGCTATGTACGAGGCTAGATGTTACTTACGCATTAAGTTTGGTAGGAAGATATTAAGTTGATCCAGGATACCGCCATTGGATGGTAGTCAAGACTATCTTTAAGTATCTGAGGTGTACTAAGGATGTGTTCCTGGTTTATAGAGTAGATGAGGAACTAGTCATCAGAGGACATGTAGATGCTAGTGTCCAGACTGATCAAGATGTCATGAAGTTGCATATGGGATACATATTCAGTTTGAATAGAGGTGTAGTGAGCTAGAAGAGCTCAAAACAAAGTGTGGTGGTAGATTCTACAGTGGAGTCCGAGTATATCACAGCTTCTGAGGCAGCTAAAGAAGAAATATGGATGTGAAGCTTCGTCCAAGAGCTGGATGTAGTACTGATCAGTAAAGATCCTATCACACTCTATTGTGATAATACTGCAGCGGTGGCACTTGAAAAAGAGCCAAGGTCACATTAGTGGAAAAAGCACATACTTCGGAAGTATCATCTCTTGAGGGATTTTTCTTATAGAGGGGAAGTTGAAGTGAGCAGTATTTCCACAGAAGACAATGTGGCGGACCCCTTGACTAAATCCTTGACTCAGTAGAAACATGATCATCATGTGAGGTCTAGCGGACTTAATGTCGTAGGAAATTGGCTCTAGTCCAAGTGAGAGTTTGTAAGTGTTGGTGTCCTGAGAACCAACTGTTTTGTACTTTGATTACATGAATGTTAAATTATTATATATTTTTCATTGTTCTGCATGACTATAATATAATAATGTCCTGGAATATTTGTTGCATTAATAAGGTCATGGAAGATCCCCGCTATGATGAGACCCTTGAAATACTATAACAATATTCTTAAATAAAGTTCTACGGTTGGATGACATACTATGATAGTACACATAGTATACAGACTGTCATGTATGACTGCTCGTAAGAAGATGAGACTCTCTCACATGGAGTTCTCACTTGGTAATCTCCAATATGGGAGATTATGAGAACAGACCCTCCAGTAGTAATTCCGCATGTCTTGGTGTCATCGAACATTATTATATATGAGCATGTGTAATGGTCCTTAGACTGGAAGACTATCATTAACTCATTTCATGACTCGCAGACTTAGATTTACTGACAAAAACCGTCACTCAGACAGTTGGCAGGAAGTAGGGTTCGTTGGGTGCGTCACGAGTGACATGTTGTTAATGAATAAGTCAAGGAAGGATTTGTCCCTTCCATTTATGGAAGTTGATATCTCGGTCCTTTTATTGAAATAGAATTGTCGAATTAAATTCCATGGCCATTGTGTAAATGATGAGTTTATTTCAGGTAGTCAAAGAACGATGGATCAAGCATATAGGTTTATGACACTTCCATGAAACCTTCTTGATGAGATATCGAAACAAAGGGATTAAATTAAACAGTAAGCGTTCATATGAGGTGATACGTCAATGTGGCGTCAACTTCTTTCTCTTGGGTGGCTTGACCTGTTGCTATACAGTAATCTTGGACATTAGACATGACCGCCTAATGCCAATGAGGAAGAGGCCTAGAGGGTCACACACTAAGTGTATTCAAGTATCTCAAGTATAATAAAGATTAATCTCGTATGTGGTTTAATAATTATTCAAGGAAGCCTAAAATCATTTTAATGTTGGAGGAAGAATAAAATAAAACAAGTACACGCCGTGTAGTTTTTATTTTGAAAACAAGTACACGTAGTGTATTATTAAATGTACACGCCGTGTAGTTTTCATTTTGGAAAGGAAATGAATAAATTAAAACAAGATATACATGCCGTGTACATTTAATGTACACGCAATGTAGTTTTCAATGAAAAATAAGTACACAACGTGTATTTATTATTACACGCCATGTAGTTTTTCCAGTCAGGATTTTGAGGATATAATATTGTTTTATTAAATGATATTTATTATAATCAGCGTGGGCGCATGTCAAAGAATTAATTATTCGACATGGGGGTTTTGAATAAGAGTTAATGAAATAAATGAAACGCGTAACGCATTTATTTATTGTCATAACTCTACAACCTTAAACTCGATTATAAAAATTCCCACAACCCCAACTCTTTTCCTACACAAGAGAATCGTTGGACACAATAATTCTGGAGAATTCTTTTAAGGACAAAAGAACCTCTTCCTCCAATAATGCTCTCAAGACCAAGATAGATCCTCTTCCATCGGATCAAGACGATCTAAGGTGGACAACGCAAGCAAAGGCTTCTCCACGCTAGCACTCAGAGACTCCTTTGGCGACGTCCCGAGATATGAGGTACACATGTGGATCACCGCTTGAGGAAGTCTACACTTGGCTTCTGCGACGCAACAACGAATCACATCAGAACGTGATTAAGAACATCAATGAGGAAAGAACACCCAAAAGGTATTTATTTTCAATTGATTAAATTAATTATAATCAACATGTAACGATCCTTGTTTGTGGTTCCGGGACAAACCTTCTTCTTTGTCTATTTCTGTGATTCGATCTGTGGAGACTGGCGTTTATCATCGTATTGATCCCGGATTGATCATTATTAATGACAAAAGGCCAAGTGGGCACATCCACCCACGTGCTTCCGCTGCGCCCGGAACCTCCAATTCTATTATCATATGTGTTATTATTATTTATTCTTATGCACGTACACACGCAATGCACTTTTGTTATTCTATTATCACATGTGTTATTATTTATTACTTATTATCATTCACATGCAAATGCACATTCATGTAGTATTTGTTATTATTTATTGTTTATTACCATGAACATGCACATGCACATGCACATGGATGTGTGTTATTATTTATTATTTATTATCATTCACATGCACAAGCAATTCACATGCGTTATTATTTATAATTTATAATTTATTATCATTCACATGCAAATGTGCATTCATATACACATGCACGTATGTTATGATTTATTATATAATATATGAACATGCATATGCACATGCACGTGCGTTGTTACTACTATTATTATTAGAGTTATTTTAAGGTTTTCAGTCATTTTTTAGGATTTTTAGATGTTATTAACATTTATAATGGTTTGTTAGGGTTTTTGTGTTTTTAATGGTATATTTGCATTTTTAGGGTTTGGTGGGGGTTATTAAGATTTTATTAGGGTTTATTGCGATGTGTCAAGGTTTATTAGGGTTTATTAGGTATTTTTAGGGTTTTATTAGTATTGAGTTGGGTTTATTAGTGTATATTATGGTATATTATGGTATATTTGGGTATGTTTAGGATTTATTAGGGTTCATTATGGTTCATTATGGTTTATAAATTTTTAAGAGGGTATATTAGGGTTTTTTAGTGTTTAGTAGTGATTATTCGGGTTTATTAGCGCTTTTATGCTTTGTTAGGTTTTATTAGCATTTATTAGGGGATTAAGGGATTTTTAATGGTATATTTGCATTTTTAGGGTTTAGTGTGGTTTATTATGGTGTGTTAAGGTTTATTAGGGTTGAGTTGGTATTTTTAGGGTTTTATTAGGATTCAGTCAGTATCATTAAGGTTTTATAAGGGTTTATTAGGGTTGAGTATGGCTTATTAGGGTTTCTTAGGCGTTTATTAGTTTTCTTGTTTTATTAGGTTTTATTAGTGTTTTTTTGGTCTTTTTAGATAATATAGCATGTTTTTATTGTTTGTGAGTGTTTTGTTTTTGTTTGTGAGAGTTTTTGGATTTCTTTGGTTATAGTAGAGTTTATTATGGTTTATTAGGGTTTCTAGGGTTTTTTAAGGTATATTAGAGTTTTTTTTTCTTTATTAGGTTATATTAGTGTTTTTTGGCCTTTTTAAGTAATATAGCACGTTTTTGTTGTTTGCCATCGTTTTTTTATTGTTTGTGAGCGTTTTTAGGGTTTATTAGGTTATATTAGAGTTTATTAGGGTTTCTAGGGATTTTCTATGGTATACTAGCATTTTTTTTATTTATTAGGGTTTTGTAGGGTTTTATTTGGGGTTATTACGGTGTGTTAAGGTTTTTTAGGGTTGTTTAGGGTTTATTTGGATTTATTTATGCTTTATTAGGGATTTTTATGGGTTTTTTGGGGTTTATAAGGGTTTATTAGTGTTTATTAGTGTTTATTAGTGACTATTAGGGTTAGTTTGGGTTGTTTAGGTTTTCTTAACATGTTTCTAGGGTTTATTCGGTTTTATTATCATTTATTAGGGTTTTAGGTATTTTGGGGGTTTTATTAGGGTAGAGTATATATTCATAGGATTTTAGGGTTTATAAGGTGTTTTTAGGGATTATTAGAGTTTATTAGGGGTTTATTAGGGTTTAATTTTTTATATTATGGTATATTAGGGTTTAATATTTTTTCAGGGTTTTAAATCGTCTTTAGGGTTTTTGTGGCATTATTTAGGGTTTGTGTTGCATTGTTAGAGTTAATGTAGCATTTTTAGTGTTTATATAGTGTTTTAGGTCTTAGTTATAGGTTTTAAATTTTATGTATCATTTTTAGGGTTTATGTAATGTTTTTAGGGTTTATGTAGCATGTTTAGGTTTCAGGTTTTATGTAGCATTTTTTAGGGTTTATGTTTCATTTTCTGGGTTTATGTAGCATTTTTTGGGGTGATGTAGCCTTTATGTTGCAATTTTTAGTGTTTATGTAACGTTTTTAGGGTTCGTGGAGTGTTTTTAGAGTTTATATTGTGTTTTTAAATTTTATGTAGCGTTTTTTAATGTTTATGTTGCATTTTTTATGGTTTATGTTGTGTTTGTAGGGTTTATGTTACAGGTCTCGGGTTTATGTAGTGGTTTTAGGGGTTATGAATCATTTTTTGGGTTTATGTTGCCTTTTTGGTTTATGTTGCATTTTTAGGGTTTTGTTGCTTTTTTAGGGTTTACGTATCGTTTTAAGGGTTTTTTATATCTATTTGAAGCCCTTTTTAGGGTTTTAATGGTTGTTTATGGTTTGTAGGGTTTTTAGGGTTTTTAGGGTTTTTAAGGGTTGTTAATGGGTGTCTGTGGTTTTTTATGGTATCTGATGGGTTTTATATGATTATTGGGGTTTTTATGGGTTTATTTGTTTTTTTGGGATTGATAGGGGTTGTTAGGGTTTTTAGTGTGTTTTAGGGTTTGTTTGGGTATTGTAGTGGTTTTTAGGTTTTATATAAGTGGTTTATCATTTTTTGGGTACTTTAGATTTTTTAGTGTTCATTAGAGTTTAATATGGTTCTTTAGGGTTTATTAGGGTTCTTTAGGGATTATTAGTGTACGTTAGGATTTGTTACAGTTTATTAGAATTTTTATTGTATATTAGGGTTTTATTGGGCTTTTGTTGGCATTAATATCTTTTTCTAGGGTTTATCAACCTTCTTTAGGGTTATTTAGGATTTATTAGGGTTTATTAGGATTTATTTTATTTATTTGGGTTTAGTAAAATGTATTTGCGTTTTCACTGTTTATTAGGGTTTATTATTCTTTATTAGGGTTTATTACGGTTTATTTGGGTTTGTTATGGTTTGTTTCAGTTTGTTATGATTTATTTGGCATTGTTAGGATTTGTTACGGCTTATTTGGGGTTATTAGGGTTTGTTAAGATTTATTTTGGGGTTATTAGGGTTTGTTAGGGTTTATTAGTGGGTTGTATGGTTTTGTAGGCTATTATATTGAGGTTTTTATAGCTTTTAGTCGGGTTTGTTATGCTTTTTATTGATTATTAGGGTTTATTATGGTTTAATAGTGTTTTTTATTGTGTATTAGGTGTTTTAGGGCTTTTGTAGCATTTAATAGGGTCTAATAGAGTTTGTTCGGGTTTATTACGGGTTATTATGATTTATTTGTGTTTAGTAGGGTTTTAAGAGTTTAATAGTGGGTTTTAAGGGTTATTAGGGTTTATTAGAGGTTCTTAGGTGTTACTAGTGGTTGTTAGGGTTTGTTAGGGTTTTAAGGGTTTGTTACGGTTTGATTGAGTTGTTTGGGGTCTTATGCGTTTTTTGGGTTTTATGGGTGTGTTTGGATTTTTTATGTTTTGTTAGGTTTATTTTAGTGTTTTTTGGGGTCTTGTTGTGTTTTGTGGGTTTTGAAGCATATTTGGTGTTTTTTGTATCAATTTATAGTGTTTATGTAGAGTTGTTAGTGGCTTTATTCGGGATACCCCGATTTGTTAACATTCAAACAAGTCTAACTTCTGATCCGGATGTACGTTTGGCTTGTACCACATGTCATATCGATGATTGTTTCATTTTCTTCGATTGGACTGGTTGTGGAGTTGAAACGGGCTTCTAGATTAGAAGTTCTTGTCATTTTAACCTTCTATGGCTTTTCAAATACACATATACATGTATTTATTCGTAAATATATATATGTGTGTGTGTGTGTGTGTTTTGTATATATGTATGTATTTATTTATTTATAAACACACATAAAAAAACATATTTTATAAATGTATTTAAAATTAATATTATAAATATATATTAATATAAAAATAAATATACAGATAAAAAAATATTAATATAAATATATATTAATATAAGAATGAATATATATATATACAAATATATGAATAAATATATATGTATTAATATAACTAAATATATTTATATTAATTGAATCTATATTAATATACGAATAAATATAACTACATATATAAATTAATAGATATATCATTAAATAGAAAATAAAATGAAATGACTTAGTGTTAAAGGTGCAGGCACGCAAGGGGGGAGGACACGAGTTCGAGTTCGGGTGGAAGCAAGGGGGTGCGTGCGTGTGGGGGATGCACGGGAAGGGCAGCACACGGGAGAGATTGAGGGGGCTCTGCCTAGCGCTGATAAAGGGTGGGTGGGGGTCATGCACTATTAAAAGCTCCCCCCACCACATTATATAAATATTTTTTAAATATTTTTTATTTTTTTTGACTTTTATCAGTGCTTTTTAGAAGAGCTGATAAAAGTCCCTATTTATCAGCGCTAAAAAAGGGCTGATAAAGGGTTCTTTTATTAGTGCTTTTTTTAGCGCTAATAAAAGTATCCTTTTTCAGCGCTTTTCTAATTACTGATAAAAGGGACCCCCTATATCCTCACCTCGATTAACAACACTTTTTAGCGTTGTTAATGCACTTTTCTAATGCTGATAATGGGAGTTTTTGTAGTAGTGTGAACACGCAATGCACGTGCGTTATTCTATTATCACATGTGTTATTATTTATTATTTATTATCATTCACATTCAAATGAACATTCAACCGGGCTTGGTTATTATTTATTATTTATTACCATGCACATGCACTTGTATTTGCATTATTATTTATTATTTATTATCATTCAAATGATCATGCACATACACATGCAATTCACTTGTGTTATTATTAATTATTTATTATTTGTTATCATTCACAAGAAAATGTGCAGGCATATGCACATGCACGTGCATTATTATTTATTATTTAAACCATGCACCTACATATGCACATGCACATGTGTTATTACTACTATTATTATTATAGGTATTTTTAGGGTTTACTAGCATTTTTTAGGATTTTTAGGTGATATTATCATTTATTATGGTTTGTTAGGGTTTTGCGATTTTTAATGGTGTATTAGTGTTTTTAGTGTTTGGTGGGGCATATTAGGATTTTATTTGGGTTTATTATGTTGTGTCAAGGTTTATTAGGTATTTTAAGGGTTTTATTAGGATTCAATTGTGTTTATTAGGGTATATTATGGTATATTTGGGTATGTTAAGGATTTATTAGGGTTTATTATGGTTCATTACGGTTGATTAATATTTAAGAGGGTATAATAGGGGTTTTTAGGGTTTGGTAGTGTTTATTTGGGTTTATTAGCGCTTTTAAGCCTTTTAGGTTTTATTAGCATTTGTTAGGTGTTTTAGGGCTTTTAGTGGTATATTTTCCTTTTTAGGGGTTAGTGGGGTTTATTATGATTTATTATGGTGTTTTGAGGTTTATTAGAGTTGATTTGGTATTTTTTAGGTTTTATTAGGGTTTGGTAGGTATCTTTATGGTTTTATTAGGGCTTATTAGGGTTGAGTAGGGTTTATTAGGGTTTGTTAGAGATTTTTGAGTTTACTAGGGTTTGTTACTATTTTTATTAGGGTATATGAGTTTTTTTTAGTTTTTGTTAATATATATGAGCAGTTGTTATCACCTTTTATATTTTATTAGCGTGTTTTTAGTGTTTATGAGAATTTTTTATGGTTTATTTGGTTTTATTAGAATTTATTATTGTTTATTAGGTTTTCTAGGGATTTTTAATGGTTGGTGTGCGTTTTTTGTTTATTGGGGTATATTTGGGTTTTATTAGGTTTTATTATGGTGTGTCAAGGTTTATTACGGTTGAGAAGGTATTTTTAGGTTTTTATTATGGTTTTATTAGGGTTTATTAGGATTTTTTAGGGTTTGTTAGGGTTTGTTAGGGGTTTATTAGATTTTTTGTTTTATTAGGTTATATTAGTGTTTGTTAGGGTTGAGTAGTTTTTATTTGGCTTTATTTATAGTTTATTAGGTCTTTTAGGGTTTGTTTGGGGTTTATTAGTGTTTATTAGTGTCTATTAGGGTTGGTTAGGGTTGTTTAGGTCTTCTTAACGTGATTTTAGGGTTTATTAGTTTTTGTTATCATTTATTACGGTTTAATAGGTATTTTTGAGGTTTTATTAGGGTTGAGTAGAGTTTCTTAGGGGTTTTAGGGATTATAAGGTGTTTTTAGGGATTATTATAATTTATTAAGGGTTTATTAGGGGTTTATTAGGGTTTAATTTTTTATATTATGGTACATTAGGGTTTAATATTTTTTAGGGTTTTGAAGCATCTTCAGAGCTTTTCTAGCATTTTTTTGGGTTTGTGTAGTGTTTTAAGAATTTATGTAGCATTTTTTTGTTTATGTATCATTTTTAGGATTTAGTTAGTGGTTTTAGATTTTATGTATCATTTTTAGGGTTTATGTAACGTTTTTAGGGTTTATGTAGAGTGTTTAGAGTTTAGGTTTTATATAGCATTTTTAGGGATTATGTTGCATTTTCTGGGTTTATGTAGCATTTTTAAGGGTGATGTAGCATTTATGTTGCATTTTTAGGGTTTATGTACCATTTTTAGGGTTCATGTAGTGTTTTTCAGGTTTATATTGTGTTTTTAGGTTTTATGTTGCATTTTTAAATGATTGTGTTCTGTTTTTTAGGGTTTATGTTGTGTTTTTAGGGTTTATTTTACGGTTCATGGGGTTATGTAGTGCTTTTAAGGTATATGTATCCTTTTTTGGTTTTATGTTGCATTTTTTGGTTTCTATTGCGTTTTTAGGGTTTTTGTCGCATTTTTTAGGGTTTATGTAACGTTTTTTGGGTTTTCGAATTTATTTGAAGCTTTTTTAATGTTTTAATGGTTTATGGTTTTTAGTGTTTTTTAGTGTTTTTAAGGGTTGTTAACGTGTGTTTATGGTTTTGTGGTATCTGATGTCTTTTTAATGTTTTTTTGTGTTGGTTTTATGGGTTTATTAGTTTTTTTGGGATTGGTAGGGGTTGTTAGGGTTTTTTAGTGTGTTTTAGGGTTTGTTTGGCAATTGTAGCGGTTTTTAGGGTTTATATATTGTGTTTTAGCATTTTTTTGGGTTCTTTAGGGGTTTTTAGTGTTTTTTAGAGTTTATTATTTTTCTTTAGGGTTTATTAGGGTTATTTAGTGTTTATTAGTGTTCCTTAGGATTTGTTACAGTTTATTAGCGTTTTTATTGAATATTAGGGTTTTATTGGCATTTTGTAGGCATTAATAGCTTTTTCTGGGGTTTATCAACCTTTTTAGGGTTATTTAGGATTTATTAGGGTTTATTAGGGTATATTTTATTTATTAGGATTTAGTAACATATATTTGGGTTTGATACAATTTATTAGGGTTTATTAGGATTTGTTAGGATTTATTGGGGTTTATTAGGTGTTTGTTATGATTTGTTTCAGTTTGTTATGATTTATTTGGCATTGTGAGGATTTGTTACGATTTATTTGGGGTTTTTAGGGTTTCTTACGATTTATTTTGTGGTTATTTGTGTTTTTAGTGTTTATTAGTGGTTGTAGGGTTTTGTAGGCTATTAATGGGAGATTTTTGTAGCATTTTGTCGGGTTTGTTAGGGTTTTTTGTGACTATTAGGGTTTATTATGGTTTAATAGTGTTTTATTTTATATTAGGGGTTTTAGTGATTTTGTAGGTTTTATTAGGGTCTAATAGAGTTTGTTAGGGTTTATCACAGGTTATTACAATTTATTAGAGTTTATTAGGGTTTTTAAGGTTTAATTGTGGGTTTGATGGGTCATTAGGGTTTATTAGTGGTTCCTAGGGGTTATTAGTGGTTGCTAGGGTTTGTTAGGTTTTTTTTGGGTTTTTAGGGTTTGTAAAAGTTTGTTTGAGTTGTTTGGGGTTTTATGCATTTTTTTGGGTTTTATGGGTGTGTTTGGATTTTTTTTATGCTTTGTTAGGGTTATTTTGGCATTTTTGGGGGTTTTGTTACATTTTGTGTGTTTTGAATAAATTTTCGGGTTTTCATAGCAATTGAAAGGGTTTATGTAGCGTATTTAGTGGATTTAGTGGTTCTTTCGGGTTCTTTAGGGTTTTTATGGTTTTTTAGGGTTCTTTAGGGTGTATCAGGGTTTCTTTTGAGGTTTTTAGGGTTTTCTAGGGGGGTTTTTGGTTTTTAAGTGTTTCATAGGGTTGTTCAGTGTTTTGTTAGGAATTTTTAGGCTTTTTAGGGTTTTGGAGGTTTTTAGGGGTTTTTTAGGTTTGTTTTCAGGGTTTTAGGGTTTTAAGGGGTTTTAAGGGTTTTAAGGGGTTTTTTTTGTTTTTATGGTTTTTAGGGGTTTTTTAGGTTTTGCTGGGTTTGTTAGTGTTTTTTCTGAATATTAGCATTTTCAATGGTTTAATAGCATTTCTGATTTATATTTGGGTTTTTAGGTATTTTGTAGCTTTTGTTGGGGTATAATAGGGTTTATTACGATTTATTAATGTTTATTAGGGCTTAGTAGTTGGCTTTATGGTTTATTTGGGTTTATTATGGTTTATTATTAGTTGTTAGGGTTTGTTAGGATTTATTAGTTCTTATAAGAGTGATTTAAGGTGTCTAAGGGTTTTTTGGGGTTTCTAAGGGTGTGTTATGGTTTCTAAGGGTGGGTTACGGTTTTTATGGGATAGTTAGGGTTTCTAAGGGTGTTCTAGAGTTTATATGGGTTTCTATGATTTTGTTAGGGTTTCTATGGATGCGTTGGTATTTCTAAGGGTGTTCTAGGGCTTTTAAGGGTGTGTTAGGGTTTCTAATGGTGTGTTAGGGTTTCTATGGGTGTGTTAGTGTTTCATAGGTTTGCTTACGTTTTTGTTAGGGTTTTTCAGGGTTTTTGGGTTATGTTAGGTTTTCTTATGGTTTCTTAGGGGTTTTTAGGATTTATTCAGGTTTTTTGTGTTTATTATGGTTTCTTAGTGCTTCTTGGGGTTTGATAATGCTTGTTAGGGTTATTTAGGGTTTTTTATGTTTTTAGGGTTTTTTGGGGGTTTTTAGAGTTTATTAGGGTTTGTTAGTGTTTGTTAGGGGTTTTTAGGTATTGTTATGTTTTTGAGTGGGTTTTAATGGTTTTTAGTGTTTA
The DNA here is from genome assembly GCA_963277665.1 of Viscum album. Taxonomy (NCBI): domain Eukaryota; kingdom Viridiplantae; phylum Streptophyta; class Magnoliopsida; order Santalales; family Viscaceae; genus Viscum; species Viscum album. The sequence continues at coordinate 40,647,231 of OY728167.1, read as the reverse complement.
TGGGGTTATCATGGTTTCTTAGGGTTATTTAGTTGTTCATGGTTGTCACAGATGCCTAGAGCTAGTTGCAAGCATCAATTTGATATGTGGTAGATGTGAAATGGACACCCAGAGCAGAATTTATGGTCATTTGGTGGACTTAAGGACCTTTTGGGTCTTTAAGAACGTCATAAGGTGTTACTATTGGACACAAATGTGTAGATCTAGTCGAAAGCTTAGATTTAATATATGGTAGAGGCAAAATGGACTCCTGGAGTAGAAGTTATGGTATTTTGGAGGGTTTAAGTACCTTTTTGGGCCTTCAAGGATGTGAGAAGGTGCTTAAGTGGTTATAGGAGTGTAGGTCTAGTCTCAAGTTTCGATTTGATCTGTGGTAGAGGCAAAATGGACACCCATAGAAGAAGTTATTTCAAAATGAACACCAGAATCCAATCTTTTGACCATCCAAAGGGATTTTGGGTCTTTCTGGGGGTTGAAGAATGTCAGAAAGGGTTCCAATGGTTACTAGAGTGTGTATTCTTTCACAAATTTCAATTTGATATGTGGTAGACCCAAAATGAACACACATAGCAGAAGTTATTGTCCTTTTATATTGAGCAACCCTCCTAGCGCCTAAAAACTAAAGAAACTCGCAACTCACTAAAATAGGCATAACTTCTCTTTTGGGTGTCCGTTTGAGTGATGTGAATAGTAAAATAAAAGCTCCTGATATGAGTGAGAGGGTATGGTGGAATCCATAGGATTGGGCCTTTTCTTTGACATAGGACACTTGCTTGTCGTTTAGCCTTGCATTAGTGGGGAGCTTTTCACAATCATTTGCTGGGGAGGGGTAGCTTCATGTTGTTATTTTGGTTTATCTCACCTGACCTTCGGGTTATGAAATATTTTATGTCGATGATTTATGTTAGGGTTTCCCACCTTTATCCCTTAAATAGGGGTTTGATTTATAATAATAATAATAATTTGAATGCCATCGGGCCGTTGGATGGAGTTATACCACTCCAAAAAAAGGCCCTACTTCAAACGGCCATAACTTTCACTCTGGTTGTCTGTTTGAGGTCTACAACATATCAAATCAAAGGAAGCGATGAGATCTACGTAGAAGGATATATTGAAAATTGTTAAAGTCGTTTCTAGGACTCTAAAAGCCCAAAAAAACCATCAGAAGGCCTCCAAAACTCCATTTCCTTGTCCGGATCCCTGTCAAATTTTTCTTAAAAAAGTCTTAACTTCTGATCTGTGTGTTTGTTCGGCCTCCAACACCTGTTTTTATCGTAGTTAGTTCCATGAGATTTAGTTTTACTATTCACGGAGCAGAAATGGACACCTAAAAAAGAATTCATGCCTTTTTTAATGACTCTGTGATTTGTTAGGTTTTTCGAGACACCATTTCTAGAACTTTTTTTATGTCTACTATTTTTTCAAACAACTCTAACTTATTATTACTGTTTATATTATTATTATTATCATCACCTCATGAAAATTCACATTCACATGCACGTGAATTATTATTATATTTTTATTACCATGCACGTTCACATGCAATGCACACATTATTTTATTAACACATCCGTTGTTATTATTTTTGTTATTATTATTGTGGTTGTTGTTGTTGTTATTATTGTTGTGGTTATTGTTATTATCATCACATGAAAATGCACATCCAAATGCACATAGACGCACATTCAATGAACGTTCATTATTCTATTATCACATAAATTGTTATTATTAATATTGTTAATATTATTATTTTGATCATAATCATCATCATCACATTAAAATGAAATGCACGGGAGTTATTATTTATTACCATACACATGCACACGTAATGCACTTGCAATATTCTATTATCAGAAGCATTAGTACTACTACTACTATTATCACCACTACTACTACTATTTTTACTACTGCTGTTATCATTACTATCATCACATACAAATGTAGATGCACATGCCTTATTATATATTATTTATTACCATGCACCTGCTTATGCAATGCACATGTATTATTCTTTTATTATAATAATAATAATTATTATTATTATCACAATTATTATTATTATTATTATTATCATTAATATAAAAATTATCACATGAAAATGCAAAGCAAGTGGATTGTTATTTATTATTTATTACCATGCACGTGCATGAGTTATTATTATTATTATTATTAAAATTAGTATTATTAATATTATAATCAAATTTAAAGGCACTTGCACATGCATGTGCATTCTCATTTTTTATTATTTATTTATTATTTACTACTATGCATGTGCACATGAAATGTAATTGTGTTATTCTATTATTATTATTATTATCATCATCATCATCATCATCATTATTATTATTATTATTATTCATGTTGTTGTTGTTGTTGTTTGTATCATCAAATACAAATGCACATGCACGTGCGTTGTTATTTATTATTTATTACCATGCACGTGCGTGCTTCATTATCATTATCATTACATGTAAATGCACATGCATGTGCATTATTGTATATTATTTATTATCATGCACATGGAAATGCAATGCACTTGCATTATTATATCATTACTTGTGTTATTATTATTTATTATAATGCATGTGGACAGACAATGGACGTGCATTATTGTATTATCACATGTGTTATTATTTATTATTTATTATCATTCACATGAAAATGTACATTCATGTGGACTTGGTTATTATATATTGTTTATTACCATGCACATGCACATGCACATGCACATGCACATGCACTTGTATGTGCATAATTATTTATTATTTACTATCATTCACATGCACATGCACATACAAATGCAATTCAGATGCGTTATTATTTGTAATTTATTATTTATTATAATTCACATGAAAATGCGCAGGCATATACACATGGACGTCCGTTATGATTTATTATTTAAACCGTGCACATGCATATTCACATGCATGTGTGTAATTACTACTACTATTATTAGAGGTAGTTTTAGGGTTTACTATCATTTTTTTGGATTTTTAGGTGTTATTAACATTTATTATGGTTTATTAGGGTTTTAGGGTTTTTTAATGGTATATTAGAATTTATAGGGTTTAGTGGGGGTTATTATGATTTTATTAGGGTTTATTATGGTGTGTAAAGGTTTATTAGGGTTTATTAGTTATTTTTAGGGTTTTATTTGGATTGAGTTGGGTTTTTTAGGATATATTATGGTATATTATGGTATATTTGGGTATGTTTAGGATTTATTAGGGTTTAATATGTTTCTTTATGGTTTATTAATTTTTAAGAGGGTATATTAGGGTTTTTTAGTCATTAGTAGTGTTTATTCGGGTTTATTAGTGCTTTTTTTCTTTTTTAGGTTTTATTAACATTTAATAGTGGTTTTAGGTCTTTTTAATGGTATATTTGCATTCTTTAGGGTTTAGTGGCGTTTATTATGGTTTATTATGGTGTGTTATGGTTTATTAGGGTTGAGTAGGTATTTTTATGGTTTATTAGGGTTGAGTCGGTATCATTAAGGTTTAATTAGGGTTTATTAGGGTTGATTATGGTTTGTTAGGGTTTGTTAGGGATTTGTACGATTTACTAGGGTTTTTTAGTGTTTTTATTAGGGTATACGAGTATTTTGTATTTTTTGTTAATATATACGAGGGGTTGTTATGATTTTTTAGGTTTTATTAGCTTGTTTTTAGTGTTTGTGAGTATTTTTAATGGTTTATTAGCTTTTATTTTAATTTATTATGGTTTATTATGTTTTTTAGGGATTTTTAATGGTTTATTTTCATTTTTTTGTTAATTGGGGTTTAGTTGTGTTTTACTAGGTTTTGTTGTGCAGTGTCAATTTTTATTAGGGTTGAGAAGGTATTTTTAGGGTTTAATTATGGTTTTATTAGGCTTTATTAGTTTTTATTCGTGTTTATTAGGGATTTTTTTGGATTTATTAAGGTTTGTTAGGGGTTTATTAGTTTTTTTGTTTTATTACGTTATATGAGTGTTGGCTAGGTCTTTTAAGATAATATATCATATTTTTATTGGCTGTGAGAATTTTTTTTTGTTTTTGAGTGTTTTTACGGTTTCTTGGATTATAATAGATTTTATTATGGTTTACTAGGGTTTCTAGTGATTTTTAAGGTATATTAGCATTTTTTGTCTATATTTGGTTATATTAGTGTTTTTAGGTCTTTTTAGGTAAGATATCATGTTTTTATTGTTTGCAATAATTTTTTATTGTTTGTGAGCATTTTTAGGGTTTATTAGGTTATATTAGAGTTTATAAGGGTTTTAGGGATTTTTTAAGGTATACTAGCATTTTTTTCTTTATTAGGGTTTTGTAGGGTTTTATTAGGGGTTATTATTGTCTGTTAAGGTTTGTTAGTGTTGAGTAGGGTTTATTTGGCTTTATTTATGGTTTATTAAGGCCTTTTAGGTTTAGTTTGGGGTTTATTAGGGTTTATTAGTGTCTATTAAGGTTGGTTAGGGTTTCTTAACGCCTTTTTAGGGTTTATTAGGTTTTATTACCATTTATTTGGGTTTATTAGGTATTTTTTGGGTTTTATTAGGGTTGAGTAGAGTTTCTTAGGGTTTCTAGGGATTATAAGGTGTTTTAGGGATTATTAGATTTTATTAGGGGTTTATTAGGGTTTAATTTTTTATATTATGGTATATTAGGGTTTAATATTTTTGAGGGTTTTGAAGCATCTTTAGGGTTTTTGTAGCATTTTTTAATTTTTTTGTAGCATTTTTTGTGTTTATGTAGCATTTTTAGAATTTGTGTCGTGCTTTTAGGGTTTATATAGTTGTTTTAGGTTTTGGGTAGCATTTTTTATGGTTTGGGTAACATTTTTAGGGTTTATGTAGTGTGTTTAGGGATTAGTTTTTATGTAGCATTTTTGGGTTTATATTGCATTTTCGCGGTTTATGTAGTGTTTTTAGGGGTGATGTAGCGTTTATGTTGCATTTTTTAGGGTTTATGTAACGTTTCTAGGGTTCATGGTGTGTTTTTAGGGTTTATATTGTGTTTTTAGGTTTTATGTAGTGTTTTTTAATGTTTATGTTGCGTTTTTAGGGTTTATGTTGTGTTTTAGGGTTTTTGTTACAGTTCTAAGGTTTATGTAGTGCTTTTAAGGATTATATAGTGTTTTTTGGGTTTATGTTGCGTTTTTTAGGTTTTTGTTGCGTTTTTAGGGGTTTTGTGGCATTTTTAAGGGTTTATGTAACGTTATTAGTGTTTATGTATCTTTTTGAAGCATTTTTGAGGGTTTTAATGGTTTTTTATGGTTTTTAGTTTTTTAGCTTTTTTAAGGGTTCTTAACGGGTTTTTATGGTTTTTTATGGTATCTGATGGCTTGTTAATGGTTTTTTTGGGGGGACGGGGTTATGGGTATATTTGTTTTTTGGGATTGACAGGGGTTGTTTGGGTTTTTAGTGTGTTTTAGGGTTTGTTTGGGTATTGTAGCGGTTTTTAGGGTGTATATATTGTGTTTTAGCAGTTTTTGGGTTCTTTAGGGTTTTTTGTGTTCTTTAGAGTTTCATATGGTTCTTTTGGGTTTATGTAATGGCCCGGACCTCTCTCGCCCATTACTTTGTCAAAAAGACGTCCATGAAGTGTTCTGTAGGGTAAAATGGACTTTTCCCACACTTTCCAGAATTTCGTAAGTACACTCCGTGTAGTGTGAGTACACGCCATGTACCACCTTGCCGGGTATACCCCGTGTTGAAGGTCGTGTCCTTTCCGTGTGAGAGAAATGGGCACACGCCGTGTACCCACTCTCCGGGTACACCCTGTGTTCAAGGTCGTGTCCTTACTGTGTGAAAGGAATGGGTACATGCCGTGTACCCTGAACTACACGTCGTGTAGTCCTTCCCCGCGTATGTGTTACCTTCAAGCCATGTGTTGACCAGTCAAAGGCCACATTCCGCATTGAAGGCCGTGTTGGAAGCCACGTGGTGACCATGTGAAACGGCCGAGTACATGCCGTGTACCTTAAAGTACACGCCATGTACTTTTTATTTTCTCTCCTATAAAAGGAGGGGTCCCCTCCTTTTCAACTAACCCCTCTCCTCCCCATTCCTCTGAGCAAAGCTCTCTCAAGAGACTCGAAGGCACCTTTTCTTCCATAACATCTTCGTCCGAGCTCCGATTTACGATCCGTCAGCGGCCACGGGATCGTAACGATGAGACAGAACTTTTCAGATTAGATCTCTTGTCATTCCTTCGGCCTTTCCTTTCCAACATCCACCTGAGGTGGTTTTTCCGGGACTCGACAGAAGTGAAGGACGCCGAAGGACGTCTTCTAAAGTTGATCCGGAGGAGCATTGTGATCAGAACCTGTCGAGGTAGGGATCTTACCGTTTTCTCTCTAAATTGTGCATCATGTGTGGTGGGTATCCTCTTGTTTTTCATGAGAAACGGTTGCACCAATAAATGAAGATAATAACTGGTTAAATAACGGAGATGGGGAAGTTGTTATGTTTATCGTTATATCCTGTGATACTATGTTGTGAATTGAATAGGATTATGCCTACTGAAAATCACAATCTTTGGGGGCCTTTTCTTGTGAAATTAAATGCTTCCCTATCTTTCTAGACCATTTATGGATGTATATTTCATTGAATGTGGGAATTGGTTAATCACGTAAGGTTGTCTATTTAAATGAAAATCCCGAACCCTTGTGTGATCACCCTAGTTGAACCAAAAATGGAATAATGAACATGTGGGTGATGTCTTAGATACGTGGCATGTCATGGGGATGTTTTGTGGGTTGTTGTGGTTCGGGTGAGCAGCGGGGTTGTAGTTGGCTTGGTTGTGGGTTGGTGTGAATGCTATGATGGTGATGGGCAGTGGGGCTGCGATAAATGGTATAAAAGGGATAATGATGTATGGGTTTAGGTGTGTTTGTGTTTATGGTTATTGGCAGCGGGGCTGTAGGTATGAGCATGAATGTGATGAGTTATGAGTTATGGGTTGTGAATAATAAATATAAAGTGGAAGAGTTAAATTAATGGTGGGTCATGGAAATGGAATGGGATTAATAATTAATGGGGTTGGTTGGTTGTTAGGAAGGGACTTGTTTGTTGTTCTTGTGTTATCCTAACTTGATTTGTGGATGGCTGGGATACGTTTCACGAACGATTGATGTATTTGGTTGTGGATGGTTGCCTAGAAGTTAAGGAACTAATAAAAAATTCTTTTGAAACGTGAAAACCTAAATAGGGATGGGGTTATTGTTGTATGGATGCTTCATGGTAGCACTTCCGAGGCACGTTCTCAGTTTCCTTGTTTAGAAGCCATAGGTTGGGCTGAGTGGTTTGTATATATATATATATATCTGTATCTTTTGTGTTTTATCGCACCCCACCCATGTTGAGCACTTAGTGAAGAACACTCCCATTTCATGGGAGAGGGTGTTTTCCCCTTAGTTACTAGCTCCTTCCTACTCCTTCTTCCCTAGGCTATGATGGCTTGAGGCGACCTTAAACCTAAGACTCTTCGGGTAGGTTTTGATTGGGGTGGATTCACCCAAGAATCTTCGGGCAGGCTTAATTTTTCCTAAGAATCTTCGGGATGAGGCTCAGGTGTGTGCGGGCGGGATATGTGGTGGTGAGGCCCAGGTGTGTGGGGGAGGGATACGTGGTGGTGAGGCCCAGGTGTGTGCGGACGAGATATGTGGTGGTGAGGCCCAGGTGTGTGCGGGCGGGATACGTGGTGGTGAGGCCCAGTTGTGTGTGGGAGGGATACATGGTGGTGAGGCCCGGGTGTGTGCGAGCTGGATACGTGGTTGTGAGGCCCAGGTGTGTGCGGGCGGGGAGAGTGTGGCAGCGTCAGGACGTTCGCCATTAGGAAGAGCATATAACTAGTGGGGAATCGTGCGGGGTACCCAATACTATTTTTCTTATATACTACTACCTATTGTGATTGTGTTTTTATTGAGTGTGGTTGGTGAGGTTGGGTGGATAGATTTCCTTTCTAGGTTTCTTCTGTTATTCTCATAGGACATTAGGATGTCTCCCCACTTGTGTACGAGAGCATTAGGTTTCCCTACTGAGTATACTTGTATGCTCACCCTATGTTTACTTTCAGGTTTCCAGGAGGACTACCAGGGTCGTGCGAGACCCTACTAGTCATACAGTTGGAGTTGTTGCAGTTGTTGTACTATTAGTTTCTTTTGGTATTGTACTTTGAGCTTTCTTGTACTTGCACCTTGTTATAAATTGATTAAACATGCATGTGGGATTGTTTTGGGTTTATTTCTATACACTTGTTCTTTTCCTTTTTGGTGGTTGACTTGTCCTATTTCCCAGTCATAAAATAATAAAAAGGGTAATGCCTCCCATATTTGTGAAAACTCGTACCCATGGTGCTAGTCACCACCCCGGGGCCTACTGGAGGTGGGACTCGGGGGTCATTATCTCCCTTTCACCATTGCCAGCTCAGGAGGGGCATCTTTGGTGGGAGGGGGTCCTGACAGAATTGTATCAGAGGTGATGGTTGAGAGATAGGATGGAGTCTGGAGTTAGGCACAGTGAGGATTGCTTGGGATGGTAGGGCAACAAAGTTAGTTAATCTTGGTGCATGACATAGGCCAGGGAAGACCCGCAAGGACATGGGATTTTAGGGCCCCCCTTGATCTGATCCAAGGACTCTGAGCCTACCGAATGACCAAGTGAGACTACATTTATTGCAGGGTACAGAACCTAGGGAAGTTACATGCATCATCATGATTTTGTTTTACTTGATTTGGGTTTTCTGGGAATGAAATTGAAATAAAATGATAAAATCAAACCCTGATAAATTTCCTTATTGCATGGGCTTAGGAAATCTTTGTTTACCGTACAGCTATGACACATAGACGTCATCCCTAGGTGGCTCAGAAGGCAGAGGTCTAGCAGATTCAGGCGGTCAATCAGTTGAGGATTGACCGAGAGGAGGAAGATATCCAGTGGCAGAAGACTCTCCATTCTTTCCAGCGGAAAACCCTCAATAAGTACGAGGTTAGTACTTCGGATACGGAGACAGAGGGGTGGCTCGAGGAGCTAGGGATTGATTTTACATTGATTCGTGCTCCGAGGGAGTACTGGGTTCCCCTAGCAGTCAGTCATCTGAGAGGTGCGGCACGACAGTGGTGGACGCTCTACGTTGGAGAGAGGAGAGAGGCAGAGGTTTCGTGGGATGACTTCGAGAAGGAATTCCAAGAGGAATTCCTTTCTTCCATGATCAAGGTGTAGAAGCGGTAGGAGTTACTCTCCCTTCAGCAGGGTAGTATGCCAATATGAGAGTTGGGGATCAAGTTAAATGATCTCATGTGCTTTGCTCCGGATCTCTTTCCATATGAGGAGTCTCGGGCGAGATGTTTGGAGGAGGCGCTTCATTCTTCGCTCCAGTATGCTATAACCCCCTTCACCCTTCTGATGTACTTGGCAGTACAGAAGAAGGCAGAGGTTGTAGAGAGGATGCACTCGCAGGGAGGTGGACCACGTGAGAGGATCCATCCTGGTTCGTCAAAGGGAAAGGCAGTCATCAGTAGGTCTCCTGTGATGGGACCTTCCAGGTTCAGGCCAGTGGGGAGCAGGCCCCAGTAGTTCCAGTTCTGAACTTCAGGTCCTTGTCCCTTTTTCACGAGCCCAGGACCGAATTATTTTTCTTGTGGAGGTTTCTGGCACGTTCAGTGTCGGTGGCTGACCCGAGCTTAGTACGGAGGAGGTGGGCAGGTTCAGCGCCCACCTCTGCAGTACCAGTTGTCGGCGAGTCCCTTCCAGTAGCAGCAGGACCATGCTCCTCCAAGGGCAGACTTTTCAGGAGGAGGCTGACCTCAGGGTTCTCCCCAGGGACCTCGACTAAGGCATGGTCGGGGAGGTGGACGACATCATAGAGGCAGAGGAGCTAGGCGTAGACAGTTTCATGTAGCAGATTTGGCAACTCCAGTAGGACCATAGGTGGTGCGAGGTATGATTTGACTCTCTAGCACTCTCATTTTGGATTTCTTCGATTCAGGAGCTTCACACTCCTTTGTTGCACCTAGTCTAGCCCATTCTTTGGGACTAGATGTAGAGATACTTTCCATACCACTGGTGCTGAGTACACCAGTTGGAGGCCAAAACAGTGTATCTTGTGTTTGCTGGGGATGTGGGCTGACGTTGGGACCACATCGATCTAGTGGGGACCTTCTTCTGTTACAAATGCAGCCATACGATTTCATCCTAGGAATCGATTGGTTGATTTCCGTTAGTTCCATTATCAACTCCTTCCTGAGAAGAGTCATGTTCTCTGACGTGGACGGGCAGTTTGTAGCTTTTGTTGGCGAGAGGATCTATCAGGTGGGAAACCGACATGTGGAGCCTCTCCTTTCCTTGTTAGGCGGGTTATCATTGGTTCCAACTGATACAGAGATGATGGATGTCCCGGTGGTTGTTGGGGAGTTCCTCGATGTTTTTCCAGAGGAGGTTGTGACTTTGCCCCCCCCCCCCCGACGTGACGTTGAGTTCGGGATAGACTTTAATCCTGGTACCCGTCCAATTTCGATGGCCCCTTATTGGATGGTACCTTCGGAGTTGCAGGAGTTACGGATTTAGATTGACAATCTAATGGAAAAGGGTTTTGTTCAACCAAGCGTATTGATATGGGGTGATCCAGTTTTGTTCGTGAAGAATGTAGATGGTGTTCTTAGGCTATGCATAGACTACCGATGGTTGAACCAGGTATCGGCCAAGAACCATTACCCACTTCCAGGGATAGATGATCTCCCCATCCAACTGAGGGGAGCAGGTTGGTTTTCTAAGATTAATATACAATCTGGATATCATCAGCTGAGGGTAAAGGACAGTGACATCTCGAAGACGACTTTCCAGAGCAGGTATGGGCACTTCGAGTTTGTAGTGATGCTTTTTGGAGTTACGAATGCACCGGTTGTGTTCATGGGACTTATGAACTTTCTCTTACAAGAGTTTCTAGACTGGTTCATCAATGTGTTTATCGATGAAATCCTCATCTACTCAAGATCAAAGGAGGATCACGTTGAGCATCTCAGAACAGCGTTGGAAGTCCTTCGACACCACCAGCTTTATGAGAAATTGTCGAAGTGTAAGTTCTTGACGCAATAAGTATACTTCCTTAAGCACGTGGTACCTCATCATGGAGTGTCAGTGGACCCGTCGAAGGTAGAGGTATTTGTTTCTTGGGCAGCACCCAAGAGCGTGGCAGAAGATCGTAGTTTCCTGGGGTTAGCAGGTTACTATCAGAGGTTCGTTTCAGACTTCTCTCAAGTTGATGCTCCATTAATAGATCTGAATAAGATGAACTAGGTCTTTCTATGGAGCGAGCAGTGCCAGAAATCTTTCGACTACCTGAAGGAGAAGTTGGTCAGTGCTCCCGTACTCAGGTTTCCAGAGGAAGGGTTGTTGTATGAGGTGTTTTGTGATGCTTCTGGCCTTGGTCTGGGGTGCGTGCTGATGTAGAAGAATGGAGTGATTGGTTATGGGTCTAGTTAGTTACACCCTCACAAGAGAAACTATGCCACCCATGACAAGAGCTTGTGGCAGTAGTTTTCTCACTGAAGTTGTGGAGAAATTACCTCTTTGGGGAGCGCTTTGTGGTCTTCTCTGATCACAAGATCCTGCGTCATAGCTTCTCTCAGCGTGACCTGAAATTACGGCGGCGAAGATGGGTTGAGTTTCTCCAAGACTATGACATCAAGATCTCTTACACTGAAGATAAGGGAAAAGTTGTCGTTGATGCCCTGAGCAGGAAGTTGCATAAGGAAGTGGTTCGGGAATCCACTGATTCTTGGAAAGCAGTGGGAGAGTTGGCCACCTTGCACTTGGATGCAAGGGTAGAAGGTGTTAGAGGATGTTTGTTTCATATTACGGTGAAGTTCTCATTGTTGCAGCAAGTGGAAGAGTCTCAGTGGGGGGACTCCAAGACAGAAGTGATGTGGGATCATGTCGATCAGGGAAACACTCTAGAAAGATGGTCATAGGATAGCGGACATCGGATGCATTTCCATGGAAGGCTATTTTTTCCGGAAGGGATGCATGAGGGAGTTCTCCGTGAGTTCCATAGCTCAGCCTTAGTGGTACATCCAGGAGTTTCAAAAATGTACCAAGGCCTGACGGAACAGTTTTGGTGGCCCAGGGTGAAACAGGCAGTGGTGGAGTTTAGGGCTAGATGCCTAGTGTGTCAGCAAGTGAAGGCTGAACACCGTGTTCCCAGTGGTTTGTTGCATCCTTTAGATGTCCCAAAGTGGAGGTGGGATGAAATCTCAATGGGCTTCGTCAGAAGACTACCCAGAGCTCAGGGTGGTTATGATGTTATCTGGGTAGTGGTGGATCAACAGACAAAATCATCTCACTTATTAGAAATTAAGGAGTCAGGCTCGGTGAGTACCTTAGCATAGAGGTACGTAGATGAGGTGGTGCATTTGCATGGAGTTCCGAAGACTATCGTCTCAGATCGGGATACTCGGTTTACCTCAAGAGTCTGTAGGGGGTTACATCATGCTTTTGGCACCCAGCTACGCCATAGCACTGATTTCCACCCCCAGACCGATGGGTAGACAGAGCGGACTATCCAGACATTGGAGGATATGCTGCAGGCATGCGTTCTGGATTTCGGAGGATCATGGGTATGACACTTGCCTTTAGTAGTGCTTTCCTACAACAACAGCTTCCACTATACTATTGGCATGGCACCGTTTGAGGCGTTGTATGGAAGACCATGTTGTTCATCCATTTTCTAGGCAGAGGTTGGTGAGACAGGAGCTCTTGGGCCAGAGGTAGTGCAGAGCACCACAGAGAAAGTTCATCTTGTACGTGAGAGGATGAAAGTGGCTCAGGACCGACAGAAGTCTTATGCTGATTGTTGGAGGAGGCCCTTGGAGTTTGAGGTGGGAGATCATGTGTTCTTGAATGTTTCCCCTCGACGGGGGTAGCGGAGGTTTGGGAAAGGGAGTAAGCTCTCACCTAGGTTCATCAGACCTTTTGAGTTGCTGAGGCGAGTTGGCAAGGTGGCATATCAGTTGGCCCTGCCACCTCAGTTGGAGAAGGTTCATGACGTCTTCCACGTCTCCCAGATTCGTCGGTCCTTACATGACGACTCTCACGTTATCGACTGGGGAGAGTTCTATACGGGAGATGACGCGACCTTCGAGGAATGACCAGTCAGAATCAAGGATCGTAAAGAGAAGGTGCTCCGTGGATGAACCATTCCCTTGGTTCGTGTGTTGTGGAGGCATGGCGGCCTCGAGGAGAGGACTTGGGAGTAGGAGGCCCAGATGCACGCTCAGTACCTGGAGTTGTTTTGACTTATGTTTTTCCTTGTTCTTCTGATCTTTGTGTTGATGTTATGCTCTGTACCTTTGAAATATTGAATGCTTGGCTTGTAGGTTATGAAATGTTTTGTTTTCCTTGTTCTCTGGAAGTGTGTAGCATTTTCGGATGTTTGGGGAAAGGGAAAAACCTAACTCTTGATCGAGACACATTAATGAGGATGTGATTGAACCTGTGCGGGCGAGTTAGTGCCGCCTAAAGCGGATAATATATCGACATAGAAGATTGAATGTTTTCCCCAAACCACATGTTTGGGAAGTGTGTGGGTTGTATGGTGTTGGGGATAGTGTAAGTTGGAAAATCCTAATATATATGGAAGTGGGAAGGCCCAATCCATAATCAAGATGCATTAATGTGGATGCGATTAAACCCGTGCAGGCGAGTTAGTGCCACCTAAAGTGGATAATATCTTGACATAGGAGAGGGAATTCCTAACACATGTGATTAGGGTTGTTGGTTGGGTTCCTGTTATAACGAGAACCCTAAGAGGTATCTTATTGGGTTCCTCTGGGTTGGGTTTTGAATTCTCGGGGACAAGAATGTTTTAAGAGGTATCTGATGTAATGGCCCAGACCTCTCCGACCCATTCCATTATCAAAAAGAAGGTCACGAAGTGTTCCGGAGGGTAAAATGGACTTTTCCCACACTTTCCAGAATTTTGTAAGTACACGACAAGTAGTGTGAGTACATGCTGTGTACCACCTTGCCGGGTATACCCCGTGTTGATGGCCATGTCCTTGCCGTGTGAAAGAAATGGGTACATTACATGTACCCCAAACTACATGTCATGTACCCACTCGCCGGGTATACCCCATGTTCAAGGTCGTGTCCTTACTGTGTGAAAGGAATGGGTACACGCTGTGTACCCTGAACTACACACCATGTAGTCCTTCCCTGCGTATGTGTTACCTTCACGTCGTGTGTTGACCAGTCAATGGCCGCGTTCTGCATTGAAGACCGTGTTGGAAGCAGCGTGGTGACTATGTGAAACGGCCGAGTACATGCCTTGTACCATAAAGTACACACCGTGTACTTTTTATTTTCTCACCTATAAAAGGAGGGGTCCCCTCCTCATTTTCAACTCACCCCTCTCCTCCCCATTCCTCTGAGAAGAGCTCTCTCAAGAGACTCGAAGGCTCTTTTTCTTCCATAACTTCTTCGTCCGAGCTCCGATTTACGATCCGTCAACGGCCACGAGATTGTAATAACGAGGAAGAACTTTTGAGCATGGATCCGTTGCCTTTCCTTCGGCCTTTACTTTCCAACTTACACCCGATGCGGTTTTTCCGGGACACGACAGAAGTGAAGGACGCTGAAGGACCTCTTCTAAAGTTGATCAGGGGGAGCGTTGTGATAAGAACCTGTTGAGGTAGGGATATTACCTTTGTCTATCTAAATTGTGCATCATGCAGGGTGGGTATCCTCTTGTTTTTCATGAGAAACGGTTGAACCAATAAATGAAGATAATAACTGGTTAAAGAACTGGGATGGGGTAGTTGTTATGTTTATCTTTATATCCTGTGATATTAAGTTGTGAATTGAATAGGCTTATGCCTACTGAAAATCATGGTCATTGGGGGCCTTTGCTTGCGCAATTAAATTCTACCCTATCTTACTAGACCATTTATGGATGGATATTTCATGGAATGTGGGAGTTGGTTAATCACGTAAAGTTGGCTATTTAAATGAAAATCTGGAACCCATGTGTGATCACCCCGATTGAAACAAAAATGGAATAATGAACATGTGGGTGATGACCTTGATACGTGGCATGTGATGGGGGTGTTTTGTGTGTTGTTGTGGAATGGGTGAGTAGCGGGGCTGCGGTTGGCTTGGTTGTGGGTTGGTGTGAATGCTATGATGGTGATGGGTAGCGGGGCTGTGATAAATGGTATTAAAGGGATAATGATGTATGGGTTTCGGTGTGTTTGTGGTTATGGTGGTCGGCAGCGGGGCTGCAGGGATGGGCTTGAATGTGATGAGTTATGAGTTATGGGTTGTGAATAATAAATAGAAAGTGGAAGAGTTAAATGAATGGTGGGTCATGAAAATGGAATGGGATTAATAATTAATGGGGTTGGTTGGTTGTTAAGAAGGGACTTGTTTGTTGTGCTTGTGTTATCCTAACTTGATTTTTTGATATCAGGGAAACGTTTCACGAATGATTGATTTAGTTGTTTGTGGATGGTTTCCCAGTAGTTAAGGAACTAATAAACAATTCTTCTGAAACATGAAAACCTTAATACGGATGGGGTTATTGTTGTATGCATGGTTCGTGGTAGCAGTGCCAGGGCACGTGCTCAGTTTCTCTGTTTAGAAGCCATAGGTTGGGCTGAGTGGTTGCTATATATATATATCTGCATCTTTTTTGTTTTATCGCACCCCACCCATGTTGAGAACTTAGTGCTGAACACTCCCATTTCATGGGAGAGGGTGTCTTCCCTTTAGTTACTAGCTCCTTCCTGCTCCTTCTTCCCTAGGATGTGATGGCTTGAGGCGACCTTACACCTATGACTCTTCAGGTAGGATTAGATTGGGGTGGATTGACCCAAGACTCTTCGGGCAGGCTTAATTTATCCCAAAAATCTTCAAGAAGAAGCTTAGGTGTGTGCGGGCAGGATACGTGGTGGTGAGGCCCAGGTCTGTGGGGACGGGATACGTGGTGGTGAGGCCCAGGTGTGTGCGGGTGGGATACGTCGTGGTGAGGCCCAGGTGTGTGTGGGCGGGATACGTGGTGGTGAGGCCCAGGTGTGTGCGGGGGGGATACATGGTTGTGAGGTCCATGTGTTTGCGGGAGGGGAGAGTGTGGTAGTGTCAGGACGTTCGCTGTTAGGAAGAGCAGCTAACTAGTGAGGAATGGTGCAGGGTACCCAATACTCTTGTTCTTATATACTACTACCTGTTGTGATTTTGTTTTTTTGGTGAGTGTGGCTGGTGAGGTTGGGTGGATAGATTTCCTTGTTAGGATTCTATTGTTGTTCTCACGGGACATTAGGATGTCTCCCCACATGTGCACGAGAGCTTTAGGATTCCGTACTGAGTATACTTGTATGCTCACCCTGCATTTAGTTTCAGGTTTCCAGGAGGACTACTAGGGCCGTGCGGGACCCTACTAGTCGGACAGTTGGAGTTGTTGCAGTTGTTGTACTCTTATTTTATTTTGGTATTATACTTTGAGCTTTCGTGTACTTGCACCTTGTTATAAATTGTTTAAACATGCATGTGGGTTTGGTTTGGGTTTATTTCTATACACTTTTTCTTTTCCTTTTTGGTGGTTGACTTGTCCTATTTCCCGATCTTAAAATAATAAAAAGGGTAATGCCTCCCATATTTGTAAAAACTTATACCCTTGGTGCTAGTCGCCACCCCAGGGCCTACTGGAGGCGGGACTTGGAGGTCATTATCTCCCTTTCACCATTGCCAGCTCAGGAGGGGCATCATTGGTGGGAGGGGGTCGTGACAGTTTATTAGGGTTCTTTAGGGTTTATTAGTGTTATTTAGGATTTGTTACAGTTTATTAGTGTTTTTATTGTATATTAGGGTTTTATTAGGCTTTTTTAGCCATTAATAGCTTTATCTAGGGTTTATCAACCTTTTTAAGGCTTTTTTAGGATTTATTCGGGTTTATTAGGGTTATTTTATTTATTAGGATTTTCTGACATGTATTTGGGTTTATTACGATTTATTAGGGTTTATTATGATTTGTTAGGGTTTATTACGGTTTATTAGGTGGTTCTTATGGTTTGTTTCAGTTTTTTATGATTTATTTGGTGTTGTTAGGATACGTTACGATTTATTTGGGGTTGTTAGGGTTTGTAAGGTTTATTAGTGGGTTGTAGGGTTTTGTAGGCAATTATTTGGAGGTTTTTGTAGTGTTTTGTCAATTTTGTTAAGGTCTTTAGTGATTATTAGGGTTTATTATGGTTTATTAGTGTTTTTATTGTATATTAGGGTTTTTAGGGCTTTTGTAGCATTTATCAGGGTCTAATAGAGTTTGTTAGGTTTTACTACTGGTTATTACGATTTATTAGTGTTTATTAGTGTTTTTAGGGTTTAATAGTGGGTGTTAGTGGTTATTAGGGTTTATTAGTGGTTCTTAGGGGTTATTAGTGGTTGTTAGGGTTTGTTAGGTTTTGTTTGGGTTTTTAGGGTTTGTTATGGTTTGTTTGAGTTGTTTTGGGTCTTATGCATTTTTTAGGTTTTATTGGTGTGTTTGGATTTTTTATGCTTTCTTAGGGTTATTTAACGTTTTTTGGGGTTATGTTGCATTTGTGGGTTTTGATTCATTTTTTGGTTTTTTGTAGCAATTGTTAGGGTTTATGTAGCTTTGTTAGAGGCTTTAGTGGTTTTTAGGGGTTTTAGGGTTCTTTAAGTTTCTTTATGGTGTATTGGGTTTCTTTTGAGGGTTTTAGGTTTTGGTAGAGGGTTTTTAGGGTATTTAATGGTTTCTTATGGTTGGTTAGGGTTTTTTTAGGCATTTTAGGTATTTATGGTTTTTTGCGTTTTTTGCGTTTTTTGCATTTTTTGAGGTTTTTGTGGTTTTTTAAGGTTTTTAATGGTTTTTTTTTGGGTTTTTTATTCAGTTTTTTTCATGTTTTTAAGGGTTTTAATGTTTTTATGGTTTTTAGTATTTATTAGGGTTTTTAGGGGTTTTTTGGGTTTTTTGGGGTTTTAGGGTTGTTTTTGGGTTTTGTCAGTTTTTTCCAGGTTTGTTAGGGTTTTTTTGTGAATATTATCATTTCGAATGGTTTAATAGAATTTTTGTTGTATATATGGGGTTTTAGGTATTTTTTAGCATTTATGGGGGTCTAATGGAGGTTTTAGGGTTTATTACGATTTATTAGTGTTTATTAGGGTTTAGTAGTGGGCTTTAGGTTTTATTAAGGTTTATTATGGATTATTATTGGTTCTATTATCACATGCGTTGTTGTTGTTGTTGTTATTATTATTATTATTATCATCATCATCATCACATGAAAATTCCACGCACGGGCGTTATTATTTAATACTATGCACGTGAACACATAATGCACATGCAATATTCTATTATCACATGCATTGGTACAACTACTATCTTCACCACTACTACAATTATTATTACTACTGTTATTATTATTATCATTATCCTTATTATTATCATTATCACATGAAAATGCACATGCATGTGCATTGTTATTTTTTATTTATTACCATGCACATGTGTGCGTTGTTATTATTATTATTACAATTAGTATTACTAATATTATCATCAAATGTAAATGAACATGCACATGCATGTGCATTCATATTTATTTATTATTTACTACTATGCATGTTTACTTGAAATGCACTTGCGTTGTTCTATTATTATTATTATTATTATTGTTGTTGTTTTTTGTATCGCCAAATACTAATGCACATGCACATGCATTATTATTTATTATTTGTTTTTTATTACCATGCACATGGATGTGCGTTATTATTTATTATTTATTATCTTTCACATGCACATGCACATACACATGTAATTCACATGGGTTATTATTTATAATTTATTATTTATTATCATTCACATGGAAATGCGTAGGCATATGCACATGCACATGCATTATGATTTATTATTTAAACCATGCACCTGAATATGAACATGCACGTGCGTTATTACTATTATTATTATTAGAGGTATTTTTAGGGTTTACTAGAATTTATTAGAATTTTAAGGTGTTATTAACATTTTTTAGGGTTTGTTAGCATTTTAGGGGTTTTTAAGGGTATATTAACATTTTCAAGGGTTTGGTGGGGGTTATTAGGATTTTATTAGTGTTTATTATGGTTCGTTAAGGTTTATTAGGGTTTATTAGGTATTTTTAGGGTTTTATTAGGATTTAGTATGGTTTATTAGGGTATATTATGGTATATTATGGTATATTTGGGCATGTTTAGGATTTATTAGGGTTTATTATCGTTCATTATGGGTTATTAGTTTTTAAGAGGGTATATTATGGTTTTTAGGGTTTAGTAGGGTTTATTAGGGTTTATTAGTGCTTTTATGTTTTGTTAGGTTTTATTAGCATTTATTAGGGGGTTTAGGGCATTTTAATAGTATATTTGTGTGTTTAGGGTTTAATGGAGTTTATTATGGTTTATTATAGTGTGTTAAGGATTATTAGGGTTGAGTAGGTATTTTTAGAGTTTTAATTGGGTTGAGTAGGTATCCTTAGGGTTTTATTATGGTTTATTAGGGATGAGTAGTGTTTATTAGGGTTTGTTAGGGATTTTTAGGGTTTACGAGGGGTTTTGTTAGTGTTTTTATTAGGGTATATGAGTGTTTTTTAGTTTTTGATAAAATATATGAGGGGTTTTTGGGACTGTTTAGGTTTTATTAGTGTGTTTTTAGTGTTTGTGGGCATTTTTTATGGTTTATTACGTTTTATTATAATATATTATGGTTTATTAGGGTTTCTAGTGCTTTTTAATGATTTGTTTGCATTTTTTTTGTTTATTGGGTTTTAGTTGGGTTTTATTAGGATTTATTATGGTGTGTCAAGGTTTACTAGGGTTTAGAAGATATTTTTAGGTTTTTATTATGGTTTAATTAGGGTTTATTAGTTTTTATTATAGTTTATTAGGGATTTTTACAGTTTATTAGGGTTTGTTAGGGGTTTATTATTTTTTTGGTTTTATTAGGTTATATTAGTGTATGTTAAGTCTTTTTAGATAATATTGCATTTTTGTTGTTTGTGAGCATTTTGTTTTTTTTTTGTGAGCATTTTGTTTTTTTTGTGAGCGTTTTAGGGTTTCTTTGGTTATATTAGTGATTATTATGGTTTATTATGGTTTCTAGGGATTTGTAAGGTATATGAGCATTTTTTGTCTTTATTAGGTTATATTAGTGTTTTTAGGTGTTTTTACATAATATAGATTTTTTTATTGTTTGTGACCATTTTTTTATTGTTTGTGAAGGTTTTTATGGTTTATTAGGTTTTATTAGAGTTTATCAGGGTTTCTACATATTTTTTAAGGTATACTAGCATTTGTTTTTGTTATTAGGGTTTTCTAGGGTTTTATTAGGGATCATTATGGTGTGTGAAGGTTTGTTTTGGTTGAGTAGGGTTTATTTGGATTTATTTATGGTTTATTAGGTATTTTTATGGTTTTTTTGGGGTTTATTATAGTTTATTAGGATTTATTAGTGTCTATTATGGTGGGATAGGGTTGTTTAGGTTTTCTTAATGCGTTTTTTGGGTTTATTAGGCTTTATTATCATTTATTAGGGTTTATTAGGTATTTTGGGGTTTTATTAGGATTGAGTAGAGTCTCATAGGGTTTTTAGGGATTATAAGTCATTTTTAGGGATTATTAGTGTTTATTAGGGGTTTATTATGGTTTATTTTTTTATATTATGGTATATTAGGGTATAATATTTTGGAGGGTTTTGAAGTGTCTTTTGGGGTTTTGTAGCATATTTAGTGTTTGTGTAGCGTTGTTTGAGTTTGTGTAGCATTTTTAGAGTTTATGTAGCACTTTTAGGGTTTAGTTAGCAGTTTTAGGTTTTATGTAGCATTTTTTGGGGTTTATGTAACGTTTTTAGGGTTTATGTAGCGTGTTTAGGGTTTTGGATTTATGTAGCATTTTTTAGGGTTTATGTTGTGTTTTCTAGGTTTATGTAGCATTTTTAGGGGTGATGTAGTGTTTTTATTGGTGATGATGCATTTATGTTTCATTTTTAGGGTTTATGTAACGTTTTTAGGGTTTATGTAGTCTTTCTAGGGTTTATGTTGTGTTTTTAGGTTTTACGTAGTGTTTTTAATGCTTGTATTCCATTATTTAGGGTTTATGTTACAGTTCTAGGGTTTATGTAGTGCGTTTTGGGTTTATGTATCATTTTTCTGGGATTATGTTGTGTTTTTTGGGTTTATGTGGCGTTTTTATTGTTTATGTTGCATTTTAGGGTTTATGTAACGATTGTCGGTTTTATGTATCTATTTGTTGCGTTTTTAGCGTTTTAATGGTTGTTTATGGTTTGAAGGGGTTTTTAAGGTTCTACGGTTTTTAATGTGTGTTTATGGTATTTGATGGGTTTTCAATGGTTTTTTGGGGGGTTTAAAGGGTTTATTTTTTTTTCGGGATTGATAGGGGTTTTAGTGTTTTTAGTGTTTTTAGGGTTTGTTTGGGTATTTAGCGGTTTTTATGGTTTAGTAATGTGTTTTTGCCTTTTTTGGGTTCTTTAGGATTTTTAGTTTTACTTAGAGTTTATTATGGTTCTTTAGGGTTTATTAGGGTTCTTTAGGGTTTATTAGTGTTCTTTTGGAATTTTTTAGGGTTTATTGGCATTTTTTATTGTATATTAGGGTATTATTGGGCATTTGTATGAATTAATTGCTTTTTCTAGGTTTTATCAACCATATTAAGGTTTATTTAGGATTTATTAGGGTTTCTCAGGGTTTATTTTATTTATTTGGGATTATTAACGTTTATTTGGGTTTATTACGATTTATTAGGGTTTATTATGATTTGTTAGGGTTTATTGTGGTTTATTAGGGGTTTTTTATGGTTTGTTTCAGTTTTTTATGATTTATTTGGCGTTCTTAGGATTTGTTACGATTTATTTGGGGTTGTTAGGGTTTGTTGCGATTTATTATGGGGTTATTAGGGATTGTTAGGGTTTATTAGCGCGTTTTAGGGTTTTGTAGGATATTATTTGGTGGGTTTTGTAGTGTTTTGTTGAGTTTGTTATGGTTTTTAGTGATTATTAGGATTTATTATGGTTCAATAGTGTTTTTTATTGAATATTAGGGGTTTTAAGGCCTTTTTATCATTTATTAGATTCTAATAGGTTTTTTAGAGTTTATTACGGGTTATTATGATTTATTAGTGTTTATAAGGGATTTAGGGTTTAATAGATGGTTTCAGGTGTTATTTGGGTTTATTAGTGGTTCTTAGGTGTTATTAGTGGTTGTTAGGGTTTGTTAGGTTTTGTTAGGGTTTTTTAGGACATGTGTTATTCTATTGTCACACACATTATTATTTTCATTATTATCATTATCATTATTATAATTATCATTATTATTATTACTATTATTATTATAATTATCATCATATGGATATGCAGATGCACATGCGTTATTATTTATTATTTATTTATTTCCATGCACGTTCATATGTTGTTGTTATTATTATTATTATAATTGCTATTATTATTATTATTATTATCATCACATGCAAATGAAAATGCCCGTCTGTTATTATTTATTATCATGCACGTGCACACACAATGCACCTACATTATTCTATTATCACATGCATTTTTATTGTTATTGTTATTAGGCACTCCACAATTATTATTAATATTACTATTATTGTTATTATTATCATCATGTGTGCTATGAGTTATTATTTATTATTAGGCACTGCACATGAAATGCACGTGCATTATTCTATTATCACATGTGTTGTTGTTGTTGTTGTTATTATTATTACTGTTATTATTATTATTATCATCTCATGCACATGCACAAGCATGTGAATGTGCATTTTTATTTATTTTTTATTACCATTCACATGCACATGCAATGAAAACATGTTATTTTATTATCACATATGTTGTTATTCTTATTGTAATTATTATTATTGTGGTTGTTGTTGTTGTTGTTGTTATTGTTATTATCATCACACGCAAATGCACATGAAAATACACATGCAAATACATAAACATGCACATTCAGAGCACATGTGTTATTCTATTATCACATGCGTTGTTGTTGTTAATAATAATAATATTATTATTATCTTCATCATCATCACATGCAAATGAAATGCACACACGTTATTATTTATTACCATGCACGTGCACACGTAATGCACATGAAACATTCTATTATCACATGCATTGGTACTACTACTATTATCATTACTACTACTATAGGTGTTATTATTATTATCATCGCATGAAAATGCAGATGCACATGCGTTATTATTTATTATTTATTACTATACACGTGCATATGCAATGCACTTTTATTATTCATTTATTATTATTATTATTATCACATATTTTATTATTATTATTATTATTATCATCATCATCATCATTATCATTATAATGATCATTATCACATGCAAATCCACATGCTTGTGTGTTGTTCTTTATTATTTATTACCATGCACGTGCATGCGTTATTATTATTATTATTATTACAATTAGTATTATTAATTTTATTATCAAATGTAAATGCACATTCATATGCATCTGCGTTGTTATTTACTATTATTTATTTATTGTTTACTGCTATGCACGTGAACATGAAATGAACTTGCGTTATTCTACTATTATTATTATTATTATCATTTGTATCATCACATAAAAATTCACATGCACGTGCGTTGTTTTTTATTATTTATTACCATGCTTGTGCATGCGTCATTATCATTATCATTAAATTCAAATGCATATACACGTGCGTTATTATATATTATTTATTACCATCCAAATGAATATGCAATGCACATGCATTATTCTATTAGCACATGTGTTATTATTATTTATTCTCATGCATGTGCACAAGCAATGCACTTGTGTTATTCTATTATCACATGTGTTATTATTTATTATTTATTATCATTCACATGAAAATGAAAATTTGTGTGGACTTTGTTATTATTTATTGTTTATTACCATGCACATTCACATGCTCATGCACATGTACTTAGATGTTTGTTATTATTTATTATTTATTATCATTCACATGCACATGCACGTACACATGAAATTCACATGTGTTGTTGTTTACAATTTATTATTTATTATCATTCACATGAAAACGTGCATGCATATGCACATGCACACGCATTATTACTAATATTATTATTAGAGGTATTTTTAGGGATTACTATCATTTTTTTGTATTTTTAGGTGTTATTAACATTTATTATGGTTTGATTGGGTTTTCAGGTTTTTTAATGGTATATTAGCATTTTGAGGGTTTGGTGGGGGTTATTAGGATTTTATTAGGGTTTATTATTGTTTGCCAAGTTTTATTAGGGTTTATTAGGTATTTTTAGTGTTTTATTAGGATTTTGTTGGGTATATTAGGGTATATTATGGTATATTCTGCTATATTCTGCTATATTTGTGTATGTTTAGTATTTATTAGGTTTTATTACGGTTCATTAGGGTTTATTAATTTTTAAGAGGGTATTTTAGGGTTTTTTAGTGTTTAGTAGTGTTTATTCGGGTTTATTAGCGCTTTTAAGCTTTGTTAGGTTTTATTATCATTTATTAGGGGTTTTAGGGCTTTTTAATAGTATTTTGCTTTTTAGGGTTTAGGGGGGTTTATTGTGGTTTATTGTGGTGTGTTACGGTTTATTGGGGTTGAGTATGTATTTTTTGGGTTTTATTAGGGCTGATTCGGTATCTTTAAGGTTTTATTAGGGTTTATTAGGGTTGAGCACAATTTATTATGGTTTGTTAGGGATTTTTATGGTTTACTAGGGTTTGATAGTGTTGTTATTAGGGTATATGAGTGTTTTTTAGTTTTTGTTAATATATATTAGGGGTTGTTATGACATTTTAGGTTTTATTAGCGTGTGTTTAGTGTTTTTGAGCCTTGTTAATGGTTTATTAGCTTTTATTTGAATTTATTATGGTTTATTAGGGTATCTAGGGATTTTTAATGGTTTGTTTGGGTGTTTTTGTTAATTGGGGTTTAGTTGGGTTTTATTATGTTTTTTATGTTGTGTAAAGGTTTATTAGGGCTGAGAAGGTATTTTTAGGGTTTTATTAAGGTTTTATTAGGGTTTATTCAATTTTATTAGGGATTATTAGGGATTTTTAGGGTTTATTAGGGGTTGAAAGGGGTTTATTAGTTTTTTTATTAGGTTATATTAGTGTTTCTTTGGTCTTTTTACATAATATAGCATGTTTTTATTTATTGTGAGCGTTTTTTTTATTTCTGAGCGTTTTAGGGTTTCTTTGGTTATATTAGTGTCTATTATGGTTTATTAGAGTTTCTTGGGATTTTTACGGTATATTAGTGTTTTTTGACTTTATTTGGCTATATTAGCAATTTTAGGTCTTTTTAGGTAATATAGCGTGTTTTTATTGTTTGTTATCTCTTTTTATTGTTTGCGAGCATTTTTAGGGTGTATTAGGTTATATTAGAGTTTATCAAGGTATCTAGGGATTTTTTAAGGTATACTAGCATTTTTTTTCTTTATTAGGGTTTTGTAGGGTTTTAATTGGGGTTATTATGGTGTGTTAAGGATTTTTAGGGTTGAGCAGGGTTTATTTGGATTTATTTATTGTTTATTAGGGCTTTTTAGGGTTTGTTTGGGGTTTATTAGGGTTTATTAGTGTTTATTACTGTCTATTAAAACTGGTTAGAATTTTTTAGGTTTTCTTAACATGTTTTTTGGGTTTATTCGATCTTATTATCATTTATTAGGGTTTATTAGGTATTTTTGGTGTTTTATTAGTGTTGATTAGAGTTTCTTAAGATTTTTTGTATTTTAAGTTTTTTTAAGGATTATTAGAGCTTATTAGGGGTTTATTAGGGTTTAATTTTTTATATTATGGTATATTACGGTTTAATATTTTGAGGGTTTTAAAGCGTCTTTAGGGTTTTTGTAGCATTTTTTAGGGATTGTGTATTGTTGTTAGAGTTTATGTAGAATTTTAGTGTTTATGTAGTGTTTTTAGGGTTTAGTTAGTGGTTTTAGATTTTTTTTATAATTTCTAGGGTTTGTGTAATGATTTTAGGGTTTATGTAGCGTGTTTAGGGTTCAGGTTTTATGTAGCATTTTTTAGGTTTCATGTTGAATTTTCAGGGTTTATGTAGTGTTTCTAGGGGTGATGTAGCGTTTATGTTGCATTTTTTAGCGTTTATGTAACGTTTTTTGGGTTCATGGTGTGTTTTTAGGGGTTATATCATGTTTTTAGGTTTTATGTAGTGTTTTTTAATATTTATGTTGAATTTTTTAGGGTTTATGTTGTGTTTCTTAGGGTTTATGTTACAGTTCTAGGGTTTATGTAGTTCTTTTAGGGTTTATGAAGAAATTTTCAGTTTATGTTGCGTTATGTGGTTTATGTTGCGTTTTTAGGGATTTTGTTGCATTTTTTGGGTTTATGAATTTTTTTGGGTTTGTGTATCTATGTGGAGCCTTTTTTAGGGTTTTAATGGTTGTTTATGTTTGTAGTGTTTTTAGGGTTTTTAAGGGTTTTAACGGGTGTTTATTGTTTTGTATGGTATATGATGGCTTTTTAATGGTTTTTTGGGGGGGTTTATGGGTTTATTTTTTTTGGCATTGACAGGGGTTGTTAAGGTTTATAGTGTGTTTTAGGGTTTGTTTGGGTATTGTAGCGGTTTTTAGGGTTTATATAACGTGTTTTAGTGTTTTTTTTCGTTTTTAGGGTTTTTAGTTTTATTTAGAGTTTAATATGGTTCTTTATATTTTATTAGGGTTCTTTAGGGTTTATTAGTGTTATTTAGGATTTGTAACAGTTTATTAGAATTTTTTATACAGTAGGGTTTTATTGGGGTTTTGTAGGAATTAATAGATTTTTGTAAGGTTTATCAACCTTTTTTAGGGTTATTATGGTTTTGTTAGGGTTTATTTGGGTTTATTTTATTAATTAGGATTTATTAATGTGTATTTGGGTTTATTACGATTTATTAGGGTTTATTTTTCTTTGTTAGGTATTATTGCGGTTTATTAGGGGTTTGTTATGGTTTGTTTCAGTTTGTTACGATTTATTTGGCATTGTTAGGATTTGTTACGATTTATTTGGGGTCGTTAGGGTTTATTACAATTTATTTTGGGGTTATTAGGGTTTGTTAGGGTTATTTGTGGGTTGGAGGGTTTTATAGGCAATTATTTGGAGGTTTTGTAGCGTTTAGTCAGGTTTGTTGTGGTTTTTAGTGATTATTCGGGTTTATTATGGTTTAATAGTGTTCCTTATTGTATATTAGGGGTTTTAGGGATTTTTTAGCATTTATTAGGGTCTAATAGAGTTTGTTAGGGTTTATTACAGGTTATTTTGATTTATTAGTGTTTATTAGGGTTTATTGGCGTTAATAGTGGGTTTTAGGTGTTATTAGGGTTTATTAATGTTTCTTAGGGTTTATTAGTGGTTGTTAGGGTTTTTAGGGTTTTTTACAGTTTGTTTGAGTTGTTTGGGGTTTTATGCGTTTTTTGGGTTTTATGGGTGTGTTTGGATTTTTTATGCATTGTTAGTGTTATTTTAGTGTTTTGGGGGTTTTGTTGCGTTTTGAGGGTTTTGAATCATTTTTTAGGTTTTGTAGCAGTTGATAGGGTTTATAGAGTGTTGTTAGTGGCTTTAGTTAGGATACCCCGATTTGTTAACATTCAAAAAAGTATAACTTCTTATCTGGATGTCTGTTAGGCCTGTATGACAAATCATATCAAATAATGTTTCATTTTATTCGATTGGACTGGTTTTGGAGTTGAAACGGGCTACTAGATTAGAAGATATGGTCATTTTATCATTCTATGTCTTTTCAAATACACATATATATGTATTTATTCCTAAATATATATGTGTGTGTGTGTGTGTCTGTCTGTCTGTCTGTCTGTGTGTGTGTGTGTTGTATATATGTATGTATTTATTTATTTATAAACACACATAAAAAATATATTTTATAAATGTATTTAAAACTAATCTTATAAATATATATTAATATAAAAATAAATATATGGATAAAAAACATATTAATATAGTTATATAAATATAAGAATTAATATATATACTAATATATGAATAAATATATATGTATTAATATAACTCAATATATTTATATTAATATGAATCTATATTAAATAACGAATAAATATAACTATATATATAAATAAATAGATATATCATTAAATAGAGAAAAAAACGAAATGGCTTAGTGGTAAAGGTGTAGGCACGCAAGAGGGGAGGTCGCTACTTCTCTTATTATTATTATCATCACATGAATATATAGATGCATGTGTGTTATTATTTATTATTTATTACCACGCACGTGCATATGAAATGCACCTATAATAGGCACTGTAACAAGCATTGTTTGGTACGGTAGCAGCCGGAACTATTCATCCATCTAGACCTCCGGGCCACTGGTATAGTCCTCGGGTCCTGCAAGGCTTTCGGGCCACACAAGGCCTTTGGTCCAGTTGATTCTCAATGCCTTCGGTCCACCTTAATGCCTTAGGGCCACCCCAAGGCCTTCGGGCCACATGAATGCAGGCCCCAGACACACTACAAAAAAGGGGCAGCCCAGGAAGAGGATTCAGAGCAGGTGCACTCACCAGAGCAGAGCCAAATGGATTGTTAGAATGAGAGGGTATATATATGCCATCGGTACCAGCCTAAGCTTGCACAGGAAGCCTATCCAGACGGTCATGCAAAGGGGGAGAGCTACTATCAAGATGCAGATGCTGGGGAGGGGTAGTTCCTTGTAGATAGTCTGGTAGAATTCCCTAAGACCTTCAGGTTATTTAATCTCCTATGCTTATGGGCCATGTAATCTCTGAGCCTACGGGCCTTGTAAGGGTTCCCCCTCATCCCTTGAAAGGGGGGTTATAAAAAATCAATAAAAATGAAGGCCTTTGGGCCATTCATGCATTGTCATTATTATTATTATTATCACATGCAAATGCCCATGCATGTGCATTGTTATTTATTATTTATTACCATGCACATGAATGCGTTATTATTATTATTATTATTAAAATTATTATTATTAATATTAATATTATAATCAAATGTAAATGCACATTCAGATGCATGTGCATTCTCAATTATTATTATTTATTTATTATTTACTACAAGCACGTGCAGATGAAATGCACTTGCGTTATTCTATTATTATTATTATTATTATTATTATTATTATTATTATTATTCTTGTTGTTGTTGTTTGTATCATCAAATACAAATGCACATGAACATGCGTTGTTATTTATTATTTATTACCATGCACGTGCATGCATCATTATCATTATCGTTACATGTAAATGCACATCCATGTGTGTTATTATATATTATTTATTATCATGCACATGGAAATGCAATGCACTTGCGTTGTTATATTATCTCATGTGTTATTATTATTTATTATAATGCACATGCACATGCAATGCACATGCGTTATTATATTATCACATGTGTTATTATTTATTATTTATTATCATTTACATGAAAATTCACATTCAAGTGGACTTGGTTATTATTTATTGTTTATTACCATGCACATGCACATGCACATGCACATAAACTTGTATATGCACAATTATTTATTATTTATTAGAATTCAGATGAACATGCACATACACATGCAATTCACATGCGTTATTATTCGTAATTTATTATTTATTACCATTCACATGCAAATGCGCTGGCATATGCACATGCACATGCATTATGATTTATTATTTAAATCATGCACATGCATATGCACATGCATGTGCATTATTACTACTATTATTATTAGAGGTATTTTTATGGTTTACCATCATTTTTAGGCTATTTAGGTGTTATTAAAAATTATTATGGTTTGTTAGAATTTTAGGGTTTTTAATGGTATATTAGTGTTTTTTAGGGTTTGGTGGGGGTTATTAGGATTTTATTAGGGTTTATTATGGTGTGTCAAGGTTTATTAGGGTTTATTACATATTTTAAGGGTTTTATTAGGATTGAGTTGGGTTTATTAGAGTGTATTATGGTATATTATGGAATCTTTGGGTATGTTTAGGATTTACTAGTGTTTATTATGTTTTATTATGGTTTATTAATTTTTATGACGGTATATTAGGGTTTTTTAGTGTTTAGTAGTGTTTATTCAGGTTTATTATTGCTTTTAAGTTTTGTTAGGTTTTATTAGCATTTATTAGGGGTTTTAGGGTTTTTTAAGGGCATATTTGCATTCTTTAGGGTTTAGTGGGGTATATTATGGTTTATTATGGTGTGTTATGGTTTATTTGGGTTGTGTAGGTATTTTTAGGGTTATATTAGGGCTGAGTCTATATCTTTAAGGTTTTAATGGGGTTTATTAGAGTTGAGTATGGTTTATTAGTGATTGTTAGGGATTTTTAGGGTTTACTTGGTTTTGTTAGTGTTTTTATTAGGGTATATGAGTTTTTTTAGTTTTTGTTAATATATATGAGGGGTTATTATGACTTATTAGGTTTTATTGGCGTGTTTTTAGTAATTCTGAGTATTTTTTGGGTTTTATTAGGGTTTATTAGTTTTTATTAGTGTTTATTAGGGATTTTTTGGGATTATTAAGGTCTGTTAGGGGTTTATTAGTTTTTTGGTTTTATTAGGTTATCTTAGTGTTTGTTAGGTCTTTTAAGATAATATAGCGTGTTTTTATTGGTTGTGAGAATTTTGTTTTTTTTTGTGAGCGTTTTTAGGGTTTCATAGGTTATATTATAGTTTATTGTGGTTTATTAGGGTTTCTAGGTATTTTTAAGCTATATTATCATTTTTTTTCTTTATTTGGTTATATTAGTGTTTTTAGGTCTTTTGAGGTAATATACCGCGATTTTTTTTTTGTGTTCATTTTTTTTATTGTTTGTGAGCGTTTTTAGGGTTTATTAGGTTTTTTTAGAGTTTATCAGGGTTTCTAGGGATTTTTTAATGTATACTAGCATTGTTTTCTTTGTTAGGGTTTTGTAGGGTTTTATTAGGGGTTATTATGGTGTGTTAAGGTCTCTTAGTGATGAGTAGGGTTTATTTGGCTTTATTTATAGTTTATTAGTGCTTATTTGGATTTCTTTAGGGTTTATTAGGGTTTATTAGTATTTATTAGTGTCTATTAGGGTGGGTTAAGGTTGTTTAGGTTTTCTTAATGCGTTTTTAGGGTTTTTTAGGTTTTATTACCATTTATTTGGGTTTATTAAGGATTTTTTGGGTTTTATTAGGGTCGAGTAGAGAATTTTTTAGGGATTATAAGCTCTTTTTAGGGATTATTAGAGTTTATTAAGGGTTTATTAGGGTTTAATTTTGTATATTATGGTATATTAGGCTTTAATATTTTTGAGGGTTTTAAAGAATCTTTAAGGTTTTTGTAGCAATTTTTAGGGTTTGTGTAGCATTGTTAGAGTTTTTTTAGCATTTTTAGTGTTTGTGAATTGTTTTTAGGGTTTAGTTAGAAGTTTTATAATTTATGTATCATTTTTAGGGTTTATGTAATGTATTTAGGGTTTATGTAGCGTGTTTAGGGTTTATGTTATATGTTGCATTTTTTAGGCTTTATGTTACATTTTATGTATTTATGTAGCATTTTTAGGGGTGATGTAGTATTTAGGTTGCATTTTTCAGTGTTTATGTAATGTTTTTAGGGTTCATGTAGTGTTTTTGGGTTTATATTGTGTTTTTAGGTTTTATGTAGAATTTTTTAATGTTTATGTTGCATTTTTTAGGGTTTATGTTGTGTTTTTAGGGTTTATGTTACAATTCTAGGGTTTATGTAGTGCTTTTAGGGTTTATGTAGTGTTTTTTGGGTTTATGTTTCCTTTTTTGGTTTTTTTTAATTTTTAGAGTTTTTGATGCATTTATAAGGGTTTATTTAATGTTTTTAGGGTTTATGTATCTATTTGAAGCATTTTTTAGGGTTTTAATTATTGTTTATGGTATGTAGTTTTTTTAGGGTTTGAAGGGTTATTAAGGGGTGTTTATGGTTTTTTATGGTTTCTGATGGATTTTTAATGGTTTTTTTGGGGGGGTGGGGTTATGGGTTTATTGTTTTTGGGATTGATAGGGGTTGTTAGGGTTTTTAGTGTGTTTTAGGGTTTGTTTGGTTATTGTAGCGGTTTTAAGGGTTTATATAAAGTGTTTTAGCATTTTTTTTTGGGTTTTTTTAGGATTTTTAGTGTTCATTAGAGTATAATAGGGTTCTTTAGTATTTATTAGGGTTCTATAGGGTTTATTAGTGTTATATAGGATTTTTGATGGTTTATTAGCATTTTTATTGTATATTAGGGTTTTATTGGGCTTTTGTTGGCATTAATATATTTTTCTAGGGTTTATCAACCATTTTTAGGGGTATTTAGGATTTATTATTGTTTATTAGGGTTTATTTTATTTATTAGGGTTTAGTAACGTGTATATGGTTTTATTACGATTTATTAGGGTTTATTATGATTTGTTAGGGTTCATTGCGGTTTATTAGGGGATTTTTATGGTTTGTTTCAGTTTGTTATGATTTATTTGGTGTTGTTAGTATTTGTTACGATTTATTTGGGGTTTTTAAGGTTTGTTACGATTTATTTTTGGGTTATTAGGGGTTTTTAGGGATTATTAGTGGGTTGTAGGGTTTTGTAGGATATTATTTGAAGGTTTTTGTAGCATTTTGTTGGGTTTGTTAGGGTTTTTAGTGATCATTAGTGTTTATTATGGTTTATTAGTGTTTTTTATTGTATATTAGGGGTTTTAGGGCTTTTGTAGCATTGATTGTGGTCTAATAGATTTTGTTAGGGTTTATTACTGGTTATTATGATTTATTAGTGTTTATTAAGGTTTTAATAGTGGGTGTTAGAGGTTATTAGGGTTTATTAGTGGTTCTTAGGGGTTATTAGTGGTTTTTAGGGTTTCTTAGGTTTTGTTAGGGTTTTTAGGGTTTGTTACGATTTGTTTGAGTTGTTTGGGGTTTTATGCGTTTTTTTGTTTTATTGGTGTGTTTAGATTTTTAATGATTTGTTAGGGTTATTTTAGCATTTTTTTGGGTTTTGTTTCGTTTTGTGGGTTTTGAAGAATTTTTTGGTTTTTGTAGCAATTGTTAGGGGTTATGTAGTGTTGTTAGTGGCTTTAGTGGTTCTTTAGGGTTTTATAGGGTTCTTTAGTGTTCTTTATTATGTATTAGGGTTTCTTTTGATGTTTTTAGGGTTTTATAGGGTGTTTTTAGGTGTTTTAAGGGTTTCATAGGGTTTTTAGGGTTATGTTAGGCATATTTAGGTTTTTAGGGGTTTTTAGCGTTTTTTGAGGTTTTTTTAGGATTTTTAAGGTTTTTTTCAGGTTTTTTTCAGATTTTCGTGTGTTTAAGGGTTTATGGGTTTATAGGGTTGTTATGATTTTTTATTTTTTTAGGGTTTTTAGGGTTCTTTTGTGTTTTTTGGGTTTTTTGGGTTTTTTTAGGGTTTTGTCATTTTTTTTCGGGTTTGTTAGGGTTTTTTTGTGAATATTAGCATTTTAAATGGTTTAATATCATTTTTTTGTATATTTGGAATTTTAGGTATTTTGAAGCTTTTATTGGGTTATAATAGGGTTTTTAGTGTTTATTACGATTTATTAGTGTTTATTAGGGTTTAGTAGTGGGCTTATGGGTTTATTACGGTTTATTAGGGATTATTATTGGTTGGTTGGGTTTGTTAGGATTTATTAGTGCTTATTAGACTGATTTAGGGTTTCTAAAAGTTTTTAGGGTTTTTAAGTGTGTGTTAGGGTTTCTAAGGGTGGTTTAGGGTTTTCATGGGTGGGTTAGGGTTTCTAAAGGTGTGCTCTAGTTTCTAAGGGTTTTTAAAGTTGTTTTAGAGTTTATATGGGTGTGTTGGGGTTTCTAAGGGTGTGATAGGGTTTATAAGGTTGTGTTAGGGATTCTAAGTGTGTGTTAGGGTTTCTAAGGGTGTGTTAGTTTTTCTTAGGTTTTCTTAGGGTTTTGTTAGGTTTTTTAGGGTTTTTTAGGGTTTGTTATGGTTTCATAGGGGTTTTTAGCCTTTCTTGTGGTTTTTTGGGTTTATTAGGGGTTTCTTAGTACTTCTTGGGGTTTATTAGGGCATGTTAGGGTTTGTTAAGGTTGGTTGGGGTTTGTTAGAGTTTATTTTGTTTTTTTAGAGTTTTATGGGGTTTTTAGGGTTTGTTTGTGTTTGTAAGGTTTTGTTAGAGTTTTTTCATGTTTATAATGGTTTTTAGTGTTTATAAGGTTATTGATAGTTTTTAGGGTTATTTAGTTGTTCATGGTTGTCCCAGATGTGTAGATCTAGTAGCAAGCTTCAATTTGATATGTGGTAGAGGTGAAACGGACACCTAGAGCAGAAGTTATGGTCATTTGGAGGACTTTTGGAACTTTTTGGACTTTAGGATCATGATGAGGTGTTCCTATTGGCCACTGATGTGTAGATCTAGTTGAAAGCTTCGACTTGATATATGGTAGAGGCAAAACGGAATCTCGGAGTAGAAGTTATTGTCTTTGGGAGGGCTTAAGTACCTTTTTGGGCCTTCAAGGATGTGAGAAGGTGCTTCAATGGTTATAAGAGTGCAGGTCTAGTTTCAATATTTGATTTGATATGTGTTAGAGGAAAAACGGACAGCCATAGAAGAAGTTATTGCAAAACAGACACCTGAAGAAAATATTTTGACCATCCAAAGGGATTTTGGGTCTTTTGGGGGGTTGAAGAATGTCAGAAAGGGTTCCAATGGTTACCAGAGTGTGTATATTTTTACAATATTCTATTTGATATGTGGTAGAGAAAAAATGAACACACATAGTAGAAGTTATTATCATTTTAAATTGAGAAACTCTCATAGCACCTAAAAACCTATGAAACCCGCAACTCACTAAAATAGGCATAACATCTCCTTCGGGGGTCCATTTGAGCGCTGTGACCAATCTAATAGAAGTTGGTGAGATGAGTGAGGAATAAGATTAGTAGAATCTATGAGAAGATCAAAGAAATATAAGACGTATTAGTTATAATACTCCAAAAAAATGTCCAACTTCAAACGACCACCACTTTCACTCTGGTTGTTCGTTTGAGATCTACCACATATCAAATCTAAAGTAGCGTAGATATTTTCATAGAGGAATGACTTGAACATAGTTCAAGTCATGTATGTCCTATCTGCTGTTTTTTCAAAGAACTATAACTTATTATTACTGTTATTATTATTATTATTATCATCATCTCATCCACATGCACATGCACATTCACGTGCATTATAATTATATTTTTATTACCATGAACGTACACATGCAATGCACACATGTATTTTGTTATCACATGAGTTGTTATTATTATTGTTATTATTATTATTGTGGTTGTTGTTGTTTTTATCATCACATGGAAAAGCACATGCGAAGGCACATACACGCACATTCAATGCTCGTGCATTATTCTATTATCACTTGTGTTGTTATTGTTATTATTATTGTTGTTGTTTTTGTTGTTGTTGTTATTAATATTATTATTATCATCATCATCATCACATGAAAATGCAACGCACGAGCATTATTATTTATTACCATGCACGCACAAATGTAACGCACATGCAATATTCTATTATCACATGCGTTGGTACTACTACTGTTATCACCACTACTACTATTATTTTTAATACTGTTATTATTATTATCATTATCATTATTATTATCATTATCACATGCAAATGAAAAAGCATGCGTGTTGTTATTTATTATTTACTACCATGCACATGCATGTGTTATTATTATTATTATTACAATTAGTATTATTAATATTATCATCAAATGTAAATACACATGCACATGCATGTGCGTTCTTATTTATTATTAATTAATTATTATTTAAAACTATGCACCTGCCCATGAAATGCACTTGCGTTATTCTATTATTATTTTTTTTTTATCGTCAAATACAAATGCACATGCGCATGCATTGTTATTTATTATTTATTACCATGCACGTGCTTGCATCATTATCATTATCATGACATGTAAATTCCTATTCATGGGAATTATTGTATATTATTTATTTTCATGAACATGAAAATGCAATGCACTTGCATTATTCTATTTTCACATGTCTTATTATTATTTATTCTCATGCATGTGCACACGCAATGCACTTGCACTATTTTGTTATCACATGTGTTATTATTTAATATTTATTGTCATTCAAATGCAAATGCCCATTCATGTGGACTGGGTTATTATTTATTGATTATTACCTTGCACATGCACATGCACATGGATGTGCGTTATTATTATTTATTTATTATCATTCGCATGCACATGAACATACAAACATTGTGAATTAGTACTACCACCCGGACCTTCAAACCAGCCAACGATAAGCAATGGAAAAACAAAATCAGTGCATGAGTGCCAACGCCCACACCTAGAACCAAGACACATAGCCCAAAGACCATCCAATGACCAGAAACACACAACCAGCAGCACCCATTCATATGAAAGCAAAGAAAGAACAGCAGCACCTGCATCCAGGTCCAACACGCAGCCAAAAATCAAGCAGCATCGATTCAAACCATTTGCAGCTTCTAGAACCTCCTCCACATGAAGATCCATCGCCATAAAAGCAAAACCATCAGCTCCAGGCTCCATCCAGCACCAAAAATTCCAACAACCAGCGACTCCTTCTACACCTTGTGAACAAGTAGAAAAAAACACTTTGTCTATCCTCCAGGCACACACCGAAGGCCATAGCAGCATTAACCAAATCGAGAAAAATAGGAACAACTTATCCAGGACCATCAACAGATCACAAACAAGCCGGCCAAAACACAGTAAACCACAGACTAGAGCAGCCGCCGTAACACATCACAACTTAGTGAGCCCAACATCAAAAGCGTGAAGCAGATCTAAGAGACCAGAAAAATGAACCTGTAACCTCCGCATACACTGAAACCACCTTCTTCGCCAATGAAACCCACGAGCCTGCTGACCCATCCATGGAAACCCCAGATCTGGAAAAACCCTGATCCGTATCTAAAGACCAAATCAAACAACCTCGTTGACCACATCAACTCTTGCCAAAAAGCTCTGATCTTCATATGCATCGCGGGATTGGGAATCTAAAATCAGAAACGAGGAAACAACACCATTTCCTGATGTCAAAATCCAAACCGAAGTAGCATCTTTCCGCACTTCCAGGGACGTCAGAATCTCAAGTAACACCACCGCTCAGAAAGGAGAAAGTTGCCCGATAAAACCTCTCATCGGTGTTCTGGAGAACATTATTGAGGCCCGCTGTCACTGAGATCTCCCCCCACAAGCACGAGAAGTAAATGCCTTGAGATATTCCAAATCCAAATACCTAACCTACATCGTCGCTTGGAAAACAAAAAGCCACTGAAGAACCACTGCCACAACAAAGAACACCGCACCAGCCTGCAGCTGCCAAGAGTGCCCCCCAAGAGCATGAGAGGGAAGGGGAAAAGGTCTGCAGCCACCATCGCCATAGGAAAACCCTAGGAATCGCTTCGCGAGAGAGAGATCACCAGGGGAGTGTTCCGCCATCTATTTTTTATTTTAGGGTTTGTAGGATATTTTAGGGTTTTTAGGGTTTCTTCAGATTTTTTAGGCTTTTTTGGGTTTTTTTGGGGTTTTTAGGGTATTTTTAGGTTTTTCTAGGTTTGTTAGGGTTTATTTGTGAATATTATCATTTTGAATGGTTTATTAAAAATTTTGTTGTATATTAGGGTTTTTAGGTATTTTCGAGCTTTTATTGGGGTCTAATTGGGTTTTTAGGGTTTATTACGATTTATTAGTGTTTATCAGGGTTTAGTAGTGGGGTTTAGGGTTTATTAGGGTTTATTGTGGTTTATTATTAGTTTTTAGGGTTTTTTAGGATTTATTAGTGCTTTTTAAAGTGATTTAGGGTGTTTAAGGGTTTGTTAGGGTTTCTAAGGGTGTTTAGGGTTTCTAAGGGTGGGTTAGTGTTTTTATGGACAGGTTAGGGTTTCTAAGGGTGTGCTATGGTTTCTAAGGTTTTCCAAGGTTGTGTTAGGGTTTCTATGGGTGTTTTGGGGTTTTTAAGGGTGTTCTAGGGTTTCTATGGTTGTGTTAGGGTTTCTAAGGGTGTGTTAGGGTTTTTAAGGGTGTGTTAGTGGTTCTTAGGTTTTCTTAGGATTTTGTTATGGTTTTTAGGGTTTTGTTACAGTTTCTTATGGTTTCGTAGGGGGTTTTAGAGGTTCTTCGTGGTTTTTGGGTTTATTGGGGTTTCTTAGTGCTTCTTGGGGTTTGTTAGGGCTTGTTAGGGTTTCATAGGGTTTGTTAGGGTTTGTTATGTTTTTTAGGGTTTTGGGGGGTTTGTTAGGGTTTGTTAGGGTTTTTCATGGTTTTTAATGGTTTTTAGTGTTTATGGGGTTATTCATGGCCTTTTGGGGTTATTTAGTTGTTCATGGTTTTCCCAGATGTGCAGAGCTAGTCGCAAGCTTCAATTTGATATGTGGTAGAGGTGAAACAGACACCCAGAGTAGATGTTATGGTCATTTAGAGGACTCAAGGACCTTTTGGGAATTTAAGAACGTGATAAGGAGTTCCTATTGGTCACAGATGTGTAAATCTAGTTGAAAGCTTCGATTTGATATATTTTAGAGGAAAAACGGACACACGGAGTAGAATTTATGGTCTTTTGGAGGGGTTATGTACCTTTTTGGGCCTTCAAGGATGTGATAAGGTGATTTAGTGGTTATAGGAGTGTATGTCTTGTCGCAAGCTACGATTTGATATGTCGTAGAGCCAAAACGGACACCCATAGAAGAATTTATTGCAAAAAAGACACCAGAAGCCAATCTTTTGACCATCCAAAGGGATTTTGGGTATTTTGGGGGGTTGAAGAATGTCAGAAATTGTTCAAGTGGTTACTATTATTGTTATTATTGTTATTATCATCAAATGAAGATGCAAATGCAGCTGCATTATTTTTAATTACCATACACGTACACATTCAATACATGTGCGTTATTCTATTATCACATGGGCAATTATTATTAATATTACTATTATTGTTATTATTATCATC